>CM075857.1:25073206-25111581 GCA_037975125.1 Latrodectus hesperus
TTTTATTCAATAAATCCTATCTTTATTTAACTAAAACTATTATCAAGTCTATTCTAATATATCATTTACAGTTGAAACTAAATGAAATCCTACATTTTTTCAATTATATAATTCTATTTGAATTAACAGATTGAAAATGACTATTTTATTATTGGGCACAGATTCGAAATCCCCGATAGCAAAGTTCTTCAAGCCATTAACTTAATGAGGAAATGAATCTTTATGACATATTAAATGATTTCC
Source organism: Latrodectus hesperus (assembly GCA_037975125.1). Lineage (NCBI taxonomy): Eukaryota > Metazoa > Arthropoda > Arachnida > Araneae > Theridiidae > Latrodectus > Latrodectus hesperus. The sequence continues at coordinate 25,073,450 of CM075857.1, forward strand.
AGCGTATCTGGGGAGAGGGAATTGCTACACTATTTTCCCATTAAGATGGAGTAACGAACGTTGAAAGATTGAACATTTTCACTGTGGCCTTATCATTCAAGTATTTCTTGTAAACGTTGACGAGGAGGGAAATGGTTACAATGTTATATTAAATGACTCGTTTCTTTTTCCTTTTAGGTGAGCAATATCTTAAAACACGATTGAGAATTTCTTTCCCTGTACGGTTCTAAATGACTTGATAACAGGTATAATGGTTTGACGGATGCGTGGAAGAATTTTTTCCTTGATTTTTTTTTCTTACATCCCTAATGCTCATAAAAATTTTTGAGAAATATTTTTGCCGTAGGTATCTTGATATGTTCAAAACTAGGAATTTATGATACAATTTGAACTCTTGCACCTGTAGCACCCCAGGGGGAAATTTGAACCCAGCTTTTAGGAAAAAACTGATTTGGAAAAGTAATGGTTATCCGGCTATTTTTATAATGATTTTTATTATTTGTTTAGATTTGCTCAAACCGATATGATATGCACCACGAAAAGAAATACAATAAAATATGGAATGTTTAAAATTACCTTTCATTTAAGTAACTATGGAATGCAGAAGTGCTACTTCTTCCATCCTCATTCCAATGCGTTTCCGATTGTCGACGTATTGGAAAAACCGAAAACACGTTCTCTGCAGTAGGCAAATAAAATAACTTTTTAAAATTTAAAAAATGATAAATATTGCTAATTTTTTATATTGTATTTTGTGACTGTGAAAGGAAGAAATATTTGATGTCATACCTATTTTTTGTCCCCCGCTAGTTATTGAGAATGGATGAAAAATGCAAAACTCTTTCTCAAAATTAGATATTTCCGTTTTTTAAGCGAACAGTTCACATCAGGACATAACGAATTTTACTATAAGTTCAAATCACATTAATAATAATTGCTTAAATTATTCACAAATACTATAATCAAATCATTGAAATTTATTTTAAATTATCGAAGCTTACAAGTAATATTTTATTTGGAGTTCCAAATTGTATGTTTTTAACAAATATTTGAGGATTCCCCTGAATCGCGCGAAATGCAATCTTCAAAATGCTACGGCATACTCATGCTATGGATTTCAAACTTGATTATGTTTCTTCATTTTGTCTGATTCATTGAATTTAATTTTATATAAATAATTTATGTAAAAAGTATTAAATAAAATAAAAATATGTGCTACTATCGTTACTTATGAAAAAAATTATCGATTATTTGATAGAAAAGAAATATTAATTGCTCGATGTGGGAAAAAAATTAAAATTTTATAAAGTACTAAAACTGATTTAAGATAAATGAGTATCGTATATAACATATTATGAAAAAAATAATATACATCTATGAAAATTTATGATAATAAACAATAAACAAAAGGCTCGACAATCAATTTAAAAGAACTAGAGATCGTGAAGTAACACAGCGTCCCATTGAGACAAATTATGCAAATAGAAAGTGATGAACTCTAATTTTAATGCCTATATTAACTAGGAAAAAAATAAATTGAAAGAATGTTGTTTAATACATATTATTAATCCTTAATTAAAACGGTAAAAAAAACGTACAATACTATTATCTAAGGTTTAATATAAACTAGAATCTTTTCCATTAACAAAGCCTTTTTGGTACACGTAATCTAATCACTTCTTAATCTATGACTTTTATTAGTTTAATAACTCCAGAAGAATATCGCTAAAACTTTGGCATAAGGAATTGAAAGAAATTAAACCTATTTTTCATAAAAATTTGTAAAAGCTATGTGAAAATTCTACACTAATCTCATTTGAATAAACATTTTTGTAGAAACTTATTAAATCTGACTGAAAATTCAATGATAAATATAATTTTCTTTATTTCAAAAATTCTTGGATTAGATTCTCACCTGTTGAAACGTGTCATCTATTTTAACTATATACATTGAACGATTTCAATTTCGAGTGTAAAAGCACCATAAAGTAAAATTTGTTGATATATATATATATATATACCTTCTACAAAATTTCACACATGGTATAATATATTTCTCGGTCAAACCCTATTTTTATTTCTGATGGGTATCTTTTCCAATGTTCAAAAACAAAGTAAAATTTATACAAAATAATCTGTGAATCTCAATCTATATAATTTTTTTATATTTTTATATTGCCTTTAAAATGAAATGTTTTTCCATTTACAAGTCTAGCATAAGTGGTATTTTTTTTCGTGAAAAGGAAAACTCAAAATTATTTAAAGTGTTACAGTTTTCGTGAAAACTTATTTAATTTTGTAAGTAGTTTTTTACCTAAATTATTTGATGTAAATTATTTAAGGCGAACCAGTTCAGCTATTTTCAACCAATTAATAGTGTATCCGAGTAATTTGCGCAATAGTTTTCCTATACTACATTTACAAGAAAAATATATATGCACTATATATTAAAAATTATTAACTGTTAAGGTTATAAAACTCATTTTTTCCACAGCTTGTACTTTTTTTTAACGGTTTTGCCAGTGTAATTTGTTAACAATTAGAATTAGAGTTAAATTTTGCCCTCGTATCATTGTCAATACACACACACCGGAATTGTTAAAAAATTTAATTGTTTAACTTTTATTAGTTTAATAACTCCAGAAGAATATCGCTAAAACTTTGGCATAAGTAATTGAAAGAAATTAAACTTATTTTTCATAAAAATTTGTAAAAGCTATGTGAAAATTCTACACTAATCTCATTTGAATAAACATTTTTGCCTTTAAAATGAAATGTTTTTCCATTTACAAGTCTAACATAAGTGATATTTTTTTTCGTGAAAAGGAAAACTCAAAATTATTTAAAGTGTTACAGTTTTCGTGAAAACTTATTTAATTTTGTAAGTAGTTTTTTTACCTAAATTATTTGATGTAAATTATTTAAGGCGAACCAGTTCAGCTATTTTCAACCAATTAATAGTGTATCCGAGTAATTTGCGCAATAGTTTTCCTATACTACATTTACAAGAAAAATATATATGCACTATATATTAAAAATTATTAACTGTAAAGGTTATAAAACTCATTTTTTCCACAGCTTGTACTTTTTTTAACGGTTTTGCCAGTGTAATTTGTTAACAATTAGAATTAGAGTTAAATTTTGCCCTCGTATCATTGTCAATACACACACACCGGAATTGTTAGAAGATTTAATTGTTTAACTTCCGGAAAGACATTTTATAGATAGAGAGCCATATTCACTTATAGCAAAGAACAGGGGTGCACAACCTCTTCAGAATGAGGGGCCAAAATATGAAAAAAGATCATGTCGAGGGCCAAAGCAGTACGTAAATGTTAAAACATGTTATAAACGTAAAAACACTGTTTTTTTGTGGCAATACGCATGAATTGTAATTGTTAATTTACTTATTTACTCATGCAAACATTATACAATAAAGTAATAAAACACAAACAATATAGATATGCTTAAAATACTTTATTTCCAGAAAAAACTTGAAATTGAATAACGGGAGAAAACTTTTTGGTAATTATACAAAGAACACAATTTAAATTTTGAAAAAAATTAGTAAAATTTAATGTGATGGCTATGACTGAATATTTGAAGTTATTGATTTTATGTTGGGCTTAAGATTCGTTGTGGCAATACTAAAACAGAAGAAAGGATCCTATTTCTTATTTTTGATTTGTTTAAATTCATTAAAGAAAAAGTTTGCACACAAATGTAAAATATTTATTCTGATGTAGAATCGTTTTCCTATCAGATTTTTCTTTTGTTTATTTGAAAGAGTCTCATTTCTTTTTAAACTAGTCTTATTTTATTAACAACATTCGCGGGCCAACTTTAAAGGCGACGCGGGCCAATTTTCACCCGCGGGCCATAGGTTGTGCATCCCTGGCAAAGAAGAACACCAGGAAAGTTCTTGTATGGTGGATTTGAGGAGGGGGCATACATGATTTGTAATTGATGAAAAATTTGATGTATTAGATAATTAAGATCTAGAAGATCTGAAATGTGCCAGGGAGTGCACAGATCAATATGCTTAAATCTTTTAGGTATTTATAATTTTATTTTCACTTGACAGCATAATATAATGAGTTATGATTACACATCTTATGGAAATAATGAAATATTTATAATTTCATGCTAACGGTAGGAAGATACTATATGACACAATAACATTACATTTTGTCGAGTTCTGTATTCCCTTCCTTTGATTTCTCAAAAAATGCTCACAAATCTTTGTCGATTGTTGAACAAGAAGATGTATATAGGATATCAGATATTATATTATATTCAATAATAATATAGCATCTGTTATACATTGTATAACATTTCAAAGGACCGTGGTAGCTTAGAGGTTAGGGTATCAGACTTCCATCCACAAAAGTGGGGTTCGATTCCCAATGCCGCCAAAGACCCAACGAGTACAGTTAAATCTGTAAAATCGAAAGTCCAATGATCGGTCGTTGAGCAGTTACTATGGGTGTAATGATCTGGAGTAAATTTCAGATCAATGTTTTTTCAATCTTGGAGAAAAAATTATAAATTGTTTGGATTCTCTGGTGGTGCCATCTATCGGAGGATTTTAAAAAACGAAGTTATCTTCGTAGTGCTCTGATAAAAACGAACGACGCGCTCCCTATTGACTTAAATTTGCATTGCCAAGGCATAGCGAGCTTGGCTTGTCCAAGTGTAATAAGTAACAACAACATAACATCTCGCAGTTTGGATCGAACTTTAGTTTTATGAACTCCAAACGTAAGGATGTTGTATACATAAAGATTTTCACAAAATAAAATTTATTTCATATTTCATTTGACTTTCATAATTTGTCAGTATAGACGTGTATATATATATATATATATATATATATATATATATATATATATATATATATATATATATATATATATATATATATATATATATATATATATATATATATATATATATATATATATATATATAATTCAACCTTAATAAATAACAGAACCCGTCAAAAAGAAAATTAGTTTAAATTTCCCATGCAAACGAAACTACAGAATTAGCAAATTAAATATTTTAGTACACAATTAAGAAAAATTAAGCGTTATTAAAACACTGGTTCAGTAACTTTTTTGTGTTAATGTGTTTATACGTGATTGATACACACTTAATAAAATAATAAGAATTGTTTTTTATAAAATACTTAGTTGTAAAAACTGAGCATCCAAACGGTATTTTATTTAGCTCATTACAATGAAATTTTGTAGTGCTAAGAATAATTTTAACCCTTTAATATGGTTCCTATTGTTTATAATTTAACCAAAAAAGGTCTTATTGTAATCAGATTAACGTTTTTGAATAGTTGTTGTCCTGTGTCAGCTAGGTTGGCATCATGAGGTGCGCTGCTCCACTTTTCCAACTGAACCATATTTGGTGTGGAGTCCGACTTCCTCTGAACACACATGCCATAGGGACCCATTTATAGGGTAGGCAACCATTCACAAGCCATTCATGCGAGGAAAGGACAAAGACAAAGGATTGATAGAGAGAGAAAGTACATCTATGCCCGAAATGGGTTTCGAAACCAGAACCTCCCTACCCGCAGTCAGGTACTCTGACCACTAGACAGGGTGGGCGGCTTTTGAATAGATAAAATATTTATATGAGAATATTTTAATGCATAATATCTAATTTTTAATTATGTTGTATATTATACCTATTTTAACACAGCTGCCTAATGGCCTAAGGCTGTTGTATGAAATTTAATCGTCCATCGCATTGTGCTGAATTTCGAAAAGACTGAAAAGACTTTTCATGCTAAATGTACCGTATTTACGTTTTGCAAGACAGGGAACTCGGGAAATTCCCGAGCACCCACTCAGCAGACGTGCATACAGAAATGCAGCATCCACCTGACGCAAATTATGCATATCTAAGCCTCATATTTTATTTTCGAATGAAATATTTAAGGGGGAAATTTGTACTTCTTATAGTAGCAGCTTAGAATTAGTTTTGTAACCCAAACATTTTATGCTACGTCACTGATACTAACGTTTAAAAAATTGAATGAGGAATATAAGTTCATATATATATATATATATACAGCGATTAAATTAAAATTACAAATTTCATTTTAATCTAAATATTTTATTTTGCTTTGTTTTTTATTCTTATATTCTATGCATATTATGATTCTAAAAAAAAAAAAACCCTCACTGGATATTTGATCCTGGTTGGCCGTTCGCTGTTATCTGCAAGACTTCGTGAAAACAAGTCGTTCACAACTCACACATAATCTTGAGACTTTACTTTGAATAAGACTTTTCCAGTTAAAGAAGCAAAGCCTTAATTGATAAGTTGACACTCCGGTAAACATTTTAGATCTAAATTCCTAAAGCAATGGATATTGAAAGGGTAATTTAAAAAATAAATCTATCGATTTGTTGCAATAAAATTATATGGATTTAGAAGAGATTTAAGGCCAATAAAATCTCTGACCTTTGATTGAACTGCTATGGAACTCCCACACTGGCTCAGATATTTGTTGTTGTGGCTTATCCCCCAAACGTCCGACGAAGTCAGACAAGGTCCACCAGACCGTCGACCGTAAGGAAATCAAGGATTAGAAGGGGGGTGAGTATATATCCTCTCTGGAATGTCCCAAACAGTCCAGGGTGCGATTAGGAGAAGCCTGCTCAGTTTTACATTTAGAGCAGACCTCAAAGAATTTCCTGCCTTCGAAGTGCGTGAGACCCCTGGTGTGGCCGCTTGCTAGTCTGGACCTTTCTGTCACAATTGAGGGCGAATGAAAGCCAGGCTCTTTGTCCGCTACCAGAGATGGCAGGGAGGAATCCTCCACCCTTTCTAAATTTCAGAATTAACTATAGACTGATGTTCTAAAACGGTAAGAGGTGAAGAGGAAGGATTATCGTGGTAGCAGCCCTCCTTGGCCAGTCTATCCGGAACAAGTTCAGTATCCCCATACACTTGGCGACGCGGCGAGTTTTTTTGTCGCCAAGTCGCTAAGCTAGGCGCGCGTTTTTTAAAACTGGAAATTTCCCTAAGTTCGATCGAAAAATAAGCATTTCAGAAAATTTAAAAAGGGAAATAAAGATAAATAATGGACTTACTTGATATGCAGTGAAGCTAACATTATTCGTTTGTCACCAGTGTCACCATTATCAAATTTTGCAAAAAAATAAATAATAAATAAAATAAATAATAATAATAAATAATAATAAATAAAGTAAAATAAAATAAAAAAATCATGCAAAAACTATTTTTTCATATACATATATTTTTTTAAAATTAAAAAAATTAAATAAATACAATTATTATATAAATAAAAATGAAATACGAATACAATATAAAATACATGTCAGCAATAGAATTTAAATAAAATAATCATACCTCAGAAATTTTTTGAAAACCAGGAACCATGTCTAATAGATTTTTCAGTATTACATCTATTTCCATCAATAGTTTTTTTACAAATAAAAGAAAAACAATCAGAATAAGTTTTTTTGGAGTGATCTTCATTTCAGATCCACATTTCCTACAATTCGGGACTTTTAATAAATTAATTTCCGTTAAAAATTCAATTAATAATTTAGAATTCTGAGCGAGTTGAACTAAGAAAATTCTATTAGCAATTCCGGGTTTTCCAACTGTTGGTCTAGAGCTGGAAAAATTAAAAAAACCATCATTATTTTCTTTAATTTTAGTTAACAAAATTTGTTGATATTTTTCAACCGTATTTTTAACATGAGACATTTTTTTATAAAGAAAGTAATTAAAACAATAAAAAGATGATAAAAAATTAAGAAAACGAATTGAAAAAAAGAATAGTTAAGGATTTAAAATGTATAAAATAAATTTAAATCAATTAATAAAAAAATATATATTAAAATTAAACTAAATAAAAGTAAATTATATAAAAGAAATAATAAAAAAGAAAAAATTTACGATAATTGGACACTGGAGACAACGAAACACAAGAGCTGGAAATCCACTACTTCCGTCAGCAAATGAAAACGAAATTAAAATGACTAGCAATTAAAACGTAGAACAATTCGTAAAGAAATTTCTGGAAAGTTCTAGAAGTGAAACTAATTAAGCTATTGCCACTAAAAAAAGCACATATATAACGTAAAAATTATTTAAAACACGAGAAACACGGAATCTGGCAACAAAAAAATAAAAATAGTAACAAAAACTAAATTTGGCAACAAAACAATGAAAACAAAAGCTGAAATCGGCAACACTACAACGTAAACAACGGTAACCAGATTTGGCGAGAAATCAGTGTATGGGGATACTGAACTTGTTCCGTCTATCCGCCTGCTCATTTTCGTATCAGACATTTGTAGTCGATTTAAATCACTTTTAAGCTGTAGGCCTCGGTCTAACTAGCTCTCGATAGCAAAAATGATTATTCAGTACCAAACTAATTAAATCAAATCAGTAATTAATGAAGATATTATATATAACTCGACAGAATTTTTACTTTCTTTATAAATGATCGCATGTTGCAGAAGAATCTTTAAGCAAAATCATAAGCACTAAACTAAAATCTTATTTTGTCCTGTTACTTAAAAATAATTATAAAACTTAAAATTCAAGATTACGAGAATTCAAGATTAAGAGAAGGCGCTCGTTTCTATGAACTGGTGACTTGTCCTTATCCTGACACCGCACAACGATAATTTTAACTCCCATTTACGATTAAGATTTTGAAAAATCTCTTTTTTGATAACTTTCGTCTCTGATAAAAAGTTTACCTTTTTTTTTAATTTATGATCGGTTATCTTTTCAATTTTTTTATTTGATTATTTTACATAATTCCTGAGAAATTGATTCATTTTTGAATAATGAAGTGACACTTGACACAGGTGGGCATAAGACATTTGATGGAAAAGAACAGTGGTGCCGAATTTGACTCTATCTTTCTCGTTGGTAAAAACACGCATAGAAAGGGGAAAAAAAACTCTTATTTTTCCCGTACCTTAGAACAATAAAGGGTTAAACTCCTACAAAGAACCTCTTTGCTGCCTAAAGTATCTTTCAAAGATTTTTCGAATATAGACACGTGTGATAGGTATAGTAGAAATATGGGAAGATGAAAGTATTGAGAAAATAGTTTCCAGGTATCGAACAAGAAAATGATGCAGTGTAAAGACCTCCTATAAAACAAGCAGCTGAATGTTTGTGGGTAACAGGACTAAATAAAATACTTTGTTGAAGGAAAAACAGCGAAATTCTTTTATACATTGAAAAAATGAAAAATATATTTTAAAAAGTGTAACTTTGAAGGAAAATAAGAAAAAAAAAGAAAGAAATAGAAAAAGATAAATCAATTGATTGACCTGATTTTCATCAATAAAGTGAAAGTAAGTACTATTTTTAAATATGATTCTCATTTTTCACGTGTTTTTTATTGAGCATTCTAAATAATTTTTCAAACATAGTATTTCATTTATAAAGAAAAAAGTAGTTTCATAAAAAAATATGCGACCATAATAATCTGATACATTTTTTTTCCAATTTACGAACCGTTTTACCGGTCTCTACGAATTCTTAAAAATCAGCATCTATTATAATACATTTTCAACTGTTAAAATAATTGGAGCTATTAGACTTTTCACAACTGACTTCCTAGCAGGATTGCAATAACACATAATAACTTATCAGACAGATGATAGTATAAATATAAAATCACAAAAATAACATTGACAATGCGCAAACAAGTAGCGAGGAAAGTTAAACGAGATAGAGAAACGTTACATTCAATGGACAAATAGGATTAATGCTCAAAATTCAAAGATTTTACTCTGTTGTGAAAGGTAAATAAAAATCACAAATTATACTAAACAATAAAATATTCCATTATTAAGAAAAGCAAACTTCCTCAATCTTAGTACTAAATAATAAATTAGTAAAAAATTACGCTAAAAACATAATTATCAACTCAAATGCGATGCTTTAGAAACTAAAACCAATTGGACAGTATTCAAAACGTCACTTATGTCATAAAATTTTATTTATATAGTCGTGATAAGACAAATCATAATGTATGCCAGCCCCGACTTGAGGCGCAATATTTTTTTAACCAATCATCTTTCTCTCTCTCTCTTCTATTTCTCTCAAACAAATTTTTGTAGAAACAATGCATTGAATGAGATGCCTTTGGCAATAAAAACATTCCTACATATGAAAAAGATCTCGAAACAAAAAAGAATTTTTAAAATTAAAATTAATTTTATAATTCAACAGAATATAAGTTAATCTGTGGTTTGGGCACCCCTTTCTCGCCAAACGGGCGATAGACGCGCCAAGCGTGGTGAACCTGACTATTTCATCCTAAATGCATTCCTTGTGACAACCCTGTCTTTTTTTGCGCTTCTCCGGAGTGGAGTGAGCGGTTTGGTTTGGTTTGTTTGTCGCTCAACGGTCATTTTTTGCACACGAGGGCTAATTAGACCGGGACTTACGGTTTAAAGTGGAATCCGAACCACTACAAACATCCATGCCCAAGGTGGGATTCGAACCCACGAACTGTTGAACCGAAGGCAAGAGCGCTAACCATTCGGCTGCCAGCTCGGCGTGGAGTGAGCGGAGGCGTTCGTATGCTCAGCTTTCGAGCATGCTCATTAACAACTCGTTTGTTTCAGTATTCCTATTAGTCACTAATTATTTTGATTTTGAAATAACCGTAGAATTTAAAATTTGATGCACGACTTTTTGTGTTTCTCGGAGCATTCAAATCCGCAAGACAACTCGCAAAAACGCGCCAGTTGGCGACTTTTTGAAAATGCGCCAAGCAGGGGACCCAAAGCACATTTTTTCACCAGAATATATTTGTGTGGATTGTTAAAACGGAAGTAAAAGTAAAAACTTCCTTAGATTTCAATTAGTCAGCTTATTCAGCCTTTAAGTATTCTAATCAGTGATTAATATCTTTTTTCAAGCGGTGTGACATGTCGGAAATGATTAAATCAATCGTGATCAAAATACCTGTAGTATATAAGTCTAGAGTTTAGACATTGACATCATAAATACATAGCGGTGCTGGCGAGCCCCAGACTGTACCTTCAGGTTAACAGGTTTGGAATACTCACCCATCACCACATGCCTCGTCATTTTGAACCACGTTCAGGTGACGAGGTCGCACCTGAGCTGGCACCCTCCTCTCCACATCCACACCACACCAGCGGAAAGACTTTGGACGTTACATATTAACGTGGTCACGTCCCCAACCCACGGAGCTCCAGCAACCCAGTGAAGGAGAGTACGGCGTGGTCACCCCCTCCCCCAACCACAGCAAACATTGGCATCATTTTAAATTAAAACGAAGATGCGAGTTTAATGAATTAATGTCCCATTTCTTGAAGTAAGCCCGTAAATCCATTGAAGAATTGAGACTTGTACTACTAATGATGGCTGAATTTTTGCACAGAAAAAATTTGTGCTGATAAAACTTAAGATGGAAGAAAGCAAACCTTTTACATGAAAAAATATAGTCCCACACTTACAATGACAGTTGAATTTTTGAACTGAAAGATTTTGGGGGACTATTCTATTACACCCCCGCATTTGATTATCAAAGCGATTGCTAAGCAGTTTCCTTCAGAAATAAACTTTGACTTTTAAATAAGTTGGTCATTAAATGATAATTAATTAATTTATAATATCTAAATTAAATGTTTGTATTATTTTTTAATAGTTTTTAAACATGTAAACCTTTTTAAGGAATACACGACGCAAATATTGATTACAGTAATTCTGATTTTTTTCTTTCCCGTTATGATGATTATCATACGGGTGTACAATGGAATTGTACTGATTTTGGATACTTGTAGATACTGCCAATGCTTTTTTCTTTTAACCAACAGCCTACTTTTGCATTTTTTTAAGTATTAACATGTTCTAACCCCTTCCTGGTTTGCTCTTGCCTTCGGTTCAACAGTTCGTGGGTTCGAATCCCACCTTGGGCATGGATGTTTGTAGTGGTTCGGAATCCACTTTAAACCTCAGGTCCCGGTCTAATTAGCCCTCGTGTGCAAAAATTACCGTTGAGCGACAAACAAACTCAAACCCTTCCTGGTTTATAAGGATTGGATTTATGATTACTGCAAATTAATGTTTTTAGTATTAAAAATATTATCAAAGTATTATACTTTGTATATTCGAAGCATACGATTAAATAGAATATTTTACAGAAATACTAGGGAAAAGCATTTTTAATTTCTTTATTTTTGTATTTAACTAGTATTATTTTTAAATTATTGCTGATATATTTTGGTCCATATTAGTATTTAATATTTAAGTATTATTAGTATGTAATATTTAAAGTATTACACACTTTAAAATACTTTAAGTAATACTTAAAGTAAGTTTAAGTAATACTTTTACGTAAGTATTACTTACGTACAAGTACTTACTAAAACTTAAAGTAAGTTTAAGTAATACTTAACCAACTCTTGCTCATGAAAAACAAATCCGTTAATTTCATAAAATTATAACCTCAGTATCTAATGCAATATTTGTCGCCAATTATTTAATTATGGGTAGTAAAATTTATTTGGTAGTTTTCCTAAACGCTTTGGATCCTAAAGAAACAGCATACTTCTTACAGAGAAACAAAAATAATTAAATATAGATATGATGATTTTATTGACTCAAAATTTAATTTTAAATTTAATGTATAGTAATAAAATTTTTTTGGCAAAATTTGACTAAAAAATGGTAAACAATGGTAAATTGGTGCAAAAGATTGCTTGGTGATAATTTTGTCGGTTAAAAGAAGCCTTGCGTTCACAAATCACCAAAGGCGAAAAAATAATTTAAAACAGCAAATTTTAATTTTGTCTCATTGAAAGAAAAAAGATTCTATTACATTACAATTACGCAATGGGACTGCTAAGCAGTTTCCGCCCCAAATAAACATTGGCTTTTAAATAAGTTTTATCAAAAAGTGATAATTGCTTAGCTTATAAAATGATTGAATTACTTTTTAGTGGTTTCTAAAAACGTGAGCATTTTTAAGCAATACATCATGCAAATGGAATATTTATGACAATAATTTACGATTTTTTTCTTTACAATTTACGATATTTATTCTTTCCGTTACGGCGATGATCAAAAGCAAGGGTATAATGGAAAAGTACCGATTATTTTAACTATCATTTGAAAGTACTCATATACTTCTGTAGCACTTATCTGGTTTAATAGGAACAAAAAGAAATAAGTTCCTTAAATAGCTCAAAATAATTTATTACAATTTAGGGTACAATTTGAGCACAACACACAGATACATATACTATTAGGTTGGTGCGTATGAAATGTCGGATTCTCTTTACATGCGGACGTTTTCCTCCCTATTTTCGTTATACTTTTGTATTTGGCATAACCTCATTCATACTCGTATTGTCCATTGCCAGAGACTCATTTCAGCAAAATAGGTTTTCTCGAAGGTCTTCCCTTTTTTATTTCTTTTGAGTTTATTGCCGATATGAATTCTGCCGACATTCGCGTCATTTTCTTATATGAGTACAAACTTGGTAATAGTGCTGCAAAAGCTGCACGCAACATAAACCAAGCGTTTGGGGAGAATACGGTTAACGATCGGAAAGTGCAGCGTTGGTTCGAAAAATTTCGGACTGGCGATTTTTCACTGCAAAATGAGCCGCGCGGAAGACCCAAAACGTCTGTGAAGAATGATGACCTGAAGGCTCTAGTGGAAGCGGATCCAGCCGTATCCACGAGGGAACTTGCTATCAGGATGAAAGTTGACCATACAACGATATTGAGACACCTTTCTGAGATTGGCAAGGTTAAGAAGATGGACAAGTGGGTACCGCACGCACTGACAGAGCGAAATAAGCTGGATCGGCTAAACATATGCTCATCATTGCAGCATCCACCCTATTCACCGGATCTCTCGCCGACCGATTTTCATTTTTTCAAGCATTTAGAGCTGTTTTTAAGGGGCAAACACTATGAAAATGAAGACAGTCTAAAAAACTCGATATCAGAGTTTATTAATTCTAAAGACCAAATTTTTTTAAGACAGGCACCTACGCTTTAAAATCTCGTTGGGAGAAGTGTATTGAAGAGAATGGAGCATACTTTGATTGAATAAACAGCTTTTGAAGAAAGATATGCAGTTTTATACAATCACTTAAGAATCCGACATTTCATACGCACCAACCTAATACAAATAAAACAAAATTACATCTTAACATATAAAGTTAAAGGGAATAGGGTAAACATGAGAGTCATATCGATATACGTCTCATTCCTACGGTTGCTGGAAAGGAAATCACTTCCTTGTTGATGACGTCATGGATGGTGCTGCAGATAGGGGGCGCTATACTTCTATTTTTATAATCAGATAGAGACTTGTTTATTTATTCTGTGAATAATATGAAGAAGTATTATTTTTTATCTCATTATTATTTTCAATGCAAACGTCTCAACTGAGATAATATTTATTCATACCATACTTTACCGCCTTCTTTCGTATCTAAGAGTATGGTCCAACTAAGTAAGTGAATACTGCCGTTTGATATTTTGAATACCGGTTACTGACAAACTTTAAACTTAGAATAATTTGTTCCAAGCAAAAAAGTTACATCTTTCCCTGTTGATGGAAAAGAGTTTCTACTTTGGCATGCTTGGCGGCCGTTTATTGAATCGAAATAACCAAAGTGAATGGCTAATTATCAAATTAATTATTTAATTACCGATTTGAATTATTACAACTGTTCGTTTCTTTAGTTAAATATCTCATGACCTTTAGATTGTAATTCTTCCTTTGATAATTAAGTACATTAGTTAAATGTATTAGGCGACCCTAAAATAGACTTCATTATGCAATATTATTACAATAGTTTAGTACTTGTTACAATTTTGTAATTTTCTTACAGTACACAGCGACTTTCCAATACAGGAAGAGTCATACTTCTCAAAAATATTATTTTGATTCGATTATTATGCATTGTATTAATATCGTTAAAATTATTAAATAGTTAAAAATGTTTATAAGGGAAAATCATTTTTAATTATTTGTTTCCATATCAAACTTTTATTATTTTGAAATTATTGCTCATTTATTTCAGTCCACCTAATTTTTTGTATAATATTTTATTAAAAGGATTTTTTGTCCTTATTTACTTCAAACTTACCTCTTTTGAACTATTTATTTATATTTATATTTCTTAAAATTTCTTTTACAGGGTTTTTTTGCTGTAGCATAGAACCATGTGAATACAAACTGAAGAAAGAGAATTACGAATCTAATTTAAATTGTATATTAAACACATCCTTTAATCTTAAATGAAATTTCAATTGAATTTTAATTTATACTAAAAATATTTAACTTAATATGTAAGCAATAGGACAAAAATTACAAAATTTTAATCTTCTCATTTACTCTCCTGTGTTCTGTGTGTTCGATAATGATGCCTAAATTATTTGAATTAATTGATTATTATAATTAGGATTTGACTTCTTTTGGTAATTAAATTGAATATCAAAGCGTGCCATTTTTTTAAAAAAAATTGATTAGGAAATTTTGTTTTTAGGAGCATATTTATTTTTTGGATACGAATCATTAAATTTACAGCCTAGATAAATAATTAAAAGATGTAAGAAAAGACATATCAAAAATATGAAATGACCTTATGCTGTGTCATGTCATTACATTTCAAAAACTCAAAAAATAGTAAATAAAAAATGAATTACAAAATATATCCTCTATAATTTTTCAATAAGCGGCCTTATTACCCATTTCATTGATTATAGATGCAGGAATGAGAATGGTCAACCGGTGTTTGGTAAGCGTAGCTCATCCTGGAGTATAAGCGTAAAATCAACAGTTGTAAAAAAAAAATAAGTAAATAAATTTAAAAAAATGTTCTTGGGTGCAGCGAACCATGTAAATGGAAAGTGCGCCCGAAAGGGGCAGTAAAAGCAGAAGCACGAAATGGAATAAGAATAAATGATAATAATAAAAATGTAACCATAGTACTCACGAAGTGTAACGGGGCAGAAATTGCTACCATAGTCCCCTATCCCACAAGCGGGGGAAGAAAAAAAAAATCTCAACTCTAACTCGAACAAAACGATCTTTTCAGAAGCAGTGAATGGCAACAGAAAAGAAATGGGAGGGGGTGGAAGAGACTTGTAATTACTTCTCCCAGTGGTGGAAGAAAAAGAAATCTCCTTCGGACTTGTCAAAAAGCATTGTTGGCTATATCTTGAAAACGAATTCCTGCAACAATGGCTATATAATATAATATAATACTACACCCACCTCAATCTCTTGCCCCCTGTAATGTAATGACAGTCCGTCTGACCGCCTGTCCTGCCATTACGTAATATCCTCGCCGCCTGGGAAAAAGGCGAAGTTTGTAATTATCCAGCCTGTGACATGGGCAATTACTGAGAGACTAGCATTTTTCGTGCCTGTCCGGAATAGGGCGCCCCGGGCAACATTTTGCTCAGTGAAGAAGTCGAGGCGTGTTTTTATTCTGTTTCTTTTCTTTTTAATTTTATTTTCCTCGTTTCGTTTTTTATTGTTTAATGTATACATTGCTTTTTTTATTACGGTTTTATTTTCCCTGCTGTGTTTTGTTTTTTTACAGAAGCTTGTTCTTGGAGAGGACCCCCCGCCCACGATTGTGAGCCCCCTCTCGTAGAACAAGTAGGTGGTGGGTATGATTGAGGGGTGGTGCACAAATTGCTGCCTTTCGAGAAATGTTTTTCCTAACTTGTGTTACGTACTCCCGGAATTGAAGATTGATACTAATGTTAAAGTAAAATGAGGCAAATGTGAAATGAACTATAAAAAATATTTAAAAAAATAATTGTTTCATAAAGTTATAAATGCAATCTTAAATGAAATTAATCAGATTAAAAAAAAACTGTTGCATGAAATGTTTCCTAAGAAAATCAATCTTTATGTATTATTATTGCTATTTACCGTAAGGTATGCCACCCACCCTGCCTGGTGGTCAGAATGCCTGACTGCGGATAGGGAGGTCCTGGGTTCGAATTCCAGTTCAAGCATGGATGTACTTTCTCTCTCTGTCTATCCTATCTTTGTCCTTTCTTTGTATTAATGAGTTGCGAATGGTTGCCTACCCTATAAACGGATACCTATGGCATGTGTGTACAGAGAAAGTCGGACTTCATACCAAAATATGGTTCAGTTGGAAAAGTGGAGCAGCTTACCCAATATTGCCAACCTAGCTGGCACAAGACAACAAAAACAACCGTAAAGTATATAATTTAATTTATTAATATTGCTCAGAGAATAAAGCAGTGATAGCTCTTTACGTATAATAAAATGGTTAGTGGGCCTAGAAATTTATACAGTAACTTCTCATTAGTTAAAATATTAAAAGAGAAAGTATTAAAAACATTAATTTTAAATTAATTAAAAAGAGTAACTTTTTTTTCATCATTTAAAAATCATAGAATTTATCTGTATTGAGTAATCATGCTTTCCAAGTTATGCACTTGTGATTGAATCTACGAAAATAATAGATGTATAATGGTGGTAAATTATAGCAAATGAATGATTTAATAACCTATGATTGATTTAAAATTGAAGAATAAAATGTTTGAAGTTATTGCATAAAATTATGATAAAAAATTCGACAATTATATTAAAGTTATTTTTTAAACCATATTACTCTATAGTGTGTAAACTTTTATGCTATATTTTATATATTAAATCTATATTTTATGTAATTCAGCAATAAATTAATTATAAAATCTTATTTACTGTGTAATGAAATATTTGTTTTAAAAATTTATGAAAGAAACATTTTTACTGAATAGTTGCTTGATTTATCAAAATTCTATGATTGAAGCAGAACATTAAAAAATGTTTTCTTTTTATATGAAAAAAGCCATGTCTATTGATGTGTTAATATTTATTAATTTCCATACTTTGAAGGGAAATTGTCTCCATTATACAGAAAATATGGTTTTATAATCATTTAAAATATCATGAATTATTATTGATGAAAGTAAAAAGTTTTGTATTAGAATTTAATTCAGTATAGCATTGTAAGTTAAGTTAGTTAAAAATCTAACATTTGTATCCTTTTCTTCGAGAATATGCATTGACTTTTTTCATATTATAAATGCATTTAATTCAATATTTTTCAACTAACCATATTTACTTATACGCTTATTTTTCGAATTATCTTTTAAATTAATATTACTGAAATTTTTAATTTCTTTACATTCTACGTTATCCAAAATCAAATAACTGAATTTTATTTCTTATACAGTCCCTGAACTGGCCAGCAGAAGGCCCTCCAAGCATTTTGTTAAGTTTCCACCCCCAACAATTCCGAGACTCCTTTCCCCCTCACCTATCGGCGTGGGAAGAAGACGATTGCGACGTTAATTGCACAAGTCACGCCGACAGCGAATTTCTTACTGCTTCAGATTATCATTACTACTTTTTTCTATCTTTCTTATTATCCTTCTTTTTCTACTTCTCTGCATTTGAAGGTAGGAACAGAAAGCAGCTGCCAAGGAATGAAAAGAGAGCAGACGATCGAATAACCCGTGCTAGCGGAATGGCCGCGGAATTTATTCTGCGAGAAATATTCAATCAAAGCTGCTTGGCGACACTTAGATTGCGAAACCATCATTCGTTGCATGTACGTGACAAGTAAATAAATCCCTTCTTACAATGATTGCGGTTGTCAGTTTTCTTAAAATAAATGATAATAAATAAAAATGTTATTTTTAATTTTATTTTTGGCATTATAATATTGCATTTAATGAAAAAAATGTAATATAAAAATTCTTAAAATATAGAAAACGAATTTGTTTAAAAAAAAACTATTATTCTTAATTATAATTTAATGTTATAGAAGTTTTATTTCTAATTGTTTTAACTCGTAAATTAAATTATTATTTACTGCAATTTATCAATTGCTGAATTATTTTAATCTGTTACAGCATGAAAATTTTAATTTAAAAAAATTCTTGCAATCCGCAACTGTATTCAGGAGAAGGTCTACCAAATGTTTAATATTTGAGAGTTGAACAGCTTCTGAAGTCAATGGTGTAAAACAATTAAATCAATCCACGTGCGAATGTGAATGTAGAGAATTTTCTGATTGATGGAATAAAAACAAATTAATCAATTTAATTTGTTTATTGATAAGTCACGATTGATCAAGCTTATCAATCGTTCAAATCTTGGATTGTTTTAAATTAATTTTTTAATAAAATTATGTGTAAATTTTTAAAATTTTTTAACATAAATTTTATTTGGATACATTCGAAGAGTTTCAAAACATTAAATATTTCATGAGGGCTTAAGTTTGACATATATTGATTTAATCACGATGAAGGACTATAACATTCAGATTTTAAAAATTACGCTTTTTATATTGCATATTTACATCATAACACAGTTTTTGAAAGTTATTGAGGAAATAAAAATTAATTTTGATACTGTTGTTTCCAGTTCTCATTTGTTAAAAAGCTAAACCATGTCCATGGCTTCAGAAACTCTGAGCATATCAAAAACTTAGAAACGTAGAGCGTATCTACATAGAGATCCCCTCTGGTTAGGTTAAGGGTAACCTGACAACTAGTACACTTAGAACATATCGGGAAAAACTCTTAATGTATCTTTATAAATCATATTATTCTATCTTTGTAAGTCATGACCACTGCTTATATACGAAATGACTGTTTGCTCTTGTCTGCTTGTAGGGACAATGAGCCACCAGGGTGATTATCTTGATACTTGTAATGAGCAGGAAGGACAGGCAAATCTCGTAGATTGCTAAAAAGGAAATGCAATTCTGAAAAAGTAAGAGAAACCCTAAAAAACAAGAGAGGTTCTCCGCCACTTTTAGAAAGAGTGTTTGTAGTCTCATTAACAGCAGTGTCTACATCGTCTTCACATACAAGTGAATCTTATGAGAGATAGAAAGACTTAATTTTTATCTTTGACCATTCTTTTGATTGAATTATTGTCTTTATTTGGCTACTTGTCAATTCTGTTATTGTTACTTATGGTACTTGGACAAGCCAAGCTCGTTAGCAGTTGGTTATGTGAAATTAAATCAAAAGGTTGCGTCTTTCGGTCAACCAGAGAACCACGAAGATAAAAGTACGTCTTTGCTCAAAGACTCCTCCGATAGATGGCACCACCAGAGGATCCATTCTCTCAATTTTGGTTTAGATCTGGAGGAGAAGGAAATTTCCTACAGACCATTACACTCATAGGTAACTGCTCAACAATCGACCACAGGACTTTCGATTCCACAGATTTAAACAGCGCGTATATCTCATATGCTCGGTGGACCTTTGGCGGCATTGGGAATCAAACCCATGCCCAGGAACGGAAGGAAGTTCGATGTCATAATCACTAGGATACCACGGCCACTTCAATTTCCAAAATAAATAAGCGCACATTCTCAGATCTTTTTCACCATGGAAAGACGTTACTAAATCAATCGATGTACCTACTTTCATGTATTATGACTTCAGATATATGATTGAGTACTGCAATAAACTAGAATTACTAAAAATAAAAATTAAACGGAATAAATATGAAATATATAATAAATATTAAATGAATGTAAAGTGATGTTTTATAAGATTAAATATGGACCATTAAATTCAACGAGCGACCACAAGATTTTCGATTCCACAGATTTAACGAACACGTATATCACATGTACTCGGTGAGTCTTTCGTGGCATTAGGAATCGAAAACAACCCTTCTGAACGGTATTGCGATGCCCTAACCGCTAGGCTACTACGGCACACAGAGCTTAATGAAATGGTTAAAGAAACGATTATTTGGTCTGTTTCTCGCTCTAAGTGCTCAAGAGCAACAACTAGAAGCTATTCTTTCCAAGGAGGATTATGGTGACCAATGGATCTTGTCAGACAGCCGTAGCTCTCTCCACCATCTTAGTAATTGGCTTCTTGTAGGCGACAAGATCAGCAACTCTATCCTGCTTAAATTAAAACTCATTTCACTTAATCATGATGTTCACTTGCAATGGATACCTTCACATGTGAATCTCCACGGGAATGAAATGGCCGATAATCTTGCTAAGGAGGGTTGCAGGATTTCAAATACTCCCTCTTCCACACTTACTTTTCTGGAGTTATACTCCCGGGAAAAATCTAAAATCTCGGTGGAGTGGAAAACACCCCTTATCCATGATTGGTACAAGGGATCAAAACCGGGTTTGTCCCTTGACCTCCCTTGTGACATACGTACCCAGACTACTCTCTCAAGATTTGCTAGTGGTCACATCAAGTGCCTCACTTACAACGAGGGCAGGAAAACCTTCGTCACCTGCAACAAGTGCCAAAGTCATCAGGCTTCTCCTGAGCATCTTTTGGATTACATGGGTCTCTCTCTAAGGAGGATCTCTTCAGCAATCCTCTCCTAGTCTTCGACTTCCTTACAGTCAACGGGCTCGTGGATCTTGTCTGACTCCGTCAGACATGGAGGATAAGAAACAACAACAAAACAAACAACACGAGAACAAATTCAACGAGGACTTACAGATTAAGGTGGATTTTGAACCAGTTTAAGCAACCACGAACTGCAGATTAGGAAGCTGAATATTCAGTTGCCATCTCAGCCGATGAATCGATGCTCTCTTGTTGATTATTAGTATTCTAATATTGAAAACAATTACAATTTAGCTTTATCGAATGTTCCACGAAAAAGCTTATTAGCTTTACTTCAAGCTCAAAAATTCCAATATGCTTTTGAACACCCATGGAACACTTTCTTCCGAATGTTAGCTCAAAGTTCCCTTGCGAGGAAATGTTCTAAAGGAAACAACTAAAAACAACCGATTCGGTAAACAGAGGTCGGTGGAAAAAATATACAGAAAAAGTGAGAGATAAAAAACGAAAAAAATATATATATATACAGGCAGGAAAAAGAAAGAAGTTAAATCTGTTTGCTCGCCCGATTAATCCCACACTCCGTTAAAACCAAGCGACCGTGACGAAACAGTCAGTGAGTTGTTTTACCTCAAAATGGCAACCTCACGATTTTCAATTTTCTAATCACCGGTTGTAAGCGAGGGGACTTTTTTTTCTGTCTCCCCCACAAACCCCAAAGATTGCGGGGGTGAGAAAGCGATTTTTTTCCCATCGTTTTTACTGTGGAATTGTTATATATTTTCCCTTTTCTGTTGGCTTATTATAATTCTTTAATTCTGTCACGATTCTGAAGGCTACTGCTTTTGCAAAACGCTACTCTTTCTCCCCCACCCCATCTCTCTCCCCCAGATAAAGAGGAAAAACGTGCTTTTAGCTATTAGCTGCCGTATTTTTATGAAGTATTAGTCATGATTTTTCTTAAGTACGTCTACTTCATGGAGCGGAAGGATGGGTAGTAGAGTAGACCCTATTATCTATTAAAAGAAGAAGGAAATAATGCATAAGTGTTATCTTTAAATAATATTTGAAATTCTTCCCTAGTAAAAATTACCATTTAAAGTAATAATAAGAATTACGATTTTTTTTTATAATGGCTCCGTTCCTATTAACATTCAAGTAGTTTCGGGGGATTATAGAAAATTTATGGAATCTACAGGAAGGAAAAATAAATTAATGGGCTTGTTTTTCGTTCAAAAAAATGAACTGTTTTCATACTATCTTCAAGAATCTTTTTTTTATTCAATTTAATTAAAATATTAATATTCGAATTTTTATAAATGAAATAATTTGACACCCCATATAAAAATAATATAATCCTAAAAAAATTGTTTTTGTTAATTATGAACACGCAATAAATATCTCTGTTGTTTAAGAAATTATATATATCTTACTTTTGATTAAGTTAAAACTTGAATTTGTTATATAAGTTAAGATTTTTTACAAATGAATTTATTATTCACCATTACAAAATAAAATAATAAACTTAATATTTTTGTAAATCAAAAATGCTATTTTAATTTAAAGTTTAAAAAATAAAACATTTGATTTACAATTGTAAAAAAAATTATCATTTCAATTATTATTTAATAATAACAAGGAGAATTAATGTGACACTATTTTAAAAATATGAAGATTGCTACTTTTAAAATTTACTTTAAAAAAATCAAAAGAAATATTTTCTTTCTTTTCATTTAAATAACAATTGTTTTTTGGATTTGTATATATATATATATATATATATATATATATATATATATATATATATATATATATATATATATATATATATATATATATATATATATATATATATATATATATAAATAAACAAGTTTATTTTATTTTAATTGATTATCATCAGTAAAGGTATGTGCTCGTTATATGAAAAGTATATTAAAATAACTTCTTTCTTTAACAAATAAATAAAAAATACTGTAGTTGAAGGAGCAGATTGTAAAAACAAGAATAACTTAAGTAACTTTTTAAATAAAATTAATTATATAATGAAATATTATTACAAATATTTTAATTTTATTGGAAGTTATTTATATATAAAACAGCTATTTTGCAACAAAAAAAATTGAAAGTTATATATTGTGTTAAAAGAATTTTATAGATAAATTAATTTCTTAAATGATGGAACTCTTCGTTTAATTTCCTTGTATTTCAATTGCAGCATTAATGATGTTCGGTATTTTTACAGAAAATCAATGGACCACCTGAAGTAAAAGGTAATTTCAAGTGATGAAAATAAATCAATTGCTTATGTTCTTTATTCCTAAAAAACCGTGTACCTGAATCTTGTTACAAACCAAGAAGAGTAAATCATGAAATAATCAAAAAACAATAATCTTACATTATTTCAATGTTTTTTTATTTAATATTTAAAACAATTTCTTAATTTTCAAAAACAACACATTATTCATACAAAGGCATTTCGTGATGTGACCAGATAAAATTTCATCATATTATAATTTAAAAAATTATAAGATTCATCGAATTGGTTAAAATATTCTTTATTCAAAAAAAAAAAAATTCAAAATCTAGCTTGCGGTATCCATGTAATTCAATCAAAATGAGTGCAAGAGAAAGGCATTCGCGCACTTTTTTATAAGATAGTCTGTCACTGGAAATAATATCAACTTAAAAAGAATTTATGGAATTATCAAATCCCCCAATTATATAAAATAATGAACTTTACAATATGATGATGAATTGATGAATTGTTGTACAATATAAGCGCAACACACACACAATTTAGCATGATTTCAAATTAAATTTGCTAAATTGTGTTCTGATTCATCAACATCAGAAAAACGTCATTAGTTGTTAGTTACATTTATTACACTTATAATGGAAGCAAATTTTAAATTAGATTTCATTTAAGAACAAATCTATAAATAAAAAAATTAACTCAAATATTATTTCCATGTTTCCATGTCAGTAATGTTTAAAGTGTAAATAAATAATATGGAAAAATTATATTTAAAATTAATTTAAAGTTATCCAACATTGATTATCATTAAAATTTCTTTTTTTTTAAATTCGAAATTTATACCTTTTGAGTGAAAAATCAATTGAAAATGTCAAATCTTGTCATAAGTAAATATTAAATATTGTAGAATATTTAATCTTTATTCATATTGTGAAGTTGAGCTTGTCTCCTTCCTGTATTTTCTAATTTTTTCTTGGTGAAGGCTTTTTTATATACATCATTTGTTGCACCTTGATTGTACTGTAAATTTCTTTTTGATTTATTTTTATATAAGATATTTGTTTTGAGAATGGATTACATATTTTATTTCTTAATATTAAATTTATGTTTCCAGGTTCACCATGACTCAATGGTAGGAAGTCGCACTTCGGAGTATAAGATCTCAGGTTCGATTCCGGTCACAGTTTTGCAAAGCAAGATGGATGTTACGGTTCTGATTTTTGTATGCACGGCTGTCGAAATGGGTGCTTGGGAGTGTTCCAGGTTCCTCCTTTGGGACACTTGAATATTAATGAAAAGCCCTTCCGGTTGGCGATTTATGCGATGGACATTAAAAGTACTTTGCTACGGTCTTAATCGATCACTTTTTTCAAAAAATACTTATAATTCTCTTATTCTATCATTTGCTTTATGTAAAATGATTCCACAATATTTAATATTGCGCTATTACTGACCATATATATAGCATTATATCGATGATAATAGATTATTAATCTATAATTCATAGAACTCGTCTATTATTTAATTATTCAAAACTTAAATAATTTTTAAATAATTTATTGGATTATATATTCTTAAATTTTGTAAATTTTTAAATAAAATTGAATATGTTTAAAATTTTATATAATAATTTAGCATTCTTTTTATACAGTTTCTTTAAATTAAATGATTAATAAATTAAACAACACATCCAATCAAATGTTGTATAAATACACATTGCATGCATAAATTAAACAATACACAGTAAGCATTTCTATTTTAAATGGTACATATTGACTCTCTTAAAACATGAATAAAAATTAGGGAGTAAAACTATTCATTTTAGCATAATTATCGCTATGTATTTTGATTAGTTAAAATAATGCTATAATCAAAATAGCATTCATAATTTCATTACTTAAAGTATATATTATGCAAGATGTATTATGAAGAATTGTTTTTCAATTAGATCTCTATTTACCAGACTTTCTCCTGTATAGACTCCTTTTAAAGGATGTTCTTCATAAATTATCTTTGTGTACATTATATTTTTCTCAATAATCTACACAAACCAGACTGAGAAAACCCGGAAATCTCCCAAGAACCCACTCCTACAGTGGCTGATATCAAACCCACAACTTTCTCTCAAAAGAGTGGTATCGTACCATTAGACCTCCATGTGTAAGGGCTCCGTTTTTCTAATTTTTGTTATTACGTAAATTTATAACATCGATCTCTAAAATATTCTCGATTATTTTTAAATTTTCATCTTAAAGGGATTTTGCTGTTGTTGTTGTTAC
The DNA here is from genome assembly GCA_037975125.1 of Latrodectus hesperus. Taxonomy (NCBI): domain Eukaryota; kingdom Metazoa; phylum Arthropoda; class Arachnida; order Araneae; family Theridiidae; genus Latrodectus; species Latrodectus hesperus. The sequence goes on from CM075857.1 coordinate 25,099,394, forward strand.
TTATGACACTTGGACAAGCCTAATTCGCTATGCCGTTGGCTATACGAATTTATGTCAGTAGGGTGCGTCTTTCGTTTAACCAGAGCACCACGAAGGTGAAAGTACGACTTTGATATAAACTGCTCCAATAGATGGCACCACCAGTGTAAATATATATTTTCATTGAGCTCGTTGAGAATTTGTGTGTTCCATCTATCTGAATAAAATTTCACACTGTAAGTCATATATTTTATTTTTGGCTTAGACAATGATTAATACAGGGTATTTTTAGTTGTTGTATTGAATGAAAAAGATTTGTGTTGAAGAATCACGAATTGATGAAGAATTTCTTTGGTGATGCGTTGTTATTTGTTTTTATAGTTCACAACCTCTAATTTTTTCCTGCATTACATTTTTTGATAAATTCAGTTAAATGTATCGGTATCACTTTTCTCCCCGTAACTAGTCTTCATGTTTCTATATGAATCAAAATAATTCGTTTTAGTGATGAATATTCTATTTTCAGAATAAAATACATTAGACTTTTTAAAAAATAAAGTTGCATGATTTATGAAAAAAATACAGTAGCATTACTCTGGCAATAAATCATAAGTAATAAATTAGAAATGAGAATCATAATTTAGAAATCAATCTTCAAGTAATAATTAATAAAGAGCAAAGATATGAATTTTGTCTCCAAAGAAAATTTGTAGATAAATCTAAATTACCGATTCATTTTTAAGAATTATTTAATAATATATTTGTAATTATTAATCATTTTATCTTTAAATATTGAAAAAATTTTAATGTTGGTGTAAGCAAGGTATTAGTCTTAAAATTTAAGAGAAATTGATTATAAATATTGCAATTAGATACTTGCATATGATATCATCGGATTCTCGCAGACGAAAATGTCTGCTCATTTTCTGGACAGAAACTGAAACTAAACATGAGTTACGATTCATCAAGTTAAGTGTACATCGTAATCTTTGATGAATTAATATTAATTGTTTGCTTATTAAAATGAAGAGAAAAAGAAATTAGAACAGCAAATGATTATAGGCTTGTGGTAAAAAACATTTCTATTGATGCATTCAATTTTCGTGGGTCTCCAAAAGTATGATGGAACGTATAGAAAATATATAAACATACCTCCCTGTTTTTCGTCCTCAGTTGTCTTCTTAGTATCTAATTATTAATTTAGAAAAATTAATAAAACTTTTAAAAATTTAAATCGTCTTTGCTGATTTAAACTAACCACAAAGTATATGTTTTGTCTTTTCTTTTTCACTTTGCCTTTTCTTTTGTACTATTGTTAACGTGTTAAAGGCTTGAATCAATTTAAAACAGCTACTCAAACTAATGCTTCTCATTTTATTAGCAAAATGAATTTCGATAATATTCTCAGATATTCGGTAGTGAACTTCGCCTTGTTTGCTGCCTCTCAAAGAATGTAATTTGGAGATAGGCAGCAAATTCGTCGATAAGTCAGACTGACGACGAAATTTCAATGCAATGTCGTAATTAATTATGTGTGACGTAGATGAAATGTTACCTGACGTCATGGATATTTTAAATTAATGACAATTATAATAAAATAGCGTAATCTTGACCTAACACAACTAAAACAAACGAAGCAATCACTTTTGAGTTAATAACTGTTATCAATTTTAATTATTGTAATAAAGTTGATTATTAATGATTTTTATAAAAAAAACTGATTATAGAAATACTAAAATAATAATTAAAAAATGTATAATAATAAAACAAAATTTTGTTCATAAACAATGGAAATGTTTGATATCATAAAATAATAAATAAAAAAGAGAATAAGTTTGTTAAATGCTTAAAATAATGTAACTTATTTCAATTGAAAGGAAAACTTATATCTATATTTATATAAACAGGTTATTTTTTAATCTATATAAACACACCGATAGATTTAGAAGAATAATTCTGTCTTTCTTAAATCTATATGTAATTCGTCTGCTCTCGTGTGAGTTATTAATAACTTAAATGTACGTAAGTATATAGAACACAATAAAAATGCTAGCTTAGATGAAATTAAGATTTCTTTTATTTTCAGCATATAGAAATGAGAGCATTTACACTGTGAGATGTTACATAGAGTCACTAAAATATAATACAATAAGTCTAATTATTTAATTGATGTATTTCAAACAAGGGGGAGCTGCTATACAATTCAATAATGAAATATTTTAAGGAGCATCATGTGCTGATCATTTTTTATATTTCAGACGATTTTCTATTCAAACTTTCTGATCGAGGGAAGAATCTGGGTTGACTTTTGCAAAGCTGGCCGAGAACTCAGGTTCAGTTTTATCTTCGGAGAGACTGTCGGCCATCTTAGTTGTGCTACGTCCCACGCAAACGTAGTAGTTGGACACCTTTACACATCTTCTTCCAATAGGGCAACTGTAGTCGCCACCAGGACAGCAGACGGCGAAGTTGAAAGGGGAGCATTTGTAGATGTTTCCGGATCTGCAGCATGCTGCAACAGAGAATAAATCAAAGCTATGTAATTTATAAATTTGATTAGTGTCAACAGATATTAAATCAATCATCAATAAAATCCAGTCTTGATATTGGTATAACCACTTTAATAAACAAATTGTTTGGGCCAAAATAGCCTGAGTGATTAGGGCATTGGGCTTCCAGCCTGGTAGGGTGGATCTGCCTAGTGATTAATTTAGTATGAATAATTAAATATCAAATCATAATTAAATATTTAAATTCATTTGTTAAAAAATACTCTATTATTTATATTCCAAAAATTAAACAACTATGTTATAGAAAATGAATTGGATTATTATAATTTAAAGTATTTCTCTCTCTCAAAATAAATACAAAAAATTAATAGACTATGTATTTTTTGTATTCATTTTAGAATTATGCTTAAAATATTTTAATTAATAGGTTAAAATTTAATGCAAACTTAGCATTGTACTTATTGTTATATATCAAAAATATTCTACTATATTCTTAATTTAAAAATTGTTCAGAAGAGTAAATAATTCATATAAAAGTGTTTTATTATAAGAGTTTCTATCAAAATTATACTATCTACTTTAATGCATATAATATATTTTATTTTTATTCGTAGCAAGTTGCCATTAATATATAAAGAAAATGTCTTGTTAAATTATATTATATCGGATTATAACAATTTTATTAAAAATTACGAATTCAAAAATTATAAGAATACATTTTACTATTTGTATTTAAACTTAAAAACAATTAAATTTCAATATTTTAGATAGGAAACTGATAATATTTTTATTATCGTATACTTATTCCAGTAATAAGTCAGTTATAAATTAAATTATTAACATTTCTTGTATAATTTATTGGAAATGCAGTTTAGTTTTACCATGATTGCCCTTGTTCACACTATCGAATAACTCTAGCTAATTTCTTTAAAATAAGTCATAAAAAATATGAAAAAGTATTTTTAATCTGTAATTCATTTGTAAAATATGTGTATGCAAATATTGAAAACAATTAGTATTCCTCCTAAAAGTAGAACTTAGCAATTGAAACTAATAATCTTAAAATTTTTATGATTAATTTCAAGGATTTCTTAAATTCTGAGAATTAAGGCAAGAATTTTTTTTTAAAATTAAAGTCTTATTAAATTTAAACTTGGTATTATCGAACCTAATTCTAATTTACATAAGTAACGAACTGCTTAAATTCATTCGATTTATTCTTAAGGTTTGAGCATTAATTTGAAATAAAATTCCGTTGTGACATTATATAAAAAATAGAAATGTTTTCTTCATCTGATCTTGTAGTTTTGAGTAAATTAATATTCAAATTCTCGTATTATTAAATATTTTAAAGAATCAGAGATTTTACGAATTTTTTTATTTGGTAATTTTTTGCTGCAAAATGTGAAAAATAAGGTATTTAGCCAAACAAAATCTTCACATACAAAATCTTCACATACATAACTAATTTATACTCGAATTTTTGCATCATTTAAATTTGAGAAATTAACAAAACTATTAATAAATGCTTTGATTGTTTAATATTATTTTAATCAATTTTGTGTGCAATTTAATTTTTATTTAACTCAGGAATAAAGTTAGGCAACAATATCGATAAACTCATCGATTATTTTTTACGAATTTAATCTGCATTTAATGTGACAAAAATGAAAGTCAATAATCTTGTTAAATTAAAAAACAATATACATAATGACTAAATAAATAAATATAAATAACCTTCTATATAAATAACTATAATTCATAAACATGATCTAAACTATTATTATTATACGAGAAATTTTTTGTTAAATTAAAAAAAATAAGCAAACACATTTTCTTATATATATATATATATATATATATATATATATATATATATATATATATTTCAATAAATATTGTACTTATGACTTTTAATTAAATAAAGCACGATAACGTTAAAAATAGTAATAAATCATAAATATTTAAATTATATTATGAAAAATACAATTACTATTCCCAAATTCCATAGAGAAATATCTTCTGTAATGTATATCTTTCTTATGATATAGTAAGTATTTATATTAAGATTGATTATTTCAGCAAATCAATAAAATTACATTCCAAATATACTATATGAAAATAATTACTGACTATTTTTTTGAAAATAAATATTATCTAAATAATAATAAATACATTTTAATTGAACAGGAAACAAACCAAATGAATATATTCTATGAAAAAAATTTATTTGTAGATGAACAATTTTGAAAGCCAGCATTGGTAACTTTATTGCATTGGTAACATTATTTTATAAGAATTGTTTTGTAAAATTAATTTCTATATTTTTAGGACATATATATATATATATATATATATATATATATATATATATATTTGCTCATATAAAAATGTGTGGTTAAATTAAAATGCATTAATATAAACATTTGGAATTCTTTCCCTCAAAAATTTTAAAATTAAAACTAATAATTATCATGGCTTACATTTTGTACCACGGCAAAAGCTTCTTCCATCTCCACAAATCTCCGCAGTTGCAAGAGATATGCACAAGAGGGCGCAAATAACAAATATGGACTTCCTAGAAAAAGGAAATTTAAAATTAATAAAATCAAATAAATAAAATATTTGAAATTTTATTTTTTTCAAATGAAAAATGCCTTAAAATTTACATATTCTTTTTAATGAAAATTTTCTAATGTTAAAATCCATAAATATTTAGTAATTAGAAATAAAATTTGATTTCAATATTTCTACTATATATATAATTAATAATAAGATCAAATCAAATTATACTGAGCGAAATCTACTGATTTATATATATATATATATATATATATATATATATATATATATATATATAACAAATCCATTCATTTTTATACATCATAATCTGGTTTACTGTATTCTAAAAATAATAGTTTATGTTACTTGTTTGTAATAAAATTTCTTAACACACTTATAGTGACATAAGTATGAACTCATAAATCTTAAATGAATTAATAGATACTTTAAAATAGAAACATTCTCTATAATATAAATAGCATAGATAGTAATTTCAAAAGTTTAAAAAAATATGAAAAATAAGTGATTTTATTTAAAAATTCTGTATTTAATGTCTTAAGAAAATTTGGAGAAAATAGTACTTTTTTTCTAAAATGCTGTTGAAATTGTTACTTTGATCAAGTAACTATCAAGGAAAACTCATCAGAATTTAATTTTTAACTTCTTAAATGATTAATTCTACAAGATAAATTCAATCAAAAGAAGTTAGAAAAAATTATTCAGTGTTAACGTTTCTTCACTGCAACCATCTTATAGTTAGATTTCTTAATAGTCACAAATATATTTAGATATAAATTAAATAAAAATTTAAAACAATAGTAAGTAAAATTTTATTCATACAAATGAGTGTTTGAATTTTATACTTACATGTTTCAATCTATCACAAAGGTTGTGAATGAAGCAATAAATCGTCAATGGAAGTGGACTGTCAAACCATAATTTGTCAACTTCTTCTCCAGACTTATATATCAATCAAACAGGATGTGTCATTGTTTAATCAATTGATAACAATAGTGGAATGTGAAAATGAAGAACAATTTTCTTTTTAGATACAAAGAAAAATGCTTGTGTGCTTGTTCTTTAACTTGCTGATAAAACATAATAAATTGTTATCATGAACTTTTTATGTTTGGTTTGTTTAGGGTGAAGAAATCTCCGTTTTGGTTTTTCCAGTATTCAAATGAGCTCTTTTTTTATTGTTATTGTTTGCTTAGAGTTTGTAGATTTTATTGCGGATGTAAAATTGAAAATGAACCAGAGTCTATGCTGATAAATTAATCAACAAATGATTAAAGTGTGTGCATAAGGAACAGGCACTGAGAAATTTCGTTTCTCTGTTTCCAAGCTAGCAACATTTATTCATTAAATAAAATTATTCAACACTTATCAAGTTAATATTACACAATTTATTAATTCATATGCAATCATTACGATCATTTTTAATTTGCGAATCCATGCTAGTAACATTCTAAAGAAGTTAAATTGGAAATGTGTTCACAAGGAACACACACTTAGAAATTTCACTTCTCGGTTTTCAAACTAGCAACATTTATTCATTAAATAAAATTATATACATATATTTATCAACCTAATAATACATAATTTATTAATCCATATGAAATCATTACGATCATTTTTAATTTGCGAATCCATGCTAACAATATTGTAAAGAAGTTAATTTGGAAATGTGTTCACAAGGAACACACATTTAGAAATTTCGTTTTTCAGTTTGCAAGCTAGCAACATTTATTAAATAAAATTATTCAATATTTATCAAGTTAAATATATTACATAGTTCATTAATCCGTATGCAAGCATTCTGATCATTTTTGATTTGCGAATACAGATCTAGTTCAAAAAAGTTGAATTGGAATGCAAAATGCGCATATTTATACATTTTGCTTAAGATTTACAGTAATTCTCTCTATAACTAGGTATATTAGTTCCGCGTTATATAAAAACACGTTGTACGAGCATTTTCGTCAAATACGCTCGTATGACTTCGTATAACGCTATATATACAAATGTTTCACGTTAAAATTTTCTCGTTAAAAGATTTTTTAAAACGAATACTAAGCAAAAATTATGTTTTGAATGAAATATGCGCATTTTATAAAAACAAAACTAAGAACATTTTAAGTAAAAAAATTTATAAATATTTGACTAAAAAACAGATCGTTTCAAATAAATCAGATAATTCCAAAAACACAAATTTAATAAAATGATTTAATTTAATTTTATAAGAACACAACTAACCCAATGTGCAAACGTACGCGAAATTGATTGTGAACTGTACAAATCATAATAAATATCACAGATCAGAAATATAACACTGGAAATCCCCGCGTTATAGGGGGGAAACAAGTGTTATAAGAGGGATATGAAGTCACGTAGTATAAAAGCGTGTTATAGGGGGATAATTGTATATATAAAAAAATTTAATCAGCACTTTTGGAATAACTAGAAATGAAAGCTTTTTTGCTTAAACATTCCTTCAAATTCTTTAAATTATGAAAAATGATTTAATATTTAAGAACTAAAATTTAAATATACTTTTTCATTTAATTAAATTTCTTAAACTTAATCTAAAAAAATGTATAAAATATTAGATCGAAAAGCCTTTGTGAGGAAATTCATAAGCAAATGAAATTAAAATAACTAGTACATATCGAAATAAGTTTTCTATTTTGCATAGTTAATATTAAAAAATTTCTTTATTCAAAAATGTATTTGTAGGATTTATGCTTTGATTAAATATCCTTAGTCATATTTGGGTTGAATTAGAATGCATATTTACGATGTGACTTTTTACTGTACAATAAAAATCGTTTGTATGTCTGATTTAGAATTAGAATGCATATTTTCGATGTGACTTTTTACTGTACAATAAAAATCGTTTGTATTTTTGGAATGTCTGATTTAGAATTTGAATGCATATTTACGATGTGACTTTTTACTGTACACAATAAAAATCGTTTGCATTTTTGAAATGTCTGATTTAAAATTAGAATGCATATTTACGATGTGACTCTTTACTGTACAATAAAAATCGTTTGTATATTTGGAATGTCTAATTCAGAATTAGAATGCATATTTACGATGTGACTTTTTACTGTACACAATAAAAATCGTTTCTATTTTTGGAATGTCTGATTCAGAATTAGAATGCATATTTACGATGTGACTTTTTACTGTATACAATAAAAATCGTTTGTATTTTTGGAATGTCTGATTTAGAATTTGAATGCATATTTACGATGTGTCTTTTTACTATACGATAAAAATCACTTGCATTTTTGGAATGTCTAATTCAGAATTAGAATGCATATTTACGATGTGACTTTTTACTATACGATAAAAATCACTTGCATTTTTGGAATGCCTGATTCAACTATAAATAATGAAAATTTAATAGTAATTACTCACTTTATGTCACTGGAATTTCTTATTAACACATTTAAAAAAATTATTATTTTTGTGATTCATAAATTAATTTTAAACCAGTTTATCTAAAAATTTCAAACTAGTATTGAAATATATTTATCAGGATCATATTAGAACAAACAAATAATGATTTTCAAAAATCCATGAAATCCACCAAATCCTGGATCCATGAAAATAATGTTATTTTTTTATTAAAAATAAATTATTTAACTCTAATTTTCTTAAATTAAGCTGAATTTTCTATCTAATGTTAAATACATAAATATATGCACAAGGGCAGGCACTAAAATTCATAAGAAAATCTATCGAACTTGAAGCAGATTTTTGATCAATCTTTTGAACACACAAATTTAGAAAAAAATAATACTGCAAAGCTCTATCTCATTTAAGTTTGCATTTCCTGAAAAAATTTCAAAACAATAAACGTATTTTTTTCAATTATTCATCTATTACTAGCTAGAAATAATTTGGAAATTAATTTAACACAGACATTAAGTAATATTTTTTCTTTTAAATTTAAAATGATCATTATAAATGCACGAGTGCAATTTTATTATGCCGTATTAGTTTCATTTTCGAATAGAAGAGGGGTAGGATTGCAATAAAATATTCAACAAGAAAAATATCACAGAAAATATAATAATTTCCTGTGTACCAAAAAACTGCAAAATTTATTTATATTGTGTACAAACTTTATTTGATTGAGCATGTGAATTAAAAGCCGTTCTGGCACTAAACGTTTAAAGCGCTTTCTTAGTTTATTCCTTCGTTACTTTATCGCATTGGCAATTAGAGATATTCTAAGAATGTAATTAAAAGACATAGAAAGCTTAAAAAAATGATAAAAAATTTTCTTGGTAAAGGAACCTTGAAATATATGTAAGTAAATGATATTTCTTTAAAAAGCTTCAATAGATAATAATTTTTAAATTCAAGATATTTCATTAACGGATTAAAAATAGCATGTATAAAAAACAAAGTGTTACATAAAATGCTTGTAAAATATTTGAGGCAAATAAATTTCATATTCATCTATATTAAATTATTTCACGAATTTTTGAAGCAGACATTTCCAAAGATAAATCAGTTACATAATAATAATACTTACTTATGGGCAATTTTTAAATGTGGAATTAATTTTAACTAACCATACATTTTCTAAGAAAATCTTGGAAATTTCATTCTATTTATAAAAAAATGAAGGTGACGTCGTAATAGCACAGAAGAATGATAAATAAAGGATAAAAATTATCAAGAGACATTTCAACATTACTGATAAAATTAGTAAAACTTGTTCAATTAAAATATATCAAATAAAAGTAAGTTTTCTAAATTACATATATATAATCAGTTTACATAATGTATAAATTTTCAATTTTTATATGTCCAATGAAGATTTAACTGCATGCTGCTTGCAATATCTAAGTTCATACATGTGACAATAATTTAAATTTTAGTGTTATTGGGGATAAGATAATTTTAACTACTCACAATGCAGTTATTTCTATCCTTCATTTCAGTAAGTAGATATGTTTCATTCATGCTTTAAATTAAAATAATTATCTTTGTCATATAATTATGAACGTTTTATATTTTTATTATGTAAATATGCATATATATATATATATATATATAATTAATAGTACATTTTATAAAATTAATAATTAAATATTAGATGGAAAATAATACATTGAAAATATTAAATGGAAAACAATACATTGAAAATACGAAATATAGTAAGCAGTTGGAAAAATGTTTAATATATCTTTTAAAATTTCAAAGAAAAACAGAAAATGGAACGAAGTACCAACAAATCTTGCATTTTATATTTATATATACACATACATACATACATATATATATATATATATGTGTGTGTGTGTGTGTGTGTGTGTGTGTGTGTGTGTGTGTGTGTGTGTGTGTGTGTGTGTGTGTGTGTGTGTGTGTGTGTGTGTGTGTGTGTGTGTGTGTGTGTGTGTGTGTGTGTATAAATATAAATGCAAAGTTAGATATAGAACTAAAAGCACAAGAATATATAAAAATGCTTAAGTTTAGCAATACATTTAGCGCAAAAGCAGCTAGAATAGTATTACTAAGATATAGTTAATAGTATATTTTATAAAATGCAATGAATATAATGAAACAAAATGCATTGAAAAATGCCAAAAGGAGAAGGGTCACCCAAGCCTTGAAGGTCTTATAAGAAGCTTGAAATGCCAATAGTGTTTACACTTAGTCACTAATTTATGTATTTGGTGAGGTTCTTGCAGATTTGGATTTGTAATTAGATATGACTTAAATTTGATTATTATATATTAAATGTATTTTGGCAACATTGAATTTAGATTTATATATTTTAGATTGGGTTCTACTTACATATTTTGGATTAAATTCTACTTTTTTTATTCTTGTATGATACTTTGGTTTGAATTTTTGGTATGGCTTTGGGGTGTAATGGCTTCTTTAAGACTATGTCTTGGGCCATTGCAGAAAAGCCATAATTGTGCCAATGTGGTCAACACCCCCTGATGAAGCTGTCCATATTGGTACTTTATTCCATTTATATCTATCTATCTTTCTTTGAAATTTCTTTCAAGTATTTTCAATGTATTTCTTTCAAGTATTTTCAATATAATTCTTTTCAATGTATTATTTTCCATTTAATTTTTTCAATATATTGTTTTCCATTTCTACATTTATGTACTCCATTTCTACATTTATATTCTACATTCTACATACTAATATTCTACATTTGGCATTTAATATTTTCAATGTACTATTCTTCTTTTGGCATTTTTCATTGTATTTTGTTTCATTATATTCATTGCATTTTATAAAATATACTATTAACTATATATATATATATATATATATATATATATATATATATATATATATATATATATATATATATATATATATATATATATATATATATATATATATATATATATATATATATATATATATATACTTAATAAAAATATATATGTTATGATTTAGTAATACTAAAATATTTTTTCTTTGTTTAAAATAAATAAAATTTCATAAAAAGCATAATTCAAACGGTATTATATTATTTTTCTTATCGATAAATAATTTAAGCTTTAGTAATTTAATTATATATACGATAGTAATTTAACCTTTAGTTTATTTTGAGTTCCTAGTACGTAACTCATTATATAATGCATAATAGCTTCGTAATTAGAAGCAAGAAAGCTACAAAATTTATGTTTCTTATTTCGGCCAAATATATTCAGTATACTGTCATTAGCTTTTTAGAAAGTCTACATATGTTAATAAAGTTGTGATAACATACTATTTTAATTTACTGACTTCTTGCTGAAATCTAATAATGGTAATTATGACTTCACAAATATACTATATCACAAAGTTTTCCTAAAACTATTTAGTTTTCTACCGAATATTTTCTTGGCTGTATACAGGACAAAGCAAATTTAGTATTTATATACTGCTGTAAATATAAAATTAAGTTTAACGTTAATTATTTACAAAATCCTGAAGCATTCAAAAATACTGCTTCAACTCAAAATTTACATTCATTATGATTTTTGTATGCAGTTCAAAAAAATGTAAAATGTAACCAACTTTTGAATTTTATTCTTTTCTTTATATAAATCTGATGGTTCTCCCTTTCTTACGCATACATAAAGTAAGCTATATTTATCATAC
>CM075857.1:25112081-25657081 GCA_037975125.1 Latrodectus hesperus
CTTTAACCGGCTATCCCGAGTACACTCGGGCAAACATTTTTGTGCGTTTTCCGGCTATCCCGAGCCCCTTGGTAGGGGCAACGGGCTTCACTGCAATGCTTTAAATTCAACCCCCGAATTGATGGATTGCCGTAAAATCGTGGCTTTGGAAATTACTCACTGAACGGTCATGGTTGATTTAACTAATGTGACGGAAATCGAAAGTATTTCAAGAAAGCAACAGTTTTACTTTTCTATATTTATTCACATTTAAATTTTCATAGTTGAAGACTCTCTAATTTTTGCGATTTATAAAAAGTATACATAATACTAATTTTCATTACATTTTTTATCAAGTTTTTAAATATCATTATTTAGTTTCTTTGTATAATACACATACAGACACATAATATGTATTATATATATATTGTTTATAATTTAATTGAAAACTGGATATAATGAGATTATATTAATATGTTACTTAGTGACAAGGTTAAAATAATGAGGAATCTATATAATTTAAGTATTCAAAAATATGAAATTTTAAAAAGTTAAAAAATTTTCTTAAATTTAGAATGGATAAAATAAATAAATTGAATATTATTTTTTTAAACATTTGAATGAATTTAGTAATTTAAACAACGATTTTTGTACGTATTTAATCCTTGTAATCTCTCAGACTTTAACTAATTTCCCAGTGAACCTAATTTTAATTTATAAATTAAATAATTTGTTTCTAGAGTTATCATTTTAAATACTTATATATTCTTATTAATGATTAACAAAAAATCGGAAATGTTAGTTATGCAAAATATGTGTTTATATAAATAAAATATTAAAGCTTAAATCATTTTTTGTTGAATGTAAGAAAAAACATTATATTATAAAACAAACTAAATTCTCTCATACTTGATATTAAAATGTAAAACTTTAAATTTTAAAATATTAAATTAAATTTTAACGTTTAACTGTATTTAAATTTTTAATAATGAAATTATTTCCATAGAAAACTAATATTTATGGCATTATTTTATCAGATACATATACATTTATAATAAAATGTAAATTATGCTTAAATGTTAGTATGATGCATACCCTTACTGAAGACACTTCCAAATATTTTATTTTATACATGTGACATGAAAATATTTGCAAATAAATGTTATAAATATGCTTTGAAGGTTTATTACTTATTATATTTATTTATAAAAACAATTAAAAATATGAAAATAAATCGAGGGATATAAAACTCAGTCAAAGCATAAATCTTAACATCATGAAATTTTTATTTCTATTTCGTAACATCACGTTGATAAGCTTTGTTTGGAATCAAGTATTCAGATTTAAAAAATACGGTCATAAAATAATATTAATTTTCTAAAATTTACAGAATTTTCACCACTTTGGCTAACAGTTTTCTTCTATGAATTGCAGAATAATTTGCATATCATCAATCAAATAATATATAAAATTATTTAGACTCCATATTTTAGAATATAAAAATAACTTTTTAAATTTAGATAATATGTAATTTAGACAATTAAAATTATTCAAAGCAAAATTCAAAAATGTACCACAAAAAATAATATTAATTCTTAATCTAAAAAATGATGAAAAATTATATGCTATTGAATTTTTTTAAGAAATATAAGCGCTTAGGAAGTGTATAAGGCATTATAGAAATTTATGGTACTGGAAGGAATATGAAAAAGGTAGATAGCTATATACAAAAATTGATTTGGTGCTTTGAAAATTTTAAGCAACAATTGTAAAATTATTTCTAAAAGCAATCAAAAGGATAATAATTTAAAAATAATTATCCTTTTTTACATTTTATATCCACATTATATCAATAAATACATATTATATACATTTTTCTCATAAAAGTGTACTAGTCAAGTTGGTTTCATGTTTTGAGAAAATTGAAGCTTACTATAGCAACGTTAAATAAAATAAAATTTTGAAAATCAAATATCTACTCAGATTTTACTTTCGAAATAATAGAAATAATTATTTCTCCTTATATCATGCTATTCAAAAATAATAGAAATAAATGGAACTCATATATATTGTTAAATGTAAATATATTTTGCATTTATTGTAATGTTTACCGTCACACTTTAAAATATTTTTTCACTAATTTTATTTAATATTTTTTCATAATTTTTTCATACTATTGAAATAATAGCATAAAGATTTCCTTGCTTTTATTCTCCTTCTAAAATTTTTCAGCGTGAGATACAACAATTTATTATTTGTGCAAAACAATTTAAGAAATATATAAAAGATATCTAATCACAACATGAATCTTATATCGAGAGATATTTCTTGCATAGTTAGAAACAAAGAAATCTTTCTCTACAAAAAATTTAGTATGTATTTTAATACGTAAAAAAATTAAAAGCTTAATTAATTCCCTAACAATAGACTTCAAATTATATTTTAAAAAAATTTGAATGTAAAATTTATATTCAAATAAAATATTTTAAAAACTTCAACTGAAATGAATAATTTACAATATACTCTGAAGTCTAATGTTAAGCAATTAATGTAGCTTTTTTTTAAGCTATTAAAATTTTAAAATTTTGTCGAAATTTTTCAATTTGTGATAAAGCAACAGAGCTGTTTCTTTCAATAATTTTGAAAATTATTTCATGATTTTAAAAAATAATGTTGACTTTGAAAAGTATCGACAATAATTAAAATCAATAAATTATTAAATTGCAAATTAACGCATTTCAACAGCTATTTAAATCATTACAATTTTAACTATTTGGGAAATTAAAAAAAATTCTAATTTTTATTAAAAAGAAATGATTATATATATATATATATATATATATATATATATATATATATATATATATATATATATATATATATATATATATATATATATATATATATATATAGCAAAATGTCGTTTTAAAATTATGGTAATAAGATTTTCATTGAGTTAGCTATCATATATATATTTTTTATTTAAGAATTTTAAATATAAAAACTGCGTAGAAGTAAATTAAATTTATTGATAATAATTTTCAAAATAATAAAATAAAATTTATATTTATTGTAATTAAAAAATTATAATAGAGACTTGAAGAAATTTTCAAGCAGAATATTCACAAAGTTAACTACTAGTGTGAAGAATGCTCTCTCCGATCTGTTTACGCCAGTAGGTGGCGCGGTAAGTCAGAGTGAAAAGAACCACCGACTAGAAAGGTCTTGTTATGACCAGTCTGCTACAAAAATGTTAAATTGCTACAAAATGATTAATGCTACGTACAAAATTGAAATTATGTTACAAATGAGAAAAGTATTGTGTTACGAATAAGTGTTATATAATTAATTATGCTACCAATTAAGTATATTGTGCTTTGGAAATGTGTATATAGTTGTATATAAATTAAACGTTGTGATGCGTGAAATTTGCCTACTTCTTGATTGACGAATCCGAGTCACTTTTTCTTGTGCTACAAAATTGAGTGATTTTATTTAACTAGCACGCGTGGGTTTCTTCAGCTGACAACGATTGATGGTCTTTCCCCACTGCAAGTGATTAGAATGTGATTATTGTGAGGTGGTCCAGGGTAAAACGGAAATGCGCCTCATCAAGAGTTAGAGGCTTTGTATTCTTGACAAGTTCTAAAGGGGGAAAAACTTGCATTGCAGTGAAAGCAAAAACTATGTTGCCACCGCGAAGCAAAAATGAAGCACTTTCTTCACTGAACCCCAGACGGTTAAGGGGTTAAAGGGAATTCTTTTCAAATGGTGTATTAATAATTAGTTGAAATCACAATCATGCTACATATAAAAAACTAAACTTTTTATTTACAGAAATTCATTACTTTTTTATAAAACTATTTTTAACACAAATTACTAATATGTTTGTTCTACAGATAATTATCTTTAAAAAAAATCAATATTAAACAAAAAGAGATCCTTGAATCTAATAATCTTTGTATCTAACCACAAAAGTTCTTGATGCAAAATAGTTATCATATCTACCCAATTATTCTTATCTGAATGAAAACATTAATCTATAACATTTACGTTTTAAACATAGAAAGGTATTTTCAATATATGGTTGATTATGTCATTAAAATGCAAAAATAATAATCATATACTTCGAACAAATTATTTTTCAATTAGAAAAACAAAGAAATAATAAGTTAAAAAATAGGACCAGAAATACAAGAATGTTTAAATTTAGTTTTGTTATTTCAATCTGCATTAATTATTACAAAATTCAGATAGCAAAAAAATGTTTAGTTTATAAAAAGAATGAATTAGAAATTACAGATATTATGCAGTTCAAAATTAAATACAGGGTTTCAAATTAGGCAATATTTATACCAATACCTTAAAATACATATGAACTCTCGTAAAATTATTATTTAGTATAAAATAGGATACTATTACAATATTTAAATTACTAGCTATTTTTTCTGCAAGAATATTGTATAATTTGTTAAGTAAAAAATAAACTGCATTAAAAAATGTCAACAAAGTCAGGGAAACTATATGGTATATTAGTTATGTATAAAGATCCACAAACTTAATACTTAAACAGTCTCAATGAAGATTACCAAAAACGCAGTCACGAGACCTCTTCACATATTAAAAATATCCTCACATTTAATACTAATTAGAAAATCTTGGTTTATTTCAAACAATTACTTAAAATTCCAATAAAAATTTAATTATTTCATAATTTTAACAATATTAATATAAAAAATTCAACAGAAAAATTAAAATATGCTCATTAATTTAAGACCCTCAGCAATAGACTGAAATAATTTGAGTAATACTCACATATCTAAGAATTTTTAATTTTTATTTTTTTACTTGAAAATATTAAAAAGATTTGCTTTCATGAAGCAATTGTTAAATAATGCAAGTATTGAATATTCATGCATATACATACTTATGCACATTAATGCACACAAAAGTAAATATATAAGAGCATTTTTCCATGAAATACTGTCTCAAATAGCTAAGAACTGTGTCGAACAATATGAAAAGGGGTCAAATTATGTAAATATTACCAATGCTAATGTGTTTTCACAAACCTTACATACCTTGAAAAAATGCAAGCCGTTTTTTGTTCCAAGAAAAGAATTTTCTTACACAAAAGGTAATTAAGCTTATTAAAAGGCTAATTGCATATAAAGGGTAACTACTGAAGAGGAAAAATAATTGTTATGTTTAACAACTTATTAATCTACAAATTGATGGTTATAAAAAGCAAATTTTGCTAAACAAAATTCATTAATTTATCATATATCGTTTTATATTAGATGTAAATAACTATTTCCCATAAGCAATTTTCTTTATTACGAGCTTCTGTTATAATTTTTTTTAAATAAAAAAACTCTGTTCCCTTATTTAAATATATTACTAGCCATTCGATTTTTAAATAAACACAAAAATCTACCTAAAATGTATTTTTATACCATCTCATCACATATCCACATATAACACAGTTCAAAATGAAAAAACACAATGTAAAACGTAGTCAATATGTTAAACTTCAAACATCAGAATATTTATACACTGAAAATAGTATTTCTTTTTTATAGCCATGAGAAAAGCCTATTATTTTTAAACCATTCTGACAGTGTATATCTAATTTGTTAATTATTCATATGAAAAGTACATGTTACTCTAAATAAATTTTTAATTTTCATTAGTTATAAATCAGATATCTAATTAAAAGAGTGAAATCAAAATTTTTTCCATTATTTACTTTTTAGAATAACAATTACAAGTTTGAAACTGTTCACAACTTTAAATATTTGGGATCTAAATTGAATGCATCAAACAACATCGCACCTGAGATCCGCAGCAGGGTGTTGGCAGCAGGGATGCCAACTGCTTTTTCGGCTTAACAAAAATACTTAAAATCTACTTTTGTCAGTCGAAAAACAAAAATTTTAATATACAAATGCCTGATTCGGCCTATTCTCACTTATTCATCTGAAACATGGACATTGACAGAGAAGGACAAAGAAACCATCTCCATTTTTGAAAGAAAAACTTTAAGAAGCATATTTGGTGGAATAAAATGTGAGAATACGTGGCGAAGAACTAATTCCGAGCTCTATAAATTATATAAAGAACCAGATATTGTTAAATTTATATCTCAATACAGAGATTAAAATGGGCAGGACATTTGAGCCGGATGAACGACAATCGGGTGACAGAAAACTATTTTTAACGCAATTTACTAATATGTTTCTTCTACAGATAATTATCTTAAAAAAAATCTATATTAAACAAAAAGAGATCCTTGAATCTTAGATAAAGAGGTCTTTGTATCTATCCACAAAAGTTCTTGTTGCAAAATAGTCATATCTATCTAATTATTCTTATCTCAATAAAAAATTAATCTGTAACATTTACGTTTTAAACATAGAATGGTATATTCAATATATGGTTGATTATGTCATTAAAATCTAAAAATAATAATCATACTTCGAACAAATTTTTTCTTAATAATTAGGAAAACAAAGAAATAATAAGTTAAAACGTGATTCCAAATTAGGCAATGATTATTTCAATATCTTAAAATACAAATGAACTCTCGTAAAATTATTATTTAGTATAAAATAGGATATAATTACAATATTTAAATTACTAGCTATTTTTTATACAAGAATACTGAATTATCTGTTTGAGTAAAAAATAAACTGCATTAAAAAATGTCATTTATTCATTCAACAATTATAATATGAATAAATAATTCATTATAAATGTATTATTTATTCATATTATATTTGTTCCTTTTACCCACTCACTAATTTAATTTAACTAATCACTTATCTATACCTCTAAGTAAAGAAATTTTGAAACATTTATTTCTTGTTACTAACAAATTTTTCGTCAGTATCAAATTTAATTATTAACAATAGTTTTAAGTATCAATTATTAACTTTAGTTTTATTGTAAATAATGAAAAGCAACAGAATTCCCGAACTGGCGTAATGTTTTACTTGTGAAAACACGTGGTCCGGTCTGAAACACGTGTTTTCTTTAAGCAAATAATAAGTCTTCAATTTTTTTAAATATTTAAAGAAATCTTAATATTACTTGTAATTAGTAAGCGTTATAAAAGCGATAAAGTAGATTTTAAAGTACAATTTTTAAATAAAGATGACATATCATAATATTTTAATTAAGTATAAAAAAGTTTTCTATAAATATAGTTTAATACATGAAATAAATAATAGAAATATAGAAGGTCTTACCAACTTTAATTATTTACGAACATGAATTTTTTCGTAAACTTTAAACACGAAATAAACACGTGTATAACGGGAATTCCGTAGGACGATGGATCCGATACAACAACACACGTACTTACACAACACTCGGACAACACTCGGAAGATTCAAATCTAAACTTAGATTCTGAGTTGTTAGAGAAAGACGCGCTCTTTTATGCACGCATGTTGTAAGAGCAGTTACTCAAAGCGATTGGCTAAGCTCCTCGTAGCAGTATTGCCGGGGTTGCTATAGCTAAGCATGTATCGTATTATTTGGCAGTAATTTCATGAGAATTTTTGATTCTGAAGTACATCCGAATCTATTTTACTTTTTTATTCCTAACAATGTTAAAAATTCTCAGTAAAATTAAGAATGCATAATATTTTTATTATATATACTATCATAATGTTATTTTAGAATTAATGCATAATATTAAATTTATGAAAGAAAAGTAAAGTTTTACAGAAATGTTTCAAAAATGAATAATTAGATCAAGCATTGAAAATTATGCTTTTTATTCGTTTACCACCATATTATCAAATTTTAAATTATAAGCTTAAGGATTCGAAATTAATTTTACCATGAATATAAAGTTGTTCATTAATCTTAAATGTATATTTTTATAGATGTCTCTAAAAACTTTTGCATTCATATTCAGATAATATATTCATTAAATGTTTTGTTAGTGAATAATGTAAAAGATAATTACATCACTTTCATTTCAGATAATAATTATGCGAAACAAAAAGAGATTAAAATTACAATATTAGAAAAATAATTTATGGAATTTCACTATAATGGAGGGAATTTCCAACTTTTACTTCCTAAAACACTCAAAGAATTATTATTAATCTAAAAAAAGGAATAACGTTAATCCTTTAATTAACTTAAGAGACTAAGATTTAATAATAAAAAAAAGATCAAAGAAAATTGAATTTCATCGGAATAAAAACTTTCTTCCAATT
Organism: Latrodectus hesperus; assembly: GCA_037975125.1. Classification (NCBI taxonomy): domain Eukaryota; kingdom Metazoa; phylum Arthropoda; class Arachnida; order Araneae; family Theridiidae; genus Latrodectus; species Latrodectus hesperus. The sequence goes on from CM075857.1 coordinate 25,120,294, forward strand.
AAATGTCATAGGTTTTTTTAATCGTTAATGAATAAAACAAGCTTAATACGACACACAGCCAGTGTTGAAAATCACTTACATTTTTTTTTAATAGTATAATGTGCAGTATTAAATAATTCATTTAAATATCGGGAAATTAAATAGCTTTTAAGTTATGTAAATACAATAAATATTAATAAATATTTAATAATTTTAATTTACACTAAGCAAATAATTTCATAAGTTATTGTTGTTATTAATGCATGAAACTACGTTCACCCTATATTCTTAATTAATTAAAAATACAATTATAAACTAGATTTTATTGTTTTCTTTAAAATTTTTGGCAAATTAATTTAGATAGTTATTTGCCAAAATCTTTCAATCATTTTGGAATTTTTCAGTGAAGAATTTTCCTTGCATTTAAATCGTGTGTTAAAATTATAAAACATTATAAACCTGTTTCAAAATTTTGAGTAATGAAAAATAATTAACATCATAAGAGGAAAAGTTTTATTAAAAAGTGTGCCTTAGCAGAAAATATATAAATACATTTAATTTAAATTAATTATATAAGAAATGATCAAATATTTCAATTGTTACGATAAAATAATTTATGGAAATATTTCTATTATATTAAATTAGTTTAAGCTGATAAATAATTTTACTGAAGTCTGATTATTTTTATAGATGATTATTTTTATAGATATAGATTATTTTTAAGATTTTTCAGATCAGACCAACATTGAACATTTTGGCGAGATTCTTGAATCTATTGCAACCCTGACAGTGTAACGCCTCTTAGTCTGTTATTCATCCCACCCTTAAGCTGCTTCTAGATAATTCGTTTAACATGACAAATGATTGATTGATTGCATTTTACGGTTAAAGAAGCAACTTTAAGCATTCATCAATACAGGATGTAGCATGTGGAATTTGAAATTTTCGAATATGTCAACTTTTTTGTATGAATGGATAAAATAACGGGTGTACAAACTGGAATTGAACTGATTCATTTCCCATCGATAGAATAAACACTAGGGAGATACAGAGCACCAATTATGAGGGCCTGCAAAAGCTGTACGACAAAGGATGATAGCAAATACACAACGCGAAAACGTGCAAAATCAACATGGCCCCAGCAACTACCTCCAAAAAAAAAAAAATTAATGTTGGCGTAAACAAGGCAAAAGATTCAAAAGAGATTGTTGAGAAATATTGCAATTATTAATTTAAAACTCTATTTATTAACAAAATTGATAAAAATTTTAAATTGTCCTTGCCGATTTAAACTATTAATCATAAAGACGACGTTTTGTCACGTCTTTTTCATTTTGCTTCTTCTGTTGTTCTAGTGTCAACGTGTTAATGGCTTGATTTCATGGGAAACTGTTCCTAAAACTGGTGCTTTGCTTCTTAAATACGAAATCATTTTACTAACAAAATTAATTTCAACACTATTCTCAGACATTCGATGTCGAACTTCGTCTTGTTTGCTGCCACTCGTAAAATGCGATTGGAAGGCAGGCAGCAAATTATTCGACAAGTCGGATTTACGACGCCATGTCAATACGATGTGACTTTATCTGACGTCATGGATATTTTAAACTAATGAGAATCGTAATACAATGTGACGTACTCCAGATCTTAACTAGAACGAAAGAACCAACCCCTTTATGGTTAATAATAAGGTATAGCGAATAGAGTAAAAAAATATTTTTCACTAAGTGTTATTTATGTAACTACTTTTTTATTACAATACAAGAATCACATATTTTAAATGTCATTTTACTCGGAAAACTCCATCAGAAAAATTCTGAAAAATATTTGAAAACCAAAATATAACTTCCATTCTTCAATTAAAAGGATATCAAAAACCTTAATTAAAAAATTTGTGAAACATTTTATTGTTCTCTAATTAAATTTTTCGTGAAAGAGTATGCGATTGTTATTTTTTTAATTATGTTAATAATAATATCATAATTTACATAATTTAAATTTTAGTAATACACATTATATTTAAACTGTATTTGAGATTATAATGATTATATTATTTAGGCGATGTTTATTAACTTAACATCACAAAGTTCGATTACTAAATGTTTAAATGTGTCTCGTAACATTCGCTCAAAAAGTTTCTTTGAGACCCAAGTTTCGCATATCAAATTGACAAAAATGTGCCCCTAATCTGTGTATTAACGTTTCCCCAAAATGTTTTGAGATTATGCATAAAATTCCCTTACAGAAATATTCTTTCATGAAATGTAATTCTCATTAAATCAAATAATTAATTATTTTTAAATTAAATTCTAAAAGTACTTATATTTTTGATAAATTTTTAAGTTATTGTCTCAATGGCTTTTCGTTCTGTGGTCACATTTTTCACACGGCATTTAATAAGACGGGACCTATAGTTTAAATTAATTGGATTACATAAACCATAGCAAGAAAGTCATTCTTGAGTAGGGAATCGAATCCACAAACTGTTGAACTGAAGGTCAGAGAGTAACGCATTCAGCTACAAGTACAGAAAACAGTTTTCAAAAGGTTATTTGTTTTTGATTTAACGCAATTTTTGAAGTTTTCTTTTATAAAAATTATCCAATAAAATTTTTTAACTCAAGAGCATCAAAGCTATGAATAACACCAAAGGCTTATGTTTCTATTCTACGTTTTAAAGAATTTGAAAGATGTGAAACCGTAAGGTAAGTAATGTAACAGCCATATGTATTATAACTTGTGGTGGGAACGCATTGTCTTCTCAGAAGAATTTTTACCTTTTGAATCCGGAGTCACCGTTTCAAAAAACTGCTCCCAGGACGGCGCGAGAAGATGACATTTCCTACCCTCTTGACCAAAAGGAGAGGGTCATTTTCCTCCCATTTAAGTGCTGAAGTTTTCACCGTGACGAATCTTTTGAGGGAGATGCGCGGCGCCTGGTCTCCCGTAATTCTCATGAAAGTGTAAACGTGTTTACCATAAATATTATACTTATCGACAAGCTATCGATTTCTTTCTATTCATTGTTTTACACACCACATTAAGAAATGTTATAAGAATTTGAAGATTATATACATGCATTTGTGAGACAAATTTAGTCTGTTTCAAAAACAGTATGACGTATATTAATTTATTACAGAGAATTTTCTGAAATAATTGTTTAAAATAATTACAGACTTCTTTAAAATAATGAATATGCAATTAGTTATAATAAAAATTGATAAGCAATAACTAACTTAATATTTCAAAAACATTCCTAAATGCACCCTTGCCTGAACTATTAAAATATGTAAATAAAGATATTTTGAACAAATATTTCCTTTTATGAGTAAATACAAGCAAATTGCCGAAGTTGCATTTGAAAAAGATTAAAAGTAATCTGTGTGTTAATTACAGTAATGATTTCAGTTTTCTTTTGATTTAACTATTTTTATTTATAACGAATTTCCATATTGAATGGAGTAAAATCTATGCTTTTTTATCTCTCACTTTTGAGGAAAAAGCTTAAAAAGGGAATTTTCTTCTGCCTGTTTCCGTAACTAAATATGAAACGTTTTGTACAATGAATGTAGCCAGACAAATCTTGAGTTTCTACTTTATATGTAACATTCAGGTTGATTGTTTACTCATACAATAAATAGTAATATTAAGTTCATTTCTCAATGACTGAGAACTTGAAAATGTTTATTCAAAGAGTACATTCCAAAATATACTCGTATTAGTCTCAGAAAATATTTTTATAAAATTCTTAACAGAACATTAGCAAGAAAACATTAGCTTTATATTGGGAATAAATTCTTATCTTCAATGTTTTAAGCTTTTATATAAAACTATGCTTATTAAATTATTTTTAAGAACCAAAACCGTGGTTAGTTTAATTTTATACAGAAATTGAAACTGTAGAAGAAAGACTGAGACAACTAAAAGACAACTTTTTTAAATATCTACCGCATCTCAGTTTATGATTAGAAGTATTTTCATTTTTATATTTATTTTATTCTACCTGCAAATTTTTGTTGAGAGATTAAAAAATATAATGTGGTCCTGGAATATTTTCCATAAACAATACGTCCAAAGGAAGAAACTAAGAAAGATGTCTAGATGTATATACATATATATATATATATATATATATATATATATATATATATATATATATATATATATATATATATATATATATATATATATATATATATATATATATGTATATATATATACATACATATATATATATATACATATACATATATATATATATATATATATATATATATATATATATATATGTATGTATGTATGTATATATATATGTATATATACATATATATATATACATACTAATAAACTAAACTCCATGGCACGACAGCCCATGTGGGTTAAGGCCTACAGTGCCCATAACTGTTTTCATAACCGAGAGCCCTGGGGGTGCGAAGCATACGTCCCAGTTAGGTGGTCAGCCTAACGTAAGACCCCCAGTGTTTAGTTCCCAAGCATGCTTGGTATTTTGTGAATATTTACTTGTTTAATCAAAACTATTTAAAAATAAAAAAAATTGATTAATCAAATCAAAAGTAGTTAAATATTTTTATTTTATAATCTTCAAAAGAAGAAGGAAGTTAAATCATTATTTTACTAAAATACATTTTTTCAACAAAAATATTTCTCTAAATTTACCGTTTTTAATAATTTGCATGTCAAAGTAGTAATAGTTCTGAGAAGGAAAAAATATTTAATGTAGAAATAATTTGAATATGCGAAAAAATGCGATATTGACATGTTCTATACTAAATATTGAATTATTAGAATACTATTGTAAGCAATAGCGTTAAGATTTACTTGTTTTTATATATTTTTATATTTTTGCTTTTATTCACCTTTTGAAAAACAAATTTTCAGGCGAAAGATACATTCATTTTAATATTTGTGCAAAACAATTTAAAAATACTGAAAGATATATAACAAACGGATTCTTGTATAGAGTGATGTTTTTACATAATTAGAAACGGAAATCTTTCAATATGAGGAATTTTTAATATGAAAAATTTACATTCAAAATGTTTCACAAATGTTTCAACTAAAACTAGTAGCTTACTATATATTCTAGTCTATTGTTAGGCAATTAGGTTAGCTTTTTATTTTTTAAAATTATTAAAAAAATATAATTTTGTCAAAATTCTTCAATTTGCATGTATTAAAGCAACAGAAGCATTTCTTTTAATGATTTCGATAATCATTTGATGATTTTAAAAATATAGTGTTGATTTTGAAAAGTATCTGCTATTATTAAAACAAATTAATATAATAAAACAGAAAATTAGGTACTTATTACTTCTATTTAAAAAATTTCAAAGAAATTCAGAATTTTATTAAGCAGGAAAGATTAAAATAATTATATATATGTATACATATATCAAACTAATATTTTAAAATTATAATAATATGATATTCATTGTGATAGCCATCATATATTTTTTATTTATTTAAGATTTTAAATACAAACACAGATCTTAAAAATAAATTAAATTTTCTGATAATAATTTGTAAAATAGTTAAATAAAATTCATATTTAGCGTAATAAGGAACTGAAGAAATTTTCGAGCAGAACATTCCCAAAGTAAACTAGTAGCACATTGTGGTTTCTTCAGCTGACAGCGATTGATGGACTTAACCGCTGAAAGTCATTAGAATGTCATTATTGTCAGGTGGTTCAGAGTATAACGGAAATACGTCTCATCAAGAATTAAGGGCTTTTGTATTCTTAACAAGCTCTAAAGGAGGAAAAACTTGCATTGCAGTGAAAGCCAAAACTATGTTGCCACCACGAAGCAAAAATGAAGCACTTTCTTCAGAGAACGGTTAAGGGGTTAAAAAATTCTCGCACAACAAGTGCTGAGAACTTTATTTCTTAGCTTCGAAATGACAGACTGCTTTTCAACAGCCTTACTTTCGCACAATTAAGCCAGAATTAGATGGATTCCAAATCACTACAAACATTCAAGTCCGAAGTGTGATTTGAATCCACGAACGGTTGAACTAAAGATTAGCTAATTTCTCGGCTTGAAGCCAAATTATGTAAAGTGTGGAGCTAAGCATGCTTCCAGATACTGCCCCCATCAAAATTTAGGCAAACCAAAATTCTGAAACTGTGGAAATAGCCACACAGCCTCCTATGGAGGCTGCTCAGCAAACCCAGTCAACAGAAGAAAGAAAATTCCAGTAACTCATAACACTGCTAGTAACTTTACTAAAAAAAAAACTCTCATTTGCGCAGGCTGCCAGAAATAACAACGATAAACAAGAGTCAACTCCACCTACATCAAACCCGCAACCCATACTAGACTTAAGCCAATTTGAAAACATTCATTATGAATCTACTCAAAGAAGTTAACTCAATTTTTAAAGCCTTTCCTGCCCTCATGCAGGCTGTCCCAATCTTAGAACGCACTATTAATCCAACGGACAAAGTGCACATTTTACTGAAAGCCCTAAATATTAACGATACCAATAATGACAATTAAGGAATTTTACAACACAAAAATAATGATTTGGAACGCCAATGAAATAGTCACTAAACTTACTGAATTAAAAAATTTTGTGTCAAACAATCATCCTGACCTCGTCTTGGTGCAGGAAACCCACCTGACGAACTCTTATATGGTCAACATCCCCAATTATGCAATGTATAGAAATGATCGCACTAGCCATGAGGCGGAACGGCCATATTTATAAAAACAAAAATCCCTCACTCACATACCAACACCCAGACTCCATTTTGCAGAAGCCACAATTGTTAAACTGCATTTTGCAAATAATGGAGACATTACAGTTGCATCGCTATACATCCCCCCTAATAATCCCCCCAAAGCAGCACTCAAGATTGATCTAGAAACCTTAGCTTCACTAAGCTACAAAATTATTCTAGCTGGCGAGCTCAATGCCAAGCACCCAAATTGGGACTGCCCCTACAAGAATAAATCTGGACGCACGATTGCCTCCCTAATTCAAAATAATGAATTCAACATATACAAGCCTGACAAGCTATGGACAAACACATGGGAACTACATTGACCTCATGTTGTCCAGAAGAGTCCAATCACAAATGAAATTTTCAACTGTTGAAGATCGCCAATCAGACCACTATCCGGTGTTAACTGTTATGGCCACTCCACACAACAGGGAAATGAGTATCACACCACTTACCATAACTGGAAAGTTTTTAGAAATGTCATTAACAACTCCCTCTCACCTTATTCATTAATCCCCAATGCTACTGATGATCAAATTGAAAATAAAGCAGAAGAACTAACAAAAATAATACAACAACCTCTTGATACCAGTAAACGCCTGAAACCCACACAGTCAATCAATTTTCTTCCCGAAAAAATCATTAACTTAATTAAAATAGAAATAGACTTTGCAACAATTTTAATAGATATAAAACGACTGAATTAAAAACCTAAATTAACACCCTGAAAAGAACTATTAAAAATGATATTGCTAAACACACTGTAATAGCTGGAACTCCTATCTCACTAATTTAAATGTCGAAGATGGCTCCTTCTGGAAAGCAGTCAAGAAAAGAAAAAAAAAAAAGGACGTACTTAACCCCCTCATGGATGGCCCAAAAATGGCCATTACAGTACAAGAGAAAGTAGAAGCGCTTGCAAACTCCCTCGATTAACAATTCCAAGAAAACACAACAAACGATAACACAAGTATTCGTAATGAATCCTATATTGACTTTTTCGTTAGCTCCTACTTCCGTCGCAATAATTTTACCCCCCAGGATTCTCAGACAATCAATGCCTCAGAGGTGGAAGAGGTGATACAAAAACTAAAACCCAAAAGAGTCCGGGCTACGATCTTATAACTAATAAGGCGATCAAGCAAATCCCGGTTACTGCAGTATGTCTATTCACTGACATAATCAATGCCATAATTAATATTGGACATTTTCCCACACTTTGGGAAAAGGCAATAGTCATTCCGATCAACAAACAGGGAAAAAATAGAAATCGACCCTCCAGTTACGGGCCAATATCCTTACTGGCAAAGATGGCCAAAATAGCTGAAAAGTTAATTCTGAATAAACTGTTAGATTTTGATGCCCAGATGAGCATCATAATCGCTCAACAATTTGGTTTTCGGAGGAAACTATCCACATCCAACCGATTGCTCCGGGCAGTGGAGAACATAGCAAAAGGTATTGCCACCAAAAACTCTATTGGTGGAATTTTTCTTGACATAGAAAAAGCTTTTGAACGTGTCTGGCATCAAAGGCTTACTATTCAAATTAATTACTCACAGCTTCTCCCCCACCCCATTCAGATCAAACTCATAAGAAACTATCTAACTAATAGAAAATTTACCGTAAGGTTTAATGAAGTTTACTCCCAGGAAAAGCCCATTTTAGCAGGCGTCCCACAGGGATCACTGATGGGCCCATTCCTATTTAATGCCTTCATCAATGATATTCCGCAGAACCCTAATGCTATGCTTTGCCTGCTTGCGGTTGATACTGCTATATTAACCACAAACAGCAATCCCAAAACACTACACTAACACCTATCAGAACACCTGAAGGTAATAGAAGAATGGCTTGTTAAATGGAAAATAAAGGTAAACCCGAAAAAGTCCCAGGCAGTTCTTTTCACAAGAAAAATGTTACCGTGTGAAAAGGTCAAATTAGCGGGAAGAGAAATTCCCTGGGGTCTCACTGTACCTTTAACTCACTATTGACAAGAGACTAACGTGGAAAACGAGGTACATGGCCGGAAGGCTACAGACCTCCCTCAATCCTAGACAAAAAAAAATGAAAAGAGCGAATCAGTTGGTGCTAGTTCGGCATAAATTTACTGAAGAGAAACTGAAATGAACACCTCAAAGGAATATAGAGCAGCAACATTATTATACAGTTCATGAATTATTTGTAAATGTTAAGAAAATTTTATTTTAATTTTTAGACCGAAAATTATATTCGAAAATGTAACTGTATTTTGCCCAAATATCGATAAGGATATGAATTTTTTTTTTTTTTTTTGCAAAATTAAATTCATATTACTGTCCTACTTCTAATCCCTCTGTTGAATTTTATTGCTATTTGTGGTTAATATGGCAGTGTCATCCGAAAACAGGCAAAGCATAGTATTAGGGTTCTGCGGAATATCATTGATGAAGGCATTAAATAGGAATGGGCCCAGCAGTGATCCCTGTGGGACGCCTGCTAAAATGGGCTTTTCCTGGGAGTAAACTTTATCAAACCTTACGGTAAATTTTCTATTAGTTAGGTAGTTTCTTATGAGTTTGATTGAATGGGGAGGTGTTGTGAGTAATTAATTTGAATAGTAAGCCTTGATGTCAGAAACGGTCAAAAGCTTTTTCTATGTCAAGAAAAACTCCACCAGTAGAATTTTTGGTGGCAATACCTTTTGCTATGTTCTCCACTGCCCGGAGCAATTGGTGGGATGGGGATAGTTTCTTCCAAAATCCAAATTATTGAGGGATTATGATGTTCATCTGGGCATCAAAATCTAACAGTTTATTCAGAATGAACTTTTCAGCTATTTTGGCCATCGTTGCCAGTAAGGATATTGGCCTGTAACTGGAGGATAGATTTCTATTTTTTCTCTGTTTGTAGGTCGGAATGACAACTGCCTTTTTCGAAAAATGAGGGAAAAAGTCCAATATTAATTATGGCATTGATTATGTCAATGTGTAGACATACTGCAGTAACCGGGATTTGCTTGATCGCCTTATTAGTAATAAGATCGTAGCCCGGACTCTTTTAGGGTTTGGGGTAACTTGTGATTTAAATCAGTTTCACGAACTGATTTAAGTGCGCTTCATCTGTTGTAGCCCCATCTTGTTTTCTGCTACCTTGCTGTCAGTGTTTGTTGAAATATCTGAAACCCATCAAATTAAATGCAAGAGAAGCAAAATTAAAAAAAATAATAACATTGAAATATTTGCTTAAGTCGTAAATAAACATATAAAAATTATATTAACCATGAGTAGAAATAAGTTTGTCAACGATATTCTTTGGTTTCATATTCCTCATTTGAAATATCATAATTTTAATTAATGCCGTTTTAGTCTGTAATTACTTAATAAACGTGCTCCACTATAAAAAAAATCGAAAATATCACATTATTTATAATAACAAACGATAAATAAGGTTTCGAACAAAAACCAATATTTCTTAATTCAGTTTCGAATGCAAGGCAGTGGCAACGCTATTTTCAGCATGGTGTTTAAGTTATATCAGATGTAACTTTAAATTGATTTAAAAAAGGGTAGTGCGAACGGGGAATTAAGAGATGTTTTACGTTAATTAATGCGTTAATTATACTTACGCAAATCATACCAAATCGAAGCGTCCTCTGATTTTAAACTAAATACACTGAAAGATTTTTTATTATTTATTTTAACACAATCACTTTTTATAAAAACCGGTCACGTGGTTTCCGGTGGCAGTCGTAATTATCTTTTGGGGAAAATGTACGAATTGGAAATATGATTTTTTTAAAATATTTTTTAAAATTTATTTTCTACTTAGATTAATTCAAAACATCGTCTTGTCTCCGGTACAGATAAGTTAAAAATCAGAATTTTTTATTATTTTGTTTCGGGGCAGAATCATGTTTGGCAACAGGTGGCGATTCAAGACTGGAAAAATACAATACACTCAAACCTACTTTTATGGTTGGGATAGGGACCGCATATAAGAAAATGCATGAATAAAATCGCACTAAATTTCAAGTATAGCTATAAAAAATATTCTTCGCAACACAATTAAAAAGAACTTTTTATGAGGTGAATAGAGAGTGTATATAAAAAAAATTCTCACGTAGGAAATAACTGGAAAAATAACTAACGTACAAAATAACGAAATAACTAATAATTGATTTTTAAAAAGAGAGAAATCCTGACGCAGGAATAGCGGGACTCCGGTAAGATAAATCAGAAAAGAGAGTGAACTTAACGAATATAACGTAAGCATTTTAAACGCAAAAATATAAAAAGAACTACAGTAATCCCCCCTATAACACGGTACTCTTATATATAACGCGTTTTCATATTACGTGATTCCATGCGCCTCGAATAACATATGTTTCCCCCCCCATATGACGCGCTGATTCACCACGATCTATTTCGTTATATTTAAAAAGTTCTTAATTTGTGATTTGAATAAATTTCGTTCGCAACATAGTTTTCCCTTAATATTCAATTTAAACCCCCTTTCATGAGAAAAGTTAAGCGTGAATAGTTGTATATAAAGAGTTATACGAATCCATACGAGCGTGTTTTACGAGAATGCTCGTACAGAATTCAATATATCAATCAAGTTTGAATTGTAGTAAAAATACATGTGTAATGTAAGTGGCCAAAATCGGAAGAACTATAAATGGATCAAACTGTCTAATTTTTTTAAAAACTTCCGTCGATTATGCTTCCGATTTCGTCAAATGATATAAATATGCATTCTAGATTTTAAAACCAAGGTTATTCGGAACTTTTAGAAATAACCTACCTACTTTTACTATTTTTAGAGGACGGATTCTATACGGAAATTCTGTAAATTTTTTGTCGAGGACATTTTACGTCTGTCAGTTTTGTAACTTCGAACATTAGATCTCTGCCAAAGAAGGGAGCTGTTATTCTGTTTTAAAAATCGCGGCAACTCTGTCACAACCAGAATCATTACATAGTATATATATATATATATATATATATATATATATATATATATATATATATATATATATATATATATGTATATATATATATATATATATTAATATAAAGAAAATACATATATGAATATAAAGTAATAAATACATTTAATAATCGCATTTATATAATCTGTAACAATTATGAATATACTAAAAATCAAATTAAACGCTTAATAGCTCACCTAAAAAATAACAATATTCCAATTAATTTTATTTTAAAATATGTAGGAAGTAGGGAATCGCTTGTAAGATTGAAGTAATGCGTAGTTTTTATAACTACAGAAGGGCCACCCAAGCATTGAAATTCTTACAAGAATCCTGAAAATACCTACATATATACACTTTATTTTATACATAACTAAAACTTAAATCCCTTTTAATACGCTTTAACTTTGTAAACCACTTTAACTTTTTGAATTTAATTACTTCTGGCAATATTTCTTCATTCTAATTTCAAATTTACTTTTGGCAACTTCCTACTATTCTCATATATAAATTCAATCTGATTTACTGGCTTTTGTATTTTGTATTTTCTACTGTATGTATTTTTTTACTGTATGTATTTTTCTACTATTGTGAGTATTTTTCTACTAATGTGAGTATTTTCATCTATAGTGAGTATTTTTATTCTTCTGCATATATATTTATCTTTTCTACATATATATTTAGTCTAATTTTTAATTAAGTTCTTTTAATACGAGCACTCTTCCGGGGAATTGCTCGAAGACTTTCAGACATTTGTCCTTCGAGCATGTCAGAAAAGAGTGTTCATTTTTGCATAGTTGACCATCTCCCTCCTGATGAAGACATGGTCCCTATGCCTTCTTGTCTTTTGCTTCATATACTTTAGTATCTTTCCAATTTTATATTTCTGATTTTACTTTTCTTCATGTTTTATCTTATATATATATATATATATATATATATATATATATATATATATATATATATATATATATATATATATATATATATATATATATATATATATATATATATATATATATTGTACAATATTGGAACCGCACAAAAATAGGTTTGAGTGTATTTAACCTTGGAAACAGCTAGAATGTGGGATATATCGATATGTCCATGGAAATTTTAATGCATTCTAAATATACCTGGAGAAGTAAAATGTTGTCTATCTGGAAGTTATCGGGTTCGATACCTACAGACTACTGCGCTGAGAATGTCTTTGTACCAGATTCTTTCACATTATCTAATATTTTGTTAATGTAGCATGAAAGATTAAAGATGAAGGTAACAGCTCAGGTGTCAACCTTGTTACATGAAATTGGTTTAAAATTATGAGGTGGTTTCATGTATTTAGCAGCTTGGTTCGAGTAACAAATAACTAGAGACCTAATGTAATATCCACATTTGACTAGATTATATTTTATTTATCGAAGAAATATATTTCTCAGAGCACACAGAAGTTTGACTTTCAGCTATTAAGCAATAAATTATAAAAGATCGAACAAAACCTCAAACCCAACGTTGAACTTGGTTTGATAGTAAATCCGCGAATTTGGAAGCAGAAGGACACGGGTTCTATCACAGTTACAGTTGAATTTATATTATTACTTATTTAGGGCAACAGAAGTTGTTAATTAAGATTTACCGCCTCACAATTTCTAACTACGGCTACGTGATCAGAGTGGCCGACGCCTGAGCTGGGAGAGAGGGTTTGCTCCGAAAGCGGAGAGAGTACCTATGTTTAATAACCCCAACCTCCTAGTTCGAAATGTTGTTGTTGTTTACTAATGACAGTTGGAGAAGCCAAGCTCGCTATGCCTTGGCTATGCAAATTAAGTCGATTGGGAGCATATTTCGTTTTTATCAGAGCACCATGAAGGTGAAAGTACGACTTTGCTCTACACACATGCCATAGGTACTCGTTTATAGGGTAGGCAACCATTAACACCTCATTCATACAAGGAAAAGACAAAGACAGGATAGAGAGAAAGTACATCCTGACCGAACCGGGATTCGAACCCAGTACCTCCTTATCCGTAGTCAGGCACGCTGACCATTAGACAAGTTGGTCGGCTTCTAATTCGAATAATTGGATATAGCTAATATGTGGTTCATAAATATATGATTAATTTTATATGAGAACTTGAGTCCTAAGAGAAAATCAAAACAATTCGATAATTAATTTAAAATGAGTAATTAATTAAATTTAAAAAATTGCTACTATTATTATTATTATTATTTATATATTTATTTATTTAACTTAGAATTTCATAAGTATCTAAATTATAAGATTAAATTAACAAGACGCCTGTCCTGTTAATTTAATCTTATAATTAAGATAACCGTTCTGATCGTTCTTATAATCGTTCTGATATGATATCCCCCCTTGCTCTACAAAGAGGGTGTCATCATAACAGAACAAAATATTTTAACAATTTATGCAGCAGAAAAAATTGTAGGGGGGGTGTCTCGCTCAGTGACATGGACGATAGCGGGCATTGATTCATTAAAGGGCATAAAAAGCTTACAGTACATGAACAACGTTGCGTGCATTCCAGTTAGTAAATATAAGCAGAGGAGCAACCCTCTTTTTTAGGCTACACAGGAAGGGGTTCGTGTCCTGGGTACATCTCAACACGGTGGCCTCCCCACAGGCTGCCTCCACATCAGATATTGCTGAACAAGGCCTTTTCTGGCCTTTTTACATGCAAATCTATTAAAGTGTGGGTGCAGGACCCGAATTAACATACTTGGGGCCCTGGTCAAAACTTGTTCGTAAGCATACAGCACTGATATTTTGCTTAATAAAAAGTTAATTAAAATAGGACGCATAAAACTTTCTATTCGATTTGGGGCAAATGGCCGCCGCCTTAGCAAAGTTCCAGGTGAGTGCTTGAACATTTTCTAATTCCCGCGTAGTGAATATAAACCTCTGAACTCTAAAATTTTTTTCCTCATGGAGATATGCAAGATATATTGAAAAACATTTAAAGAAAACTCTTTTAATAACCCTTTTGTTTATTTTTTCTTTATACGTGTTTTTTTTCTTTCTTTGTAATGATGTCATAAATTCAGCTTCAATTTTGTGATGTCAATACGTAAAATGAAATTTTAGTCCATAAGCCATCTTAAAATTGATAAATAATGGAATATTTGGTGATAGTTTTGTTATGATAGATGGAGAGTTTTGTTGATTTCGAGCCAACGACAAATGAAATATGATCTTAAGCCCTAAAATAACAAAGTGCAGTAAAAGCCCAAACTCTTTCTTAAACTCCTTGTCAAGCTATATTCATTAAACAACATAAAAGAGTTTAAATCCACCGATTTGTTTTAAACTACATTCCGTAAAAGCAGCGTGTTCAGGCTTAAAATCATATGTAACAAAGAAAGGATTATTTTATCGCCGCAAAATGTTTACTCAGAACAATCAACAAAATGTATTTCGTAAACAGAACGCATTCTTGATTTTTAAAACAATTAAAATTAAATAAATATCATAAACATTGTAAATATTTAAGAATATGAAATTTGAACATGAAAGACATTTTTAAAAATATGATTCATGAAATTGGAATAAATCTTCAGTGTGATTTTCTCTTTAATTTCATTGGAATTTTCTAATTGTAATTTTCTTAAATAACAGTGATTATTTGTTGATCATAAATTATATTTTGATGTGGTAATATTCTTTTAAAAATTATGTTTATTCCAAATTTAAATTGCAAAATTGTAAAAAAAATATGATTTTTTTTACAAAAGGGAAATTTTAAATATTTACTTTCTTTTGAACCAATTTTAATAGTGTATAGCTTATTACGAATGAAAATAAAATTAGTCAAATAACTAATTTTGGTCCTTATCTGACAGACACTTTTTTTAAGATTATAAACACTTAACACCACTTGCTAAACAATCTGACAGTTTTATGTGGTTGTAAGGTTTCTTTAAACATCACCCATGCGTATTAAAGCCTTCAGAAATTTTTTTAAAAGATATGTATTATAATTATAATGTAAGCCATATTCACGTGTTTCAAGGGAGAAAACTCAGAAAACTACTACGCGTCTACCCCATCTGATATGCAAGTATGAAGCGGAAATTCGATACCCTTAACTCGTTCAACAGTAGCTGGGATCGAACTCAAGAGCTTCTACTCTGAAGAGTAAGATCTTACTACTAGCAACTTAATTATCCGATATCACTTGATCAAAGAATTTCTTAAGCTTCTGTTGCATTCGAATTCACATCTTATGTACATCTTACATTCATACGAACAGGAATTCGACCTGGTTTGTTTGTCACTCAACGTTCTTTTTCTGCACACGAGGGCTAATTAGATCGGGAACTACGGTTTAAAGTTAATTTCGAACCTCTACAAACATCCATACCCAAGGTGGGAATCGAATCCACGAACTGTTGAACCGAAAGCAAGGGCGCTAACCATTCCGCTGCCAGCTCGGCGGATATCTTCCTGGAGGACTAAAGCTTAAAGTTGATTCCGAACCACTGCAAGTGTCCCTACCCAAGATGAAAACCGAACCCATGAACCGCTGAATTGAACCTTTCTTTCGTAGATTATTATAATATATGCTTATTATCTAACAAAATGTACAAATAATTTGATGTATGAAATAATATTCTGCATCGAATGATAAAATTGATTTCTTTTTAATTTTATTTAATCAATTTGTGTCCAAAAGTGAAAAATACTCTTTGCAGAAAAAACAAAATATTAATTAATAATTTATATTTTGTTACGTTTTTATGCATATATACGTAATGTTACGTCGTAACAGATTTAAATTGTTTATTTATAAAACATAAAGGAATGAAAATCTTTCTCGAGAAAAATCAAAAGATACAGAATGGGTTTATGATTCATTTTCCCAACCAGTTCAGACCGCAAAGCATGATGACACCCTCAAATGACTAACTGAACATCTTATCTCTCATGCCGTATCTATAAAGAAATTAAAGTATTTCAGATCACTGACATTTTATCTGAACATTTCAAGCCTTATCTGGAAGAGGGAACAGCATGCCCTCTCAGTGAAACGTGTGAAATTGCCTTATCTAAGCATTTTAAATCCTATCCAAATATTACTTGATTCTCTCTTCTTCTTCTTAGAGTTGGGTTTGTATGTCATTGGGCACCTCTGCTTTTATCAGCATTTTGTACCACTAACTCCAAACCCAATGTTTCCTAGTTCCAGTTGCTGGGGTCACCCACTTTATTAACCGACTCAGCGTCAGAACATTTTATGAATCTGCGAAAAGTGTTCCTTCCTCAAAACCAGATGTTGTACTTTTTCGTTCATCACTTACTTCTCTTGAACTGGTCAAAAATCGTCGGTTATTTCTTCGCACTCTATGGGAATATTTCTTACCCCCAGACTGTCACAGCGGAGAATTTGGGAGGGGATGTCACTTTCCACTTTAGAAGAAGAAGTGGATCCAGTGTTTGTTAGGTTCCTAGCCTAAATGGCCATGTACCTACTGTTCCTAAGAAATTTTTCTACATCTAACTTTAGTTGAGATTAACATAATGATTTCAAAACATAAGGTTATTTAAACACAAAAGATTAAGAAAATATTTTGCTTAGGTTAAAGTGCTCCCAACGAGAGTTCTTTGCATGAGATTGAATAAACATAAAAAAGAAAAATTTGAATACACATTACAAACAAGAGTGCAAAAAAATGAATAAATAAAATAAATTAGTTATATACATAGTAACAGTATTAATATAACTATATAAAGACAAAATATATTTTTTTATTCTATTATATAAATACAATTTTTTTCCTTTTCTATATTTTATTTCTTTTTAAGTATAAGAAGAAGAAATTATTAATTTCTACTTTTTGGGAGGCGAATAGATAAGTTTGAATGTTGCCTAGCCCGCAGAACCGCCCTTGGTCTGTGGAAATTGGAAAATTCATAGGGACTGTAGTTTTCAATTGCTTGAATTTCAGAGTTATCAATTTCATAAAGATTGTTGTAGAAGCGACAAGCAAGGAATTGGACGTATCTTGATAAGGAAGGACACCCAAATTGTTTCTGAGGTGTTCGTTTCTGATGTAGAAGTCTGATTGAGTCTGATTTACTACCCTATGTAGGGTTGCATATATTTAGCAGTTTACTAGAATGAATTGTACATCCAAATAAAAGTGGATAAAAATAAAAAAACATACCTCACATTTTTTCGTATTATTTTTAGAAAGTAAAAATGATAAATAGCTATTTATAGTGTAATTTAAAATAAAGAAATTTTTTCAATGTTTTCATTTTAACTTAATGAATAATATGAAGTACAAAGGATAACAATTACCCTTAAATCATTGTTATGGACGTTTTATGCTGTGTTTGATTATTAACTTAATTTTTTGCTTATTTAAAGTTGTTAAGGCAGAAACTTATTATCTAAATTACTTTTTCTCAACTCGAAACGATCAATCTTAGATCAAATATCACTTGTCATATATTTTGGACAAGAAGTGCAAGAAAATTAATTTTATTGGTTAATCTGTTTTATCTAATTTCCATGCCTTTACTAAGTAGTTAAAACTGTTATGGTCAATGTATTCCAACTTTAATAAAAGATTTGTTTACACGAGTTTATTACTTTAATTATTTTTTTATATTTTCCTAGCGTATGTAAACTGATATTTAGATATAATTAAAAATAAAAAGTAAAATAATCTTTATTACGTAATTTCGCAAAAGTACAAAAGAGAAATGATAAAATTATAATGAGTTACTCTCTTTTTGTGTGTGTGTAGACTTGTGATTCAACTCCCTTAAAATAATATCTAACAACATTCGATGACTTCTTCTTTTATAATAAAAAAGTATTTTTATAAAAATGTTTTCATTCGTAACATAATGATACTACGAATATAAAATGTTTATAGAGTCTCGAACTCAAAGGGACTTTGTATAGGAGAATATAGTCCCTTAATAAAAAATTTTAATCTTTATAGAGAATTATAAATTTTCTTTTATTTATTCTATTTTTTATTGATAAGATACTTATTTTACTATTGTTCATAAAAATATTCCAATTATATTTTTATGAGAAATTTTCTTTCCTTTAAATAAGAAATTATTTACGGTTTAAATCTGAAATCCTTTTTATGCTTATTTTCTTTTTAGAATTTTCATTTATTAGATTTTAAATTTGCATTTTAGAAATTTTAAACGTCAAAAGTTGACTGGAAAGTGCTTATTTATAGATTTACTTAGGATTTTTATTGATCTAAAATTCCCCATTATTCTCAAAGGAAAATGTATTCGGTTATGAAAGTTTATTTTTTATTGAAAATGAAAAAATTAGCAGTTTTGCACCGTACAATTGAAGCAGTGAAAATTTTTATATAATTTTTTGAACGTATTTATTTTAAGTAATCATTTTCTGTAACATCAAAAGACCGAGAAAAATTTTCATTTCTTGAATGTCAGTGGGATACTATTGACGCAATCTTGAATTTGGGGTAAGAGTAATAATTTTGTAAATAATTTGCAGCATAAATATTTGTTTCCTCCCCAATCATTTCAGTTAGAGCGTCGTTCATAAATAATTCAAAATATTTCAACCAATCCTCCGGATCGGGAACTGGTACTTTCATTCTAGGAGAAACCGTGAATGAAAAACATTGTGGGGCTGGAGTTTCGTTATTCACGGGATACTATAATCTGACATAATTAACATCATCATTGTCAGATTCTTCTAATTCAGAGAAAAATACGTCAAACGTAGTTAAAAGAGGAACTTCATCTCTTCATTGTAATTAGCCATTTTTTAAATGCTTCTTAAAATATAAATTTGACAAAAAAAGAACAGTTTTAAATATTTCACTTATCAATATCAAAATTTATATATTCTTTTTGAGACTTGAAAATCATTCAAGAGAAGAAAACACACTTCTAAATTGAGTATAGTAATGAATCACGGTAAGAAATATATATATGATATATATATATATATATATATATATATAAGAATATATATATATATATATAATATATATATATATATATATATATATATATATATATATATATATATATATATATATATATATATATATATATATATATATATATACTTTAATTGGAAAATACAAATTTGAAGGTGATGGAGAAGAATAATTTATTTATACTTATATACCTAAAAATAAGAAAAATGTATACCTAAATTGTCACTTGATACTTTTAAAATGAACACATTATATGATCATTATCTTCAAAATTTTATGAGTTTTAGCGAGTTAAAATGAGTATAAATTCACTCAGAGTTAATAAAAAAAATTTAAAGATGAAGTTATAAATTTGGCGGCAAGCTTGGAGCTCTGATGTTGGATACCTAGAGTTCTAAAATTTTGTTACAGAAAGAAAATTTAAGAGGATTATTCATGAAGAAAATTTAAGAAATTTGAAAATGGTATGTACATTGAATTTAGATGGAATATAAGACCCTAAATTATTTTACGACATTTCGACAAATGAAATATTCAGAACATTTTTAATGTTTATATGATTTTATTCAGAAGTACATTCTATTGTAATTTGTTAAGAGGCTAAAAATAAATACATAAATAAAAATTATTCATTTGCTTATTCCTAAATGAAGATTATTTAATTCTAAAAAATTAAAGGCTCTACTTTTCTTGAGGTGAATTCACTTCTTCAGATACGAATGATGATATCACCATATTTGAACTAAAAAGTGCGGATTATGTACTTATATTGCTTTTAAAGTTTGCTTTATCTAGAAACAATGTCGAGATGCCTGATCAATCCAAATAGAGAGGTAGGCTTTCCATTACAACAAAAATCCTTCAAAGAAATTATAAACCAAATGTTTGGAATTTTCCGTAAATTTTGTATCGAAATATTTTATAAAGGAAGAAATGTTATTGCAAAGTTAATAAATAAACCACGTTATCTTATTTTTTTTAAAAAAAAAGAGATAAGAAATTCGACAGTTGTGTCCATTTGAAAATATTTATAAGAGTGAAGTACTTAGAGAGAAGTGCAACTGTTTCGCTTTCTCATATATAACTCCTTTAAAAAAATCAAATCTCGTAAACTCAAAGCAAATTGAAATTATATCAAGAAAAATAAAATAAGGATATTTTATATTTTAATTTAATTTAAACATTAAGTTTTGATCATTTAATGAATGGTATTAACAAAATTGTTCAATTTTTTTATGCATCCGCATAACTTTTCTGCTGAACTCTCTAAAAGTAAAGAAAATGATATTTCTTCTCAAAATCTCCGAGAAGAGCTTTTTCTCTCTCACTGCTTGACGGACATTTCTGGTGTCAAATTTGAGAAACATTTGAGCCCCAGCCGTACTTTTTCCTCACCCCTGAGATTTACAGACATACAGTTCCAGGAAGGAATACCCTGAGGCGACAGGGGACAAACTGACCACATATGCAGAGAAAATCTGCGTCTGAAAGGCAGGCCGCACACTGAGGGAGCATGTCTCCAACGCGCACCTATTGCTTCCCGATAGTGCTGCTACACGCGAGCGGCATGTCGAAATAGTACCACACACTGAAGCGATGGAAGTAGATCTCACGCATGCGCAGTACATCGGAGCTGATATTGTTTACATTTCTTCTGTTCCGGCGTTTACTTGTATGTTTCGTTGTCTCTGCGTATGCCTGTGAATTTATGTGGCCTCTAAATCGTTGGCATTGTTATTAAATATTAGAAGTTTTAAAAAGAAAAGAAAATACTTTATTAAAAAAATGATATTAATGTGACTTATATTGTAAACACAAAATTATCGCAATAGGCAAGGTATAAAACTTAAGAAAATGTTTGATTGTTATTTCAAATCACAACTGATTTCTATTGAATATTATTTACTGTACTTTCAGAATAAAGGCGCATTCATCCAATTTATTAATTATCACAACACTAAGTTTACACTGGTTCATACTTCAGGTTTAAGTCCGACTAAAATGGCATTAAAATACACAAATTGGAATTTTTTTATAAAAAATAGGTAAATTTGCAAAGGTTGTAAATTTATTGTTTAATTTAAAAGTATAAATTGAAACTAAGTTTCATTTCTTTATGTGACATTAACATAAAAAAACTAAATACGATGTACTTTCCAATACTTCTGTTGTGAATAAGATCGTTATAATCTCTTGCTGGGATATGTTAATTGTAAATGCTAATAATTTTATAAATGCTTTTAAAACTAAAACCATAAGTATTAAATACTAACTAGAGAACAATACGTTTTTTAAAGGAACAAAAATGTTCTTTTTACCTGGTAACTTTCTGATATTTCTGCCCAGTTCACAATAGGGGTTATTTTAATATTTCTTCAATTCATGGACTCAAAAATGACATTAGAAATATCTTGTTAAAGTTATTTTAAATATATTAGATTTTTTTACATACATTTTAGTTACTTTTTAACGATATTTAAAATTTGTTATGATACCTAAGTAAAAATTAATACATATTTATGCATTATAACAAATTAGTTCAATATGAATCATTTCAAAACTAAAAGTAATTAAAAATAATACATGTCAATGGAAATTATTAAAAAATTATATAAAAATTATTTTAAATGTAAAATAACTGAGCAATCCAAATAGTAATTCTTATAATGTTTTATGTTAGAGAAAAATTAATTTGAACAATATTATAATAATGTACAAGAAGATATGTGAATACTAAAACCCATAGCAACTCATATCGATAGAGGTTCTTAATAGTACTATAGTATTTAAACTAGTTTTTAATAAGATAATTTTAATTTGATAATTTTTTAAAATTTAGAAATTAATAGTTCAGAAACATCTATGCATTTAAACAAGAAATTTAAAAAAAGCTTGTATAAAATTTACTTCATAAGATGATTTATTTCAACTGCAAACACTTATCGATTGAAAATGTTTTACACGGGAAACTTATTAATTTTATTTAAATTTCGCAAAATTTTTAAATTACATATTTTAAATTTACAATTAAATTAACTACAAATCATTAAAAGTTAGAATAAAAATAACAAGGAAATTTCATTTCAATAGATATTTACATCAAAGGGTTTATTATTGTTATTATTATTATTATTATTGAATAATCTTCGCTAAAAACATATAATGCAGGAATTTATTTTTCAAAATTAATGAAACTGGTTAAATGTAGCATATTCTCTCATTTTTGAACAATGGAAATCCACTTTTGAAGAAATGAAATCAAACACAAAGATGTATACATGAAAGCGACAAGCGATAAAAATAGCGCAAGTCACAAATGGTAGACACCTGTCACTTAAGTGAAGCTGACGCGCTCTTGATAAATACTGCTCCAGTGTGCGTGCGCAGCATAGGGAAAACCAGTTTTAACGGCGTGATGTCGCGCTGCTCGTCTTCTGTCGCCTCAGTGTGCGGCCTGCCAAAATGCTAAAGGAAATTAGGATGCGGGGGGGGTATAACGTCTCAGTTATCCCTATTGCAGTTAAGTAGTCTCCGACTCATTCCCCACTTAAAATTTGCCCCCTATAGAGTTAGGAACTACTTTTTCTTTTTAAACAGCTGCTTGACGCGGCTTATGAATTTAAATTCATCAATCAGTTCTTTCAGTCTTTGTAAGAGGGACTGCCCCCAAGCAACTGCGCTAGGTGGCGCTGAAGCTCGTTTCTAGATTTATTTTGAGGAAGAATTCCCCTTAAGGGCTTTTGTATTCTTAACAAACTCTAAAGGGGGAAAAACTTGCATTGCAGTGAAAGCCAAAACTATGTTGCCACCACGAAGCAAAAATGAAGCACTTTCTTCACAGAACGGTTAAGGGGTTAAGAAATTCTCACGCAACAAATTCTGAGAACTTTATTTCTTAGCTTCGAAATGCCAGACTGCTTTTCAACAGCCGTTACCTTCGCACAATTAAGCCAGAATTAGATGGATTCCAAATCACTACAAACATTCAAGTCCGAAGTGTGATTTGAACCCACGAACGGTTGAACTAAAGATTAGAGAGCTAATTTCTCTGCTTAGCCAGTGAACGCAACAAAGAAAGAAAGAAAGAAAGATTTTTAAAAAAAATAAATTAAAAAAAACTTTTATTTTTTAATATATTTTTGTCTTACTCTTAGTAATAAATATCCAATTATTAATAAATATCTAATTAGTAATATATATCCAATTATAATGTTAAATTCTTAGTAATAAATATCCAATTATACTGTGATACTCTCAGTAATAAATATCCTATTATTCGTTTAAAACAAATGGATAATTTCTGTAATGAACGTTACTTTCTTCTATATGAAATTAGGAATTTTGGTTTGCTTTGTCACGTAACCATCATTTTTTGCTCACGAGAGCTAACAAGACCTGCACTTACAATTAAAATAAATTCCAAGCCATAACAAATATCCATGTTCGATCAAAGAATCGAACCCGCTTACAGTTGGACCGAAAATCAGAGAGCGATGGATAAAATCAGAGAGTATGGAATCAGAAAATATGTAAACACCAGGCCAGCCAGTGCTACAAATGTCAGGGATTTGGTCACAATTATGCGGTTTGCTTTTTGAAGCCAAATCGTGTAAAGTGTGGAGCTAAGCATGCTTCCAGAGACTGTCATTAAAATGTACAAATAATAATCATACTTCGAACAAATTTTTTCTTAATAATTAGGAAAACAAAGAAATAATAAGTTAAAACATGATTCCAAATTAGGCAATGATTATTTCAATACCTTAAAATACAAATGAACTCTCATAAAATTATTATTTAGTATAAAATAGGATATAATTACAATATTTAAATTACTAGCTATTTTTTATGCAAGAATACTGAATTATCTGCTTGAGTAAAAAATAAACTGCATTAAAAAATGTCATTTATTCATTCAACAAATATAATAAGAATAAATAATTCATTATAAATGTATTATTTATTCATATTATATTTGTTCCTTTTACCCACTCACTAATTTAATTTAACTATTCACTTATCTATAACTCTAAGTAAAGAAATTTTGAAACATTAATTTCTTGTTATTAACAAATTTTTCGTTAGCATCAAATTTAATTATTAACAATAGTTTTAAGTATCAATTAATTATTAACAATAGTTTATTGTAAATAATGAAAAACTACAGAATTCCCGAACAGGCGTAATATTTTACTTGTGAAAACACGTGGTCCGGCCTGAAACACGTGTTTTCTTTAAGCAAATAATAAGTCTTCAATTTTTTATTACTAACAGAATATTTAAAGAAATCTTAATATTACTTGTAATTAGTAAGCGTTATAAAAGTGATAAAGTAGATTTTAAGTACAATTTTTAAATAAAGATGACACATCATAATATTTTAATAAGTATAAAAAAGTTTTCTATAAATATAGTTTAATACATGGAATAAAATATAGAAATATAAAACGTCTTACCAACTTTAATTACTAATAACAAAAGTTTTTTCGTAAACTTGAAACACAAGATAAACACGTGTATAACACTGAGAACGACGGACGACTTACTACGACAACACACGACTTAAACAACACACGACTTACTACGACACTTCAGACAACACTCGAAAGATTCAAATCTAAACTTAGATTCTGAGTTGTTAGAGACAGGCTCGCTCTTTCATGCACGCCTGTTGTAAGACCAGTTACTAATAGACTCAAAGCGATTGGCTAAGCTCCTCGTAGATAGTATTGCCGGGGTTGCTATAGCTAAGCATGTATCGTATTATTTGGCATTATTTTCATGAGAATTTTTAATTCTGAAGTACATCCGAATCTATTTTACTTTTTTATTTCTAACAATGTTAAAAAATCTCAGTTAAATTAAGAATGCATAATATTTTTATTATATATACTATCATAATGTTATTTTAGAATTAATGCATAATATTAAATTTATGAAAGAAAAGTAAAGTTTTACAGAAATGTTTCAAAAATGAATAATTAGATCAAGCATTGAAAATTATGCTTTTTATTCGTTTACCACCATATTATCAAATTTTAACTTATAAGCTTAAGGATTCGAAATTAATTTTACCATGAATATAAAGTTGTTCATTAATCTTAAATGAATATTTTTTATAGATGTCTCTAAAAACTTTTGCATTCATATACAGATAATATATTCATTAAATGTTTTGTTAATGAATAATGTAAATGATAATTACATCACTTTCATTTCAGATAATAATTACGCGAAACAAAAAGAGATTAAAATTACAATATTAGAAAAATAATTTATGGAATTTCACTATAATGGAGGGAATTTCCAACTTTTACTTCCTAAAACACTCAAAGAATTATTATTAATCTAAAAAAGGATTAACGTTAATCCTTTAATTAACTTAAGAGACTAAGATTTAATAATAATAAAAGATCGAAGAAAATTGAATTTAATCGGAATAAAAACTTTCTTCCAATTAAATGTCATAGGTTTTTTTAATCGTTAATGAATAAAACAAGCTTAATACGACACTCAGCCAGTGTTGAAAATCACTTACATTTTTTTTATAGTATAATGTGCAGTATTAAATAATTCATTTAAATATCGGGAAATTAAATAGCTTTTAAGTTATGTAAATACAATAAATATTAATAAATATTTAATAATTTTATTTTACCCTAAACAAATAATTTCATAAGTTATTGTTGTTATTAATTCATGAAACTACAAACACCCTATATTCTTAATTAATTAAAAATACAATTATAAACTAGATTTAATTGTTTTCTTCAAAATTTTTGACAAATTAATTTAGATAGTTATTTGCCAAAATCTTTCAATCATTTTAGAATTTTTCAGTGAAGAATTTTCCTTGCATTTAAATCGTGTGTTAAAATTATAAAACATTATAAACCTGTTTCAAAATTTTGAGTAATGAAAAATAATTAACATCATTAGAGGAAAAGTTTTATTAAAAAGTGTGTCATAGCAGAAAATATAAATACATTTAATTTAAATTAATTATAAAAGAAATGATCAAATATTTCAATTGTTACGATAAAATAATTTATGGAAATATTTCTACTATATTAAATTAGTTTAAGCTGATAAATAATTTTACTGAAATCTGATTATTTTTATAGATGTTTATTTTTATGATTATTTTTATACATATAGATTATTTTTAAGATTTTTCAGATCAGACCAACGTTAAACTTTTTGGCGAGATTCTTGAATCTATTGCAACCCTGACAGTGTATCGCCTCTTAGTCTGTTATTCATCCCCCCTTAAGCTGCTTTTGGATAATTCGTTTAACATGACGAATGATTGATTGATTGCATTTTACAGCCAAAGAAGCAACATACATCAATACAGGATGTAGCATATGGAATTTGAAGTTTTCGAATATGTGAACTTTTTTGTATGAATGGATAAAATAACGGGTGTACAAACTGGAATTGACCTGAGTCATTTCCCATCGATAGAATAAACACTAGGGAGATACAGAGCACTAATTATGAGGGCCTGCAAAAGCTGTACGACAAAGGATGATAGCAAATACAGAACGCGAAAACGTGCAAAATAAACATGGCCCACCAAAAGAAAAAAAAATTAATGTTGGCGTAAACAAGGCAAAACATTCAAAAGAGATTGTTGAGAAATATTGCAATTATTAATTTAAAACTCTATTTATTAACAAAATTGATAAAAATTTTAAATCGTACTTGCCGATTTAAACTATTAATCATAATGAGGACGTTTTGTCACGTCTTTTTCATTTTGCTTTTTCTACTGTTCTAGTGTCAACGTGTTAATAGCTTGATTCCATGGGAAACGGTTCCTAAAACTGGTGCTTTGCTTCTTTAATACGAAATCATTTTATGAACAAAATTAATTTCGGAACAAGTTCAGTATCCCCATACACTTGGCGACGCGGCGAATTTTTTTGTCGCCAAGCTAGACGCGCGTTTATTAAAACGGTAAATTTCCCTAAGTTCAATCGAAAAATAAGCAGTTCAAAAAATATAAAATGGGAAATAAATATAAATAACGGACTTACTTGATATGAAGTTAAGCTGACATGCTGATTGGTATGTTACTTTCGACATTTTATTCGTTTGTCATCAGTGTCACATTTCAGTAAAAATAATTATCTAATTTTACAAAAAAAGTATGCAAAAATATTTTTCTAAATATATATACTTTATAAAATTAAAAAAAATAACATTCAAAAATTTATTTTTCAAATATAAACATTTTTTAAAATTTAAAAAAAAACGGGAATAAAATATTTTTTACATAAATTTAAGTAAATAAAAATGAAACACGAATACAATAAAAAAATACATATAAGCAATAGAATTTAAATAAAATAATTACGCTTTCTCCAAATCAAATTTCCGTTAAAAAATTAATATTTGCAAATCATAAATTAATTAATAATTTGGAACCCTGAGCAATAATCCATCATTATTATCTTTAATTTTAGCTAATAGAATTTGTTGATATTTTTCGACAACATTTTTAACATGAGATATTTTTAATTAAAACAATAAATAACGTAATTAAAACAATAAAAAGATGATAATAAATAAATTAAGAAAACGAAATAAGGAAAAAAGAATATTTAAAGATTATAAATATATAAAATAAAATATATCATTTAATAAAAAATATATATTAAAATTAAACCAAATAAAAGTAAATAATATTAAAGAAATAGTAAAAAAAGTTTTTTTCGATAATTGGACACTGGAGACAACAAAACAAAAGAGCGGGAAAACCACAAATTCCATCAGCAAAATTAAATTGACTAGCTATTAAAACGTAGAACAATTAGCAAAGAAAGTTCTGGAAAGTTCTCGAAGTGAAACTAAAAAAGCTATTGCCACTAAAAAAAGCACATATATAACGTAAAACTTATTTAAAACACGAAAAAAACGGAATCTGGCAACGAAAAAATATAAATAGTAACAAAAACTAAATTTGGCAACACTACAATAAAAACAAAAGCTGAAATCGGCAACACTACAACGTAAACAACGGCTACCAGATTTGGCGAGAAATCAGTGTATGGGGATACTGAACTTGTTCCTTAATTTCAACACTATTCTCAGACATTCGATGTCGAACTTCATCTTGTTTGCTGCCATTGGAAAAATGCGGTTGGAAGGCAGGCAGCAAATTATTCGACAAGTCGGATTTACGACGCCATCTCAATACTCTAACACTTTATCTGACGTGGGCGCTCCGTGGCTGAGTGATCTAAAGCATCACCGCTAATCGCTTGAGAGCGTAGGAGTGTGGGATCGATTCCCACAGTGTCCCTGGGTGTTTTCTTCGTTATTCTTCTGTGGTTGTACATCTGTCATTGTGCTATTTGTCCTATTATCGACGAAGACTTAGAAGCGGATCTCAAGAATCAAGCATACAAGTCTGAATATATGTAATGTAATAAATAAATAAAATTATCTGACGTCATGGATATTTTAAACTAATGAGAATCGTAATAAAGTGGCTTAATGGTAATCTCAAATAGAATGAAAAAACAACCACTTTATGGTGAGTAATAAGCTATAGCGAATAGAGTAAAAAAATATTTTTCACTAAGTGTTATTTATGTAACTACTTTTTTATTACAATACAAGAATCACATATTTTAAATGTCATTTTACTCTGAAAACTCCATCAAAAACCTGAAATTCTGAAATATATTTAAAAACCAAAATATTATTTCCATTCTTAAATTAAAAGGATATCAAAAACCTTAATTAAAAAATTTGTGAAACATTTTATTGTTCTCTAATTAAATTTTTCGTGAAAGTCTATGCTATTGTTATTTTTTTAATTATGTTAATAATAACATAATTTAAATTTTAGTAATACACATTACATTTAAACTGTATTTGAGATTATAATGATTACATTATTTAGGCGATGTTTATTAACTTAACATCACAAAGTTCGATTACTAAATGTTTAAATGTGTCTCGTAACATTCGCTCAAAAAGTTTCTTTGAGACCCAAGTTTCGCATATCAAATGGACAAAAATGTGCCCCTAATCTGTGTATTAACGTTTCCCCAAAATGTTTTGAGATTATGCATAAAATTCCCTTACAGAAATATTCTTTCATGAAATGCAATTCACATTAAATCTTACTTTTATGGTTGGGATAGGGACCGCATATAAGAAAATGCATGAATAAAATCGCACTAAATTTCAAGTATAGCTATAAAAAATAGTCTTCGCAGCACAATTAAAAAGTTCTTTTTATGAGGTGAATAGGCAGTGTATAAAAAAATATTCTCACGTAGAAAATAACTGGAAAAATAACTAACGTACAAAATAATAACTAATTTATTTTTAAAACGAGAGAAATCCTGATGTAGAGGTAGGATAGCGGGACTCCGGTAAGATAAATCAGAAAAGCGAATGAACTTAACGAATACAGCGTGAGCATTTTAAAAGCAAAAATATGAAAAGAACTACAGTAATCCCCCCTATAACACGGTACTCTTAAATATAACGCGTTTTCATATTGCGTGATTCCATGGGCCTCGAATAGCACGTGTTTCCTCCCCCCCCCATATGACGCGTTGATTCCCCACGATCTATTTCTTTATACTTAAAAAGTTCTTAATTTGTGATTTGAATAAATTTCGTTCGCAACCTAGTTTTCCCTTAATATTCAATTTAAACCCCCTTTCATGAGAAAAGTTAAGCGTGAATAGTTGTATATAAAGAGTTATACGAATCCATACGAGCACGTTTTACGAGAATGCTCGTACAGAATTCAATATATCCATCTAGTTTGAATTGTAGTAAAAATACATGAGTAATGTAAGTGGCCAAAATCGGAAGAACTATAAATGGATCAAACTGTCTAATTTTTTTAAAAACTTCCGTCGATTATGCTTCCGATTTCGTCAAATGATATAAATATGCATACTAGATTTTTAAAACCAAGGTTATTCGGAACTTTTAGAAATAACCTACCTACTTTTACTATTTTTAGAGGATGGATATTCTATACGATAATTTTGTAAATGTTTTGTCGCGGTCATTTTACGTCTGTCACAGTTTTGTAACTTCGAACATTATATCTCTACCAAAGAAGGATGCTGTTATTCTGTTTTAAAAATCGCGGCAATTCTGTCACAACCAGAATCATTACATAGTATGCATGTACATATATATATTGCACAATATTGGAACCGCACGAAAATAGATTTGAGTGAACTTAACCTTGGAAACAGTTAGAATATAGGATATATCGATATGTCCATTGAAATTTTAATGCATTCTAAGGATACCTGCAGTAGTAAAATGTTATCTATCTGGAAGATATCGGGCTCGATACCTACAAACTTCTGCGCTGAGAAGGTCCTTGTACCTGATTCTTTGGCATTATCTAATATTTTGTTAATGTAGCATGAAATATTGAAGATGAAGATACCAGCTCAGGTGTCAACCTTGTTGCATGTAATTGGTTTAAATTTATGAGGTGATTTCATGTATTCAGCAGCTTGGTTCGAGTAACAAGTAGCTAGAGTCCTAATGTAATATCCTCATTTGACTAGATTATATTTTATTTATCGAAGAAATATATCTTTCAGAGCACACAGAAGTTTGACTTTCAGCTGTTAAGCAATAAATTATAAAAGAACCAACAAAACCTCAAACCCAAAGTTGAACCTGGTTTGATAGTAAATCCGCGAATTTGGAAGCAGAAGGACACGGGTTCTATCACAGATACAGTTGAATTTATATTATTACTTATTTAGGGCAACAGAAGTTGTTAATTAAGATTTACCGCCTCAAAATTTCTAACTACGGCTACCTGATCAGAGTGGCCGACGCCTGAGCTGGGAGAGAGGGTTTGCTCCGAAAGCGGAGAGAGTACTTATGTTTAATAACGCCAACCTCCTAGTTCGAAATGTTGTTGTTGTTTACTAATGACAGTTGGAGAAGCCAAGCTCGCTATGCTTTGGTTATGCAAATTAAGTCGATCGGGAGCATATTTCGTTTTTATCAGAGCACCATGAAGGTGAATGAACGACTTTGCTCAACACACATGCCATAGGTACTCGTTTATAGGGTAGGCAACCATTAACACCTCATTAATACAAGGAAAAGACAAAGACAGGATAGAGAGAAAGTACATCCTGACCGAACCGGGATTCGAACCCAGTACCTCCTTATCCGTAGTCAGGCACGCTGACCATTAGACAAGTTGGTCGGCTCCTAATTCGAATAATTGGATATAGCTAATATGTGGTTCATAAATATATGATTAATTTTATATGAGAACTTGAGTCCTAAGAGAAAATCAAAACAATTCGATAATTAATTTAAAATGAGTAATTAATTAAATTTAAAAAATTGCTACTATTATTATTATTATTATTTATATATTTATTTATTTAACTTAGAATTTCATAAGCATCTAAATTATAAGATTAAATTAACAAGACGCCTGTCCTGTTAATTTAATCTTATAATTAAGATAACCGTTCTGATCGTTCTTATAATCGTTCTGATATGATATCCCCCCTTGCTCTACAAAGAGGGTGTCATCATAACAGAACAAAATATTTTAACAATTTATGCAGCAGAAAAAATTGCAGGTGGGGTGTCTCGCTCAGTGACATGGACGATAGCGGGCATTGATTCATTAAAGGGCATAAAAAGCTTACAGTACATGAGCAACGTTGCGTGCATTCCAGTTAGTAAATATAAGCAGAGGACCCCCCCTCTTTCTTAGGCTACACGGGAAGGGGTTCGTGTCCTGAGTACATCTCAACACGGTGGCCTCCCCACAGGCTGCCTCCACATCAGATATTGCTGAACAAGGCCTTTTCTGGCCTCTTTACATGCAAATCTATTAAAGTGTGGGTGCAGGACCCGAATTAACCTACTTGGGGCCCTGGTCAAAACTTGTTCGTAAGCATACAGCACTGATATTTTGCTTAATAAAAAGTTAATTAAAGTAAGACGCATAAAACTTTCTACTCGATTTGGGGCAAATGGCAGCCGCCTCAGCAAAGTTCCAGGTGAGTGCTTGAACATTTTCTAATTCCCGCGTAGTGAATATAAACCTCTGAACTCTAAAATTTTTTTCCTCATGGAGATATGCAAGATATATTGAAAAACATTTAAAGAAAACTCTTTTAATAACCCTTTTGTTTATTTTTTCTTTATACGTGTTTTTTGTAATGATGTCATAAATTCAGCTTCAATTTTCTGATGTCAATACGTAAAATGAAATTTTAGTCCATAAGCCATCTTAAAATTGATAAATAATGGAATATTTGGTGATAGTTTTGTTATGATAGATGGAGAGTTTTGTTGATTTCGAGCCAACGACAAATGAAATATGATCTTAAGCCCTAAAATAACAAAGTGCAGTAAAAGCCCAAACTCTTTCTTAAACTCCTTGTCAAGCTATATTCATTAAACAACATAAAAGAGTTTAAATCCACCGATTTGTTTTAAACTACATTCCGTAAAAGCAGCGTGTTCAGGCTTAAAATCATATGTAACAAAGAAAGGATTATTTTATCGCCGCAAAATGTTTACTCAGAACAATCAACAAAATGTATTTCGTAAACAGAACGCATTCTTGATTTTTAAAACAATTAAAATTAAATAAATATCATAAACATTGTAAATATTTAAGAATATGAAATTTGAACATCAAAGACATTTTTAAAAATATGATTCATGAAATTGGAATAAATCTTCAGTGTGATTTTCTCTTTAATTTCATTGGAATTTTCTAATTGTAATTTTCTTAAATAACAGTGATTATTTGTTGATCATAAATTATATTTTGATGTGGTAATATTCTTTTAAAAATTGTGTTTATTCCAAATTTATAAATTGCAAAATTGTAAAGAAAATATGATTTTTTTTAACAAAAAAGAAATTTTAAATATTTACTTTCTTTGGAACCAATTTTAATAGTGTATATCTTATTACGAATGAAAATAATTAGATCAAATAACTAATTTTGGTCCTTATGTCACAGACACTTTTTTTAAGATTATAAGCACTTAACAACACTTGCTGAACAATCTGAGTTTTATGTGGTTGTAAGGTTTCTTTAAACATCACCCGTGCGTATTAAAGCCTTCAGAAATTTTTTTAAAAGATATGTATTATAATTATAATGTAAGCCATATTCACGCGTTTCAAGGAAGAAACTCAGAAAACTACTACGCGTCTACCCCATCTGATATGCAAGTATGAAGCGGAAATTCAATACCCTTAACTCGTTCAACAGTAGCTGGGATCAAACTCAAGAGCTTCTACTCTGAAGAGTAAGATCTTACTACTAGCAACTTAATTATCCGATATCACTTGATCAAAGAATTTCTTAAGCTTCTGTTGCATTCGAATTCACATCTTATGTACATCTTACATTCATACGAACAGGAATTCGACCTGGTTTGTTTGTCACTCAACGTTCTTTTTCTGCACACGAGGGCTAATTAGATCGGGAACTACGGTTTAAAGTTAATTTCGAACCTCTACAAACATCCATACCCAAGGTGGGAATCGAATCCACGAACTGTTGAACCGAAAGCAAGGGCGCTAACCATTCCGCTGCCAGCTCGGCGGATATCTTCCTGGAGGACTAAAGCTTAAAGTTGATTCCGAACCACTGCAAGTGTCCCTACCCAAGATGAAAACCGAACCCATGAACCGCTGAATTGAACCTTTCTTTCGTAGATTATTATAATATATGCTTATTATCTAACAAAATGTACAAATAATTTGATGTATGAAATAATATTCTGCATCGAATGATAAAATTGATTTCTTTTTAATTTTATTTAAACAATTTGTGTTCAACAGTGAAAAATACTCTTTGCAGAAAAAACAAAATATTAATTAATAATTTATATTTTGTTACGTTTTTATGCATATATACGTAATGTTACGTCGTAACAGATTTAAATTGTTTATTTATAAAACATAAAGGAATGAAAATCTTTCTCGAGAAAAATCAAAAGATACAGAATGGGTTTATGATTCATTTTCCCAACCAGTTCAGGCCACATAGCATGATGACACTCTCAAATGACTAACTGAACATCTTATCTCTCATACCGTATCTATAAAGTATTTCAGAGCACTGACATTTTATCTCAACAATTCAAGCCTTATCTGGAAGGGGGAACACCATGCCCTCTCAGTGAAACGTGTGAAATTGCCTTATCTAAGCATTTTAAATCCTATCCAAATATTACTTGATTCTCTCTTCTTCTTAGAGTTGGATTTGTATGTCATTGGGCACCTCTGCTTTTATCAGCATCCTGTACTATTAATTCCAAACCCAATGTTTCCCAGTTCCAGTTGCTCGGGTCACCCACTTTATTAACCGACTCAGCGTCAGAACATTTTATGAATCTGCGAAAAGTGTTCCCTCCTCAAAACCAGATGTTGTACTTTTTCGTTCATTACTTACTTCTCTTGAACTGGTCAAAAATCGTCGGTTATTTCTTCGCACTCTATGGGAATATTTCTTACCCCCAGACTGTCACAGCGGAGAATTTGGGAGGGGATGTCACTTTCCACTTTAGAAGAAGAAGTGGATCCAGTGTTTGTTAGGTTCCTAGCCTAAATGGCCATGTACCTACTGTTCCTAAGAAATTTTTCTACATCTAACTTTAGTTGAGATTAACATAATGATTTCAAAACATAAGGTTATTTAAACACAAAAGATTAAGAAAATATTTTGCTTAGGTTAAAGTGCTCCCAACGAGAGTTCTTTGCATGAGATTGAATAAACATAAAAAAGAAAAATTTGAATACACATTACAAACAAGAGTGCAAAAAAAAATAAATAAAATAAATTAGTTATATACATAGTAACAGTATTAATATAACTATATAAAGACAAAATATTTTTTTTATTCTATTATATAAATACAATTTTTTTCCTTTTCTATATTTTATTTTATTTCTTTTTAAGTATAAGAAGAAGAAATTATTAATTTCTACTTTTTGGGAGGCGAATAGATAAGTTTGAATGTTGCCTAGCCCGCAGAACCGCCCTTGGTCTGTGGAAATTGGAAAATTCATAGGGACTGTAGTTTTCAATTGCTTGAATTTCAGAGTTATCAATTTCATAAAGATTGTTGTAGAAGCGACAAGCAAGGAATTGGACGTATCTTGATAAGGAAGGACACCCAAATTGTTTCTGAGGTGTTCGTTTCTGATGTAGAAGTCTGATTGAGTCTGATTTACTACCCTATGTAGGGTTGCATATATTTAGCAGTTTACTAGAATGAATTGTACATCCAAATAAAAGTGGATAAAAATAAGAAAACATACCTCACATTTTTTCGTATTATTTTTAGAAAGTAAAAATGATAAATAGCTGTTTATAGTGTAATTTAAAATAAAGAAATTTTTTCAATGTTTTCATTTTAACTTAATGAATAATATGAAGTACAAAGGATAACAATTACCCTTAAATCATTGTTATGGACGTTTTATGCTGTGTTTGATTATTAACTTAATTTTTTGCTTATTTAAAGTTGTTAAGGCAGAAACTTATTATCTAAATTACTTTTTCTCAACTCGAAACGATCAATCTTAGATCAAATATCACTTGTCATATATTTTGGACAAGAAGTGCAAGAAAATTAATTTTATTGGTTAATCTGTTTTATCTAATTTCCATGCCTTTACTAAGTAGTTAAAACTGTTATGGTCAATGTATTCCAACTTTAATAAAAGATTTGTTTACACGAGTTTATTACTTTAATTATTTTTTTATATTTTCCTAGCGTATGTAAACTGATATTTAGATATAATTAAAAATAAAAAGTAAAATAATCTTTATTACGTAATTTCGCAAAAGTACAAAAGAGAAATGATAAAATTATAATGAGTTACTCTCTTTTTGTGTGTGTGTAGACTTGTGATTCAACTCCCTTAAAATAATATCTAACAACATTCGATGACTTCTTCTTTTATAATAAAAAAGTATTTTTACAAAAATGTTTTCATTCGTAACATAATGATACTACGAATATAAAATGTTTATAGAGTCTCGAACTCAAAGGGACTTTGTATAGGAGAATATAGTCCCTTAATAAAAAATTTTAATCTTTATAGAGAATTATAAATTTTCTTTTATTTATTCTATTTTTTATTGATAAGATACTTATTTTACTATTGTTCATAAAAATATTCCAATTATATTTTTATGAGAAATTTTCTTTCCTTTAAATAAGAAATTATTTACGGTTTAAATCTGAAATCCTTTTTATGCTTATTTTCTTTTTAGAATTTTCATTTATTAGATTTTAAATTTGCATTTTAGAAATTTTAAACGTCAAAAGTTGACTGGAAAGTGCTTATTTATAGATTTACTTAGGATTTTTATTGATCTAAAATTCCACATTATTCTCAAAGGAAAATGTATTCGGTTATGAAAGTTTATTTTTCATTGAAAATGAAAAAATTAGCAGTTTTGCACCGTACAATTGAAGCAGTGAAAATTTTTATATAATTTTTTGAACGTATTTATTTTAAGTAATCATTTTCTGTAACATCAAAAGACCGAGAAAAATTTTCATTTCTTGAATGTCAGTGGGATACTATTGACGCGATCTTGAATTTGGGGTAAGAGTAATAATTTTGTAAATAATTTGCAGCATAAATATTTGTTTCCTCCCCAATCATTTCAGTTAGAGCGTCGTTCATAAATAATTCAAAATATTTCAACCAATCCTCCGGATCGGGAACTGGTACTTTCATTCCAGGAGAAACCGTGAATGAAAAACATTGTGGGGGCTGGAGTTTCGTTATTCACGGGATACTATTATCTGACATAATTAACATCATTAATTATGTCAGATAATCATTATTCACGGGATACTATTATCTGACATAATTAACATTTCTCTGAATTAGAAGAATCTGACAATGGTCAGATTCTTCTAATTCGGAGAAATATACGTCAAACGTAGTTAAAAGAGGAACTTCATCTCTTCATTGTAATTAGCCATTTTTTAAATGCTTCTTAAAATATAAATTTGACAAAAAAAGAACAGTTTTAAATATTTCACTTATCAATATCAAAATTTATATATTCTCTTTAAGACTTGAAAATCATTCAGGAGAAGAAAACACACTTCTAAATTGAGTATAGTAATGAATCACGGTAAGAAACCAGTTTCTCATTCAACTAGTACAATCGAACACCTCCTTTTATTCCATCCGTAACTAACTGGAAACATCCCTACTCATACAGGAAGTCACACGTGTACTAAGTTATCTTCTTTGAAACGGATTCCTGACGTATATAACTGCTTGAAATAGTACCATTGAAAACTTATAAGAATTATAGAGAAAATAAATTTAATACCTCATCCTTTAATATATTCAATTTTATGTGATCATTAATTTCATATTTTCAAGAGATCCAATGGGTAGTGAATTAATGAAAAATATTTGAATATTTTAGGAGCTATCTATAACTTCTGTTGCACAATAAAACAATATAATATTATCAATATGATAGAAACAAATCAATACAAAACAAGTTCTGCTTATCAAATCATGTAAGATTGTAGAAATCCTAGTAGTATAAAAATTATAAACTTGATAAACATTTCACTTTTACATAAATAAAGTAGAATTTTGAAAAGAAAATTTCATAAGAACAATTTATTATTTAAAAATTCTGAACATGGGAAAACTACAAAAATTAAGTTAATCAATCAAATTTAATTTTCTTAACTACATGTTATCTACATTTTATTTTTTTAAATAAAATCACAAAGTTAAATTTTATTTTAATTTTTCTCATTGTGTACGGTATTTTTGTTAATACTAATAAAGCACTTAATGACTTTGCAAATAATTATTATGTCTGAAAATTTCTATTCATTTTTATCTTCTTTTTTAAAAATTATCTATATATGTTTCCAAAATACAAAGATATATTTATAGATAAAATGCAAGAACTAATTTGTACATTTTAAACTTTTTTGAGATAGGGCGAGCTTACAAAAAAATTTATTTTCAAAGTGATGAAATAACATTAGTATTCCACGTGCTGAATTTTAGAAATTTATATAACAACAATTAAAGTCGAAAAAATTATGGAAATAGGAAAAGTAATGATTTTTTAAATTGATAAGATATTTTTTAAAGACTTGAAAATTTAAGAAGTTGTATAATTGTTATAAGCATCTATTTTTCTATTCTTAAAGAAAAAGGAATTGGTTTCTACACTGTGCGAAAATATACATCGTGGCTACTTTTGTGGGGTAAACCTGCGACATATATATACGGGCGCTTTTAGGCTGGAAAATTGTGACGGATCTCTGCCGACGCTGGCCTGCTAATTGACCAGTTTATTGCGACGTATCAGTACGTCGTAGACGTTGAGTTCGTTAACAAATTCCGATAACCCTTTAATGGAGTCTAGGTGTAACTCTCTAGTATGGATGATGCCTAAAGAAGTTAATCTAAGGAGGGCAAGAGCCTCGCATTCGTAAATGATATGCTTGGCCGTTTCCTCTTGCGCATGACATTTCCTACAGATAAGGTCTTGCTGAAACAGTCCCATTTTCTGGAGGTGTTTTCTGAAATAGTAGTGCCCAGTTATGAAGCCTACAATTAAACGTATCTTCTGCCTAGAGCATCTTAGAATTTCAGAGGCAATCCTTGATGATGATCCACAGATCATACTTTTAGCATGGGTTTGACCAGGAGTGTTGAGCCAAGCTTTATACATCTTCCGTTTTTCCCATCTAAGAACATTGGTTTTTGCGGTCTTCAAATTGATCCCACAGAAAAGTTCTGCATCAATGGAAACAAAAGACGATCCTTGTTTAGCAAGTTCATCAGCCCTTTCATTACCTTCGATACCTTTGTGCTCTGGCACCCATACAAGGGTCACCTTGTTTCTAGTTGCCAGTTCTGTAAGAAGGTTTCTACATTCCAAAATCATTTTAGATTTGATTTTGAAAGAACTGAGCGCTTTTAAAGCGGCTTGACTGTCACTAAAAATGAGAATCCGCTTACCGTGGTAGCCCTTCCTCATATTTAGTCGCAGACAGTGGATAATGGCCAAATTTTCTGCCTGGAAGACCGTAGCGTATCGCCCAAGGCTTACAGATAGACTGGTTCTTGGTGACACGCCGCATATTCCCAGTCCTGAGAGGCTGTTTTTCAGTGATCCATCTGTGTACCAGATTAGATCTCCTGTTTTAGTTTTGAACATGTTGTTATCCCATTCGTCTCTAGTTGGAAAAATTATATCGAATGTTCTTTCAAACATATATGACTTTTCCATGATGTCCGAAGGCATCAGGAAAGAAGGATATGTTGATTGATTGATCGGAAGAAAATCTAAATCCTGAGCTTCAAAATGGCAAACAAATGTTATGCATAAACAAAATAAAAAAAAGATTACTTTAAAAATCTGAGGCTAAATTTCGATTTAGGTCAGGTTTGGCTGGTTGGTTGGTTCGTCGCTCTTCGGTGATTCTTTTGAGCATGAAGCTTAATTAGACCGTAATGAACGAGGAGATACTGAATGTCAACCTCAAGATTGGATCCCGCCAATATGTCTGTGCCTGACTGTTGCCATGGAAACTACATACATTCCACTTTCAGTAGAAGCAGCTAATAAACATTCACCCATTTCAACTTACTGAATATTTTGAGAATAACGGGAACTATCCGAAATATTCCAAATTTTATTACACCCTTAATGGTCATTTAAAATGGATAGCTCCTGTTGTTATATCAACCAACACGCACCACACTAATAGGTAGGATTATTATTATTTTTTTTGTTTTTGCACCAGTATGTTTCGCTGTACATAGCCCTAAGGGTCTAACCGGGGCTCTACCACTTAGATAAAAGCAACCGGATTTAGAAGCAAGGACCAAACAGAAGATTCCCAATGCTTGGTCTGATACCCCCAGAGGTATCATTTCACTTGGAGGACATTGCGGTCACGCACAGTTTTAACGAGCCCAGCCGACACTAGCGAACACGGCGGATCTTCGGTTAAGCCGGGATTCAAACTCATTACTTTCCAATAATGAGAATGATGCCTTAACGGACAAGACCACCGCGGCTTTGGGTTTTTTTTTTTTATGATAGAGTAGTAAAACTGTGCAGTTTTCTAATTCGCGGCTATTTCTGGTACATTTCAACCTGTTGGTAATAAACTTAAGTGCAGGAAATAATGGCTAGTAGTATAAGGGACTTGTTTGTCGCTCAATGGTCTTTTTTTGCCCACGAGGGCTAATTAGGCAGGGACCTACGTTTTAAAGTGGATTCCGAATCACTGCAAACATCCATGCCCAAGGTATGATTCGAACCCACGAACTGTTGAACCAAAAGCAAGAGCACGCTAGTAGTATAAGGAGCACCCTAAAGGTTATACTATCTTTATTCCAAAAGTATTGTGATTTAAAAGCTTGAATCAAGTAGAAGATTCGCCCGCTTGGGCCGCCAATCCGAAAAATATTATTACATGTGGAGGGCATTGCGAAGAAGCTAAAATTCATGTACACTAATTGCCATTGGTGAATACGTCGGTTTTCGTTTTGTTCAGGTTTCGAACTCGCAACTTTTAAGTCAAAAACACGACTATACACGTGTCACCAGGCTAGCGCAGCATTTGGAAGAAAAATATATTGGAAGCTTAAATGATCACCTAGTAATGTTTTATATTGAATATATTTACCAGTATAATCAAACTATAAAATGCCCAAGGTATGATTCGAACCCACGAACTGTTAAACCGAAAGCAAGACCACGCTAGTAGTATAAGGAGCACCCTAAAGGTTATACTATCTTTATTCCAAAAGTATTGTGATTTAAAAGCTTGAATCAAGTAGAAGATTCGCTCGCTTGGGCCGCCAATCCGAAAAATATCATTACATGTAGAGGGCATTGTGAAGAAGCAAAAATTCATGTACACTAATTGCCATTGGTGAATACGTCGTTTTTCGTTTTGTTCAGGTTTCGAACTCGCAACTTTTAAGTCAAAAACACGACTATACACGTGTCACCAGGCTAGCGCAGCATTTAGAAGAAAAATATACTGGAAGCTTAAATGATCACCTAGTAATGTTTTATATTGAATATATTTACAAGTATAATCAAACTATAAAATGCCCAAGGTATGATTCGAACCCACGAACTGTTGAACCGAAAGCAAGAGCACGCTAGTAGTATAAGGAGCACCCTAAAGTTTATACTATCTTTATTCCAAAAGTATTGTGATTTAAAAGCTTGAATCAAGTAGAAGATTCGCCCGCTTGGGCCGCCAATCCGAAAAATATCATTACACGTAGAGGGCATTGCGAACAAGCCAAAATTCATGTACACTAATTGCCATTGGTGAATACGTCGTTTTTCGTTTTGTTCAGGTTTCGAACTCGCAACTTTTAAGTCAAAAACACGACTATACACGTGTCACCAGGCTAGCGCAGCATTTGGAAGAAAAATATATTGGAAGCTTAAATGATCACCTAGTAATGTTTTATATTGAATATATTTACAAGTATAATCAAACTATAAAATGCCCAAGGTATGATTCGAACCCACGAACTGTTGAACCGAAAGCAAGAGCACGCTAGTAGTATAAGGAGCACCCTAAAGGTTATACTATCTTTATTCCAAAAGTATTGTGATTTAAAAGCTTGAATCAAGTAGAAGATTCGCCCGCTTGGGCCGCCAATCCGAAAAATATCATTACATGTGGAGGGCATTGCGAACAAGCCAAAATTCATGTACACTAATTGCCATTGGTGAATACGTCGGTTTTCGTTTTGTTCAGGTTTCGAACTCGCAACTTTTAAGTCAAAAACACGACTATACACGTGTCACCAGGCTAGCGCAGCATTTGGAAGAAAAATATATTCGAAGCTTAAACGATCACCTAGTAATGTTTTATATTGAATATATTTACAAGTATAATCAAACTATAAAATGCCCAAGGTATGATTCGAACCCACGAACTGTTGAACGGAAAGCAAGAGCACGCTAGTAGTATAAAGAGCACCCTAAAGGTTATACTATCTTTATTCCAAAAGTATTGTGATTTAAAAGCTTGAATCAAGTAGAAGATTCGCCCGCTTGGGCCGCCAATCCGAAAAATATCATTACATGTAGAGGGCATTGCGAACAAGCAAAAATTCATGTACACTAATTGCCATTGGTGAATACGTCGGTTTTCGTTTTGTTCAGGTTTCGAACTCGCAACTTTTAAGTCAAAAACACGACTATACACGTGTCACCAGGCTAGCGCAGCATTTGGAAGAAAAATATATTCGAAGCTTAAACGATCACCTAGTAATGTTTTATATTGAATATATTTACCAGTATAATCAAACTATAAAATGCCCAAGGTATGATTCGAACCCACGAACTGTTGAACCGAAAGCAAGACCACGCTAGTAGTATAAGGAGCACCCTAAAGGTTATACTATCTTTATTCCAAAAGTATTGTGATTTAAAAGCTTGAATCAAGTAGAAGATTCGCCCGCTTGGGCCGCCAATCCGAAAAATATCATTACATGTGGAGGGCATTGCGAACAAGCCAAAATTCATGTACACTAATTGCCATTGGTGAATACGTCGGTTTTCGTTTTGTTCAGGTTTCGAACTCGCAACTTTTAAGTCAAAAACACGACTATACACGTGTCACCAGGCTAGCGCAGCATTTGGAAGAAAAATATATTCGAAGCTTAAACGATCACCTAGTAATGTTTTATATTGAATATATTTACCAGTATAATCAAACTATAAAATGCCCAAGGTATGATTCGAACCCACGAACTGTTGAACCGAAAGCAAGACCACGCTAGTAGTATAAGGAGCACCCTAAAGGTTATACTATCTTTATTCCAAAAGTATTGTGATTTAAAAGCTTGAATCAAGTAGAAGATTCGCCCGCTTGGGCCGCCAATCCGAAAAATATCATTACATGTAGAGGGCATTGCGAACAAGCCAAAATTCATGTACACTAATTGCCATTGGTGAATACGTCGGTTTTCGTTTTGTTCAGGTTTCGAACTCGCAACTTTTAAGTCAAAAACACGACTATACACGTGTCACCAGGCTAGCGCAGCATTTGGAAGAAAAATATATTCGAAGCTTAAACGATCACCTAGTAATGTTTTATATTGAATATATTTACCAGTATAATCAAACTATAAAATGCCCAAGGTATGATTCGAACCCACGAACTGTTGAACCGAAAGCAAGACCACGCTAGTAGTATAAGGAGCACCCTAAAGGTTATACTATCTTTATTCCAAAAGTATTGTGATTTAAAAGCTTGAATCAAGTAGAAGATTCGCCCGCTTGGGCCGCCAATCCGAAAAATATCATTACATGTAGAGGGCATTGCGAACAAGCCAAAATTCATGTACACTAATTGCCATTGGTGAATACGTCGG
This sequence comes from Latrodectus hesperus, assembly GCA_037975125.1. Lineage (NCBI taxonomy): Eukaryota > Metazoa > Arthropoda > Arachnida > Araneae > Theridiidae > Latrodectus > Latrodectus hesperus. The sequence continues at coordinate 25,164,402 of CM075857.1, forward strand.
TTTTCGTTTTGTTCAGGTTTCGAACTCGCAACTTTTAAGTCAAAAACACGACTATACACGTGTCACCAGGCTAGCGCAGCATTTGGAAGAAAAATATATTCGAAGCTTAAACGATCACCTAGTAATGTTTTATATTGAATATATTTACCAGTATAATCAAACTATAAAATGCCCAAGGTATGATTCGAACCCACGAACTGTTGAACCGAAAGCAAGACCACGCTAGTAGTATAAGGAGCACCCTAAAGGTTATACTATCTTTATTCCAAAAGTATTGTGATTTAAAAGCTTGAATCAAGTAGAAGATTCGCCCGCTTGGGCCGCCAATCCGAAAAATATCATTACATGTAGAGGGCATTGCGAACAAGCCAAAATTCATGTACACTAATTGCCATTGGTGAATACGTCGGTTTTCGTTTTGTTCAGGTTTCGAACTCGCAACTTTTAAGTCAAAAACACGACTATACACGTGTCACCAGGCTAGCGCAGCATTTGGAAGAAAAATATATTCGAAGCTTAAACGATCACCTAGTAATGTTTTATATTGAATATATTTACCAGTATAATCAAACTATAAAATGCCCAAGGTATGATTCGAACCCACGAACTGTTGAACCGAAAGCAAGACCACGCTAGTAGTATAAGGAGCACCCTAAAGGTTATACTATCTTTATTCCAAAAGTATTGTGATTTAAAAGCTTGAATCAAGTAGAAGATTCGCCCGCTTGGGCCGCCAATCCGAAAAATATCATTACATGTAGAGGGCATTGCGAACAAGCCAAAATTCATGTACACTAATTGCCATTGGTGAATACGTCGGTTTTCGTTTTGTTCAGGTTTCGAACTCGCAACTTTTAAGTCAAAAACACGACTATACACGTGTCACCAGGCTAGCGCAGCATTTGGAAGAAAAATATATTCGAAGCTTAAACGATCACCTAGTAATGTTTTATATTGAATATATTTACCAGTATAATCAAACTATAAAATGCCCAAGGTATGATTCGAACCCACGAACTGTTGAACCGAAAGCAAGACCACGCTAGTAGTATAAGGAGCACCCTAAAGGTTATACTATCTTTATTCCAAAAGTATTGTGATTTAAAAGCTTGAATCAAGTAGAAGATTCGCCCGCTTGGGCCGCCAATCCGAAAAATATCATTACATGTAGAGGGCATTGCGAACAAGCCAAAATTCATGTACACTAATTGCCATTGGTGAATACGTCGGTTTTCGTTTTGTTCAGGTTTCGAACTCGCAACTTTTAAGTCAAAAACACGACTATACACGTGTCACCAGGCTAGCGCAGCATTTGGAAGAAAAATATATTCGAAGCTTAAACGATCACCTAGTAATGTTTTATATTGAATATATTTACCAGTATAATCAAACTATAAAATGCCCAAGGTATGATTCGAACCCACGAACTGTTGAACCGAAAGCAAGACCACGCTAGTAGTATAAGGAGCACCCTAAAGGTTATACTATCTTTATTCCAAAAGTATTGTGATTTAAAAGCTTGAATCAAGTAGAAGATTCGCCCGCTTGGGCCGCCAATCCGAAAAATATCATTACATGTAGAGGGCATTGCGAACAAGCCAAAATTCATGTACACTAATTGCCATTGGTGAATACGTCGGTTTTCGTTTTGTTCAGGTTTCGAACTCGCAACTTTTAAGTCAAAAACACGACTATACACGTGTCACCAGGCTAGCGCAGCATTTGGAAGAAAAATATATTCGAAGCTTAAACGATCACCTAGTAATGTTTTATATTGAATATATTTACCAGTATAATCAAACTATAAAATGCCCAAGGTATGATTCGAACCCACGAACTGTTGAACCGAAAGCAAGACCACGCTAGTAGTATAAGGAGCACCCTAAAGGTTATACTATCTTTATTCCAAAAGTATTGTGATTTAAAAGCTTGAATCAAGTAGAAGATTCGCCCGCTTGGGCCGCCAATCCGAAAAATATCATTACATGTAGAGGGCATTGCGAACAAGCCAAAATTCATGTACACTAATTGCCATTGGTGAATACGTCGGTTTTCGTTTTGTTCAGGTTTCGAACTCGCAACTTTTAAGTCAAAAACACGACTATACACGTGTCACCAGGCTAGCGCAGCATTTGGAAGAAAAATATATTCGAAGCTTAAACGATCACCTAGTAATGTTTTATATTGAATATATTTACCAGTATAATCAAACTATAAAATGCCCAAGGTATGATTCGAACCCACGAACTGTTGAACCGAAAGCAAGACCACGCTAGTAGTATAAGGAGCACCCTAAAGGTTATACTATCTTTATTCCAAAAGTATTGTGATTTAAAAGCTTGAATCAAGTAGAAGATTCGCCCGCTTGGGCCGCCAATCCGAAAAATATCATTACATGTGGAGGGCATTGCGAACAAGCCAAAATTCATGTACACTAATTGCCATTGGTGAATACGTCGGTTTTCGTTTTGTTCAGGTTTCGAACTCGCAACTTTTAAGTCAAAAACACGACTATACACGTGTCACCAGGCTAGCGCAGCATTTGGAAGAAAAATATATTCGAAGCTTAAACGATCACCTAGTAATGTTTTATATTGAATATATTTACCAGTATAATCAAACTATAAAATGCCCAAGGTATGATTCGAACCCACGAACTGTTGAACCGAAAGCAAGACCACGCTAGTAGTATAAGGAGCACCCTAAAGGTTATACTATCTTTATTCCAAAAGTATTGTGATTTAAAAGCTTGAATCAAGTAGAAGATTCGCCCGCTTGGGCCGCCAATCCGAAAAATATCATTACATGTAGAGGGCATTGCGAACAAGCCAAAATTCATGTACACTAATTGCCATTGGTGAATACGTCGGTTTTCGTTTTGTTCAGGTTTCGAACTCGCAACTTTTAAGTCAAAAACACGACTATACACGTGTCACCAGGCTAGCGCAGCATTTGGAAGAAAAATATATTCGAAGCTTAAACGATCACCTAGTAATGTTTTATATTGAATATATTTACCAGTATAATCAAACTATAAAATGCCCAAGGTATGATTCGAACCCACGAACTGTTGAACCGAAAGCAAGACCACGCTAGTAGTATAAGGAGCACCCTAAAGGTTATACTATCTTTATTCCAAAAGTATTGTGATTTAAAAGCTTGAATCAAGTAGAAGATTCGCCCGCTTGGGCCGCCAATCCGAAAAATATCATTACATGTGGAGGGCATTGCGAACAAGCCAAAATTCATGTACACTAATTGCCATTGGTGAATACGTCGGTTTTCGTTTTGTTAGGTTTCGAACTCGCAACTTTTAAGTCAAAAACACGACTATACACGTGTCACCAGGCTAGCGCAGCATTTGGAAGAAAAATATATTGGAAGCTTAAACGATCACCTAGTAATGTTTTATATTGAATATATTTACAAGTATAATCAAACTATAAAATGCCCAAGGTATGATTCGAACCCACGAACTGTTGAACCGAAAGCAAGAGCACGCTAGTAGTATAAGGAGCACCCTAAAGGTTATACTATCTTTATTCCAAAAGTATTGTGATTTAAAAGCTTGAATCAAGTAGAAGATTCGCCCGCTTGGGCCGCCAATCCGAAAAATATCATTACATGTGGAGGGCATTGCGAACAAGCCAAAATTCATGTACACTAATTGCCATTGGTGAATACGTCGGTTTTCGTTTTGTTCAGGTTTCGAACTCGCAACTTTTAAGTCAAAAACACGACTATACACGTGTCACCAGGCTAGCGCAGCATTTGGAAGAAAAATATATTGGAAGCTTAAATGATCACCTAGTAATGTTTTATATTGAATATATTTACAAGTATAATCAAACTATAAAATGCCCAAGGTATGATTCGAACCCACGAACTGTTGAACCGAAAGCAAGAGCACGCTAGTAGTATAAGGAGCACCCTAAAGGTTATACTATCTTTATTCCAAAAGTATTGTGATTTAAAAGCTTGAATCAAGTAGAAGATTCGCCCGCTTGGGCCGCCAATCCGAAAAATATCATTACATGTGGAGGGCATTGCGAACAAGCCAAAATTCATGTACACTAATTGCCATTGGTGAATACGTCGGTTTTCGTTTTGTTCAGGTTTCGAACTCGCAACTTTTAAGTCAAAAACACGACTATACACGTGTCACCAGGCTAGCGCAGCATTTGGAAGAAAAATATATTGGAAGCTTAAATGATCACCTAGTAATGTTTTATATTGAATATATTTACAAGTATAATCAAACTATAAAATGCCCAAGGTATGATTCGAACCCACGAACTGTTGAACCGAAAGCAAGAGCACGCTAGTAGTATAAGGAGCACCCTAAAGGTTATACTATCTTGATTCCAAAAGTATTGTGATTTAAAAGCTTGAATCAAGTAGAAGATTCGCCCGCTTGGGCCGCCAATCCGAAAAATATCATTACATGTGGAGGGCATTGCGAACAAGCCAAAATTCATGTACACTAATTGCCATTGGTGAATACGTCGGTTTTCGTTTTGTTCAGGTTTCGAACTCGCAACTTTTAAGTCAAAAACACGACTATACACGTGTCACCAGGCTAGCGCAGCATTTGGAAGAAAAATATATTGGAAGCTTAAATGATCACCTAGTAATGTTTTATATTGAATATATTTACAAGTATAATCAAACTATAAAATGCCCAAGGTATGATTCGAACCCACGAACTGTTGAACCGAAAGCAAGAGCACGCTAGTAGTATAAGGAGCACCCTAAAGGTTATACTATCTAGGTTCCAAAAGTATTGTGATTTAAAAGCTTGAATCAAGTAGAAGATTCGCCCGCTTGGGCCGCCAATCCGAAAAATATCATTACATGTGGAGGGCATTGCGAACAAGCCAAAATTCATGTACACTAATTGCCATTGGTGAATACGTCGGTTTTCGTTTTGTTCAGGTTTCGAACTCGCAACTTTTAAGTCAAAAACACGACTATACACGTGTCACCAGGCTAGCGCAGCATTTGGAAGAAAAATATATTGGAAGCTTAAATGATCACCTAGTAATTTTTTATATTGAATATATTTACAAGTATAATCAAACTATAAAATGCCCAAGGTATGATTCGAACCCACGAACTGTTGAACCGAAAGCAAGAGCACGCTAGTAGTATAAGGAGCACCCTAAAGGTTATACTATCTAGGTTCCAAAAGTATTGTGATTTAAAAGCTTGAATCAAGTAGAAGATTCGCCCGCTTGGGCCGCCAATCCGAAAAATATCATTACATGTGGAGGGCATTGCGAACAAGCCAAAATTCATGTACACTAATTGCCATTGGTGAATACGTCGGTTTTCGTTTTGTTCAGGTTTCGAACTCGCAACTTTTAAGTCAAAAACACGACTATACACGTGTCACCAGGCTAGCGCAGCATTTGGAAGAAAAATATATTGGAAGCTTAAATGATCACCTAGTAATTTTTTATATTGAATATATTTACAAGTATAATCAAACTATAAAATGCCCAAGGTATGATTCGAACCCACGAACTGTTGAACCGAAAGCAAGAGCACGCTAGTAGTATAAGGAGCACCCTAAAGGTTATACTATCTAGGTTCCAAAAGTATTGTGATTTAAAAGCTTGAATCAAGTAGAAGATTCGCCCGCTTGGACCGCCAATCCGAAAAATATCATTACATGTGGAGGGCATTGCGAACTAGCCAAAATTCATGTACACTAATTGCCATTGGTGAATACGTCGGTTTTCGTTTTGTTCAGGTTTCGAACTCGCAACTTTTAAGTCAAAAACACGACTATACACGTGTCACCAGGCTAGCGCAGCATTTGGAAGAAAAATATATTGGAAGCTTAAATGATCACCTAGTAATGTTTTATATTGAATATATTTACAAGTATAATCAAACTATAAAATGCCCAAGGTATGATTCGAACCCACGAACTGTTGAACCGAAAGCAAGAGCACGCTAGTAGTATAAGGAGCACCCTAAAGGTTATACTATCTAGGTTCCAAAAGTATTGTGATTTAAAAGCTTGAATCAAGTAGAAGATTCGCCCGCTTGGGCCGCCAATCCGAAAAATATCATTACATGTGGAGGGCATTGCGAACAAGCCAAAATTCATGTACACTAATTGCCATTGGTGAATACGTCGGTTTTCGTTTTGTTCAGGTTTCGAACTCGCAACTTTTAAGTCAAAAACACGACTATACACGTGTCACCAGGCTAGCGCAGCATTTGGAAGAAAAATATATTGGAAGCTTAAATGATCACCTAGTAATTTTTTATATTGAATATATTTACAAGTATAATCAAACTATAAAATGCCCAAGGTATGATTCGAACCCACGAACTGTTGAACCGAAAGCAAGAGCACGCTAGTAGTATAAGGAGCACCCTAAAGGTTATACTATCAGGTTCCAAAAGTATTGTGATTTAAAAGCTTGAATCAAGTAGAAGATTCGCCCGCTTGGACCGCCAATCCGAAAAATATCATTACATGTGGAGGGCATTGCGAACTAGCCAAAATTCATGTACACTAATTGCCATTGGTGAATACGTCGGTTTTCGTTTTGTTCAGGTTTCGAACTCGCAACTTTTAAGTCAAAAACACGACTATACACGTGTCACCAGGCTAGCGCAGCATTTGGAAGAAAAATATATTGGAAGCTTAAATGATCACCTAGTAATTTTTTATATTGAATATATTTACAAGTATAATCAAACTATAAAATGCCCAAGGTATGATTCGAACCCACGAACTGTTGAACCGAAAGCAAGAGCACGCTAGTAGTATAAGGAGCACCCTAAAGGTTATACTATCAGGTTCCAAAAGTATTGTGATTTAAAAGCTTGAATCAAGTAGAAGATTCGCCCGCTTGGACCGCCAATCCGAAAAATATCATTACATGTGGAGGGCATTGCGAACTAGCCAAAATTCATGTACACTAATTGCCATTGGTGAATACGTCGGTTTTCGTTTTGTTCAGGTTTCGAACTCGCAACTTTTAAGTCAAAAACACGACTATACACGTGTCACCAGGCTAGCGCAGCATTTGGAAGAAAAATATATTGGAAGCTTAAATGATCACCTAGTAATGTTTTATATTGAATATGTTTACAAGTATAATCAAACTATAAAATGCCCAAGGTATGATTCGAACCCACGAACTGTTGAACCGAAAGCAAGAGCACGCTAGTAGTATAAGGAGCACCATAAAGGTTATACTATCAGGTTCCAAAAGTATTGTGATTTAAAAGCTTGAATCAAGTAGAAGATTCGCCCGCTTGGGCCGCCAATCCGAAAAATATTATTACATGTGGAGGGCATTGCGAAGAAGCTAAAATTCATGTACACTAATTGCCATTGGTGAATACGTCGGTTTTCGTTTTGTTCAGGTTTCGAACTCGCAACTTTTAAGTCAAAAACACGACTATACACGTGTCACCAGGCTAGCGCAGCATTTGGAAGAAAAATATATTGGAAGCTTAAATGATCACCTAGTAATGTTTTATATTGAATATGTTTACAAGTATAATCAAACTATAAAATGCCCAAGGTATGATTCGAACCCACGAACTGTTGAACCGAAAGCAAGAGCACGCTAGTAGTATAAGGAGCACCCTAAAGGTTATACTATCAGGTTCCAAAAGTATTGTGATTTAAAAGCTTGAATCAAGTAGAAGATTCGCCCGCTTGGACCGCCAATCCGAAAAATATCATTACATGTGGAGGGCATTGCGAACTAGCCAAAATTCATGTACACTAATTGCCATTGGTGAATACGTCGGTTTTCGTTTTGTTCAGGTTTCGAACTCGCAACTTTTAAGTCAAAAACACGACTATACACGTGTCACCAGGCTAGCGCAGCATTTGGAAGAAAAATATATTGGAAGCTTAAATGATCACCTAGTAATGTTTTATATTGAATATATTTACAACTATAATCAAACTATAAAATGCATTTAAAGAGGCGGAACTGGTGTTTGAAAGGAAGCAGAATAAGATGAAATACGAAATTGGAAATTTTTTTGAAGCAATAATATTTAAATGGGTCCGTCATTGAAGGAGTGCGTGTTCTTTATAAATATTTATATAAGCTATTAATATAAAATTACAAGAGTCAAAATGATAAATAAAATCCACTAATTTAAAAAAAAGATTTTAATTACCTATTTTGCATTTTGAAATTAGCCTCCTATTATACCTGCAATTGTAATTGAATATTATTAATGATAATTAAATCAAAAAGCATTTTTTATTGTTTCTTTAATAAACTAATCAGCTGTTGAATACGATATCTTTTCATCAGGTTGGTTGATTATTAATTAATATTATCAAGGTTTTTTATCATAAGTTGTTCGAATTTCACTTTCCGACAATGGTCGTTATACACTTGTGGATTTTTACTGTACATTTCTCGGGAAAAATTGCTGTCAGCTATATTAAGCTTACTGGGGTAAATTTCAAATGCTGCAAGCCAAATTTAAAGCAAATATAATAATAATTACTTATAATTTCGTTTTATACAAATACCAAAAGTGAGGTCTTACATATAGATCAGTTGAAAACAAACCTAACAAGGCGTTTATGCTTGAAAATTATATGATATTTAAGTCGGAACTTTTTATCCGCACTCGAATGAATTTCCAATCGCTGGCGTATTGAAAACAATAGAAATACGTTCGCTGCAGAAAAAAATACATTTCATTAAACAGAAAAAATTATTAATATTATCTAAAAACATTTATGTAGGAATTCAATGAAAATAAGAAAGCCAAATTATATGTAGTTTTTCCCTGACATCAGCAATTATTTCTAGATTGCAATTGTAACAGGGGGAATCCACGCCTCCCTTCTTGAAGCGAAGAAAATTCCGAAATGGTTTGCGCATCTTGCCACAAACAGCCTTACAGCGAGTTGAAATCAACGTCAGTTAAGATTTAAATTAATCAACAAATGCTGTAAATTTTGAAATGAAATTTTGTCATGTTTTAAGTGAGACAGAAATCAACATCCTCCAGCAACAATACACCCACAAAGGATATTTACATAAATATTGAGATTCTAAATAAAAGATTTTCATTTAATATTCTTGTTTCACTTATTTTTAAAACCGCTTTTGTTTAATTTTGCACATTATCTTTTTATAAAATAAAATAATAAAATATAATTTATTTGCAAATTGATTTATTATTCAAGCATTTGCCTTTGTATTCCAGTAGATGTAATATTATATTTCAATATTACGATGTGAATAATTTCAAATCTCTCTTTCTACTTTCCTCAGAAGCACAGCATTACTGGGGGAGGGGGGGGTATGGGCCAACACCCCAGGCTCTAGGAATGTTTCCTGAGCTTCTCAAAAATTTTCCTTCAAAACACTCAGTTTCGGCCCATGGTTTTCGAGTTGATCCCTTTTAAAGTGATGAGATCCCTTTCTGGGTAGTCAGCCCATTTAATATTGGTCAACCCCTAACTCCTCTTCCAGAAGGCTTGAGGCAAGAATATTTTCTGCATTGTACATTTCTGTGTCTTTCCCGTGAATTTGTTCATTCTAATTACATGAACAGCTCAATCCTTTCTTTGAGTTTTTATGCACTTGATGGTGTAGGGATCTCTGTAGGCACGACAGAGTTCTGAAATTTTATATCCTTACATAGATTAATTTTGTGTCCTTAAACACGTGGTTTATTATTTTCCATATACTGCACTGTAATACGTCACGTGTTGCCCCGAAATGGACACAAGTGTTAAAAACGTATTCTTTAAGCAAATTAGTGCTATAAAAAATTTGACGAAATTTGACAACATTTCAAGCTCACACACACACATATATATATATATAAATAAATATAATATATATATATATATATATATATATATATATATATATATATATATATATATATATATATATATATATATATATATATATATATATATATATATATATATATATATATATATATATATATATATATAGTGTAGAGTTAAAACATCTTCGCCAGACTCCTCGGTAGTAAAAGCCTGGCTGGCAGACAACCGAATGGTTAGCGCTCTTGCCTTCGGTTCAACAGTTCGTGGGTTTGAATCCCACCTTGGGCATGGATGTTTTTAGTGGTTCGGAATCCACTTTAAGCCGTAGGTCCCGGTCTAATTAGCCCTCGTGTGCAAAAAGTGACCGTTGAGCGACAAGCAAACCAAACATCGGGAGTAAAAGTAAACGGAATTGAGAGATTAACTGACGCATGATCTTGGTTTTAAATTTGTACATTATTTATTTCTTTATAATTATATTTTCGTATTTATGTTCAATAAACTATGACGCTTAAACTAGTCAAGTATATACTCATAAAAATCACAAAATGAAACAGTTTTCCACGCAATTTAATAATAAATATATATATATATATATATATATATATATATATATATATATATATATATATATATATATATATATATATATATATATATATATATATATGTATATATATATATATGATATATATATATATATATATATATATATATATATATATATATATATATATATATATATATATATAATATATTATCTCATAATTACGATAACTTTACTGTAACTGACATAGATTTTTGCTGAAAGGCCAACAATTAAGGAAACGATACGAGTCTTAATTTTTCAAATAAAATTTTCTTAGCTAGTAATGCCTGAATTTCTAAGCTGGTTATAACATTTTAATAATCAATAAAAAAATCAATTTTAATTAAAAATTGAATTTATTAATTTTGATTTTTAAAAAAATATATTTGATTCCTGAGTTTGAACTTAAAAAAATTATGTGATTTTCTTTAAATAAAAGAAAATTATTGACTTGTCTGAAGATAACAGTAACCAATTTGTGAATGAAGAGCTGTTACTATATTAAAATATTTTGAAAAACTAAGTGCTTTTATATAAATAATGCAATAAATATTATAAATATTTTGAAAATAGTTTTAAATAAAATTGTAAAAGTAGTTGATTTGTTAGATATTGTGAAATGAATAATATCACATATTGCAAATTGATAAATTCTACTTTGCATATTATTTAATGTTATTTTAACCTCAAACCGAATCGGGTTGTTATATTAAAGAAATTCACACACACACAAGCGCATCTAATTTCTACTTGCTTACTAATTTTTAAAACTAAACAAAAAACGAAGTCAGTAAAAATGAGTGCTTCATTTCAATACAAATTTTTTTAAATACATTTTTACATAATATGACGCATATTTCAAAGTGTGACCCGATACATGTTTAAACTATGGCAGTGTGTATTACCGAATTAGCTGTAAAGGTACTATAAATAATTTGTCATTTGTTTGTTCAGATTTGTATCACGAGGTCGTTGGTTAACTCAAAACTCTACTTCCTTTATTTAAAAAAATATTAAAAGAAAAATAATCTTATTTTCTCAGACAGGTATCTTTGGCTGCAAAATGTATTTAATATTTTTACTTTATTTCCTTAACTGTTTGTATAGCTTCGTTGAACATGGAGCGAAATTTTATAAATCGTTTGCGTTTTCGAATCACAGTAGACTCTTCTCTTTATGAACTTGGACCGGTAAAATTCTACGTATAAAAGAAAGTTCACAAAATAGAAAAATAATGCATTAAATTATTTAGTTCTGACTTTTTTTAACTATTATTTCCTTATAGATAAAATACTGTAAGAAAGAATTATTTGTGGAATGCTCAATAAGAAAAAATCCAAAATAACATTTATTCACATACCTAGACAAGCACTGCTTCCCTAGAATATTTTTTTCCGAGTTTTTTTTTTTTTTTTTTTTTTTTTAAATTGTTGAAACGTGGATTTAGGGAATTCCATATGTTTTGGCACTTTTTATCTTATTTAATATTTTTTCGTCCACTTTCAGAATTTTCTTTTTTAACTTTATTGATAAACGCGTTCGTTTCTTCAACTACGACTAATTCTCAAAGAAATCTGCTTAATCTCTCTCGACAAAAGAAGTATCTTAAATTGCATTGTACAAATGGAACGATACTAACTATGGAACAAGAGAACAAAAGATTTTTCATAATTTTAGCTCGTAAATGGGAGTTAAAACTATCATTATGTCTATGATGTCAGAATAGGGTCTCTAGATAAATCGTGTGGATCCTGTAAATCCCCCCACTCTACATCCCCCCACCTCCAATTCTTCACTTCTTTCTGTTGACATTGAAAACCTAGCAGCACTCACTTTTAAGATCATCCTCGCTGGGGACCTCAATGCTAAACACCAGAACTGGGGTTGCAATTATGCAAACAGTACTGGAAAAGTCCTAAACTCCCTTATAAACAATACCGACTTTACCATTTTTAAGCCCGATAAACCCACTCATTTTGGCCCTACACATGCAAATTATATAGATTTAATGCTCTGTAGGGGTATCCAACCTCCCATGAAATTATCAACAATCGAGGAGCTCCCGTCTGATCACTACCCAGTGCTAATTTTCTTCAGCAAAAATAATCAGCAAGAAAGTGATTGGCAAAAAACCTGCCACAATTGGAGTAAGTTTAGAAATAAAATTAACTGTTTAATTCCAGATAAGGCCTTTCAATTAACTGATGACCCATCCCAACTTGAAGAAAATGTTAATAATTTTACTTCTATTATAAATACTGCTCTCAATCACAGTAAATTCACCAAAATGAATCATCAAATAGAATACTTGCCAGACAATATAATTGATTTAATTAAAAAACGAAATAAATTAAGGAAAACTCATAATAGAACCAGATCTCCAGTGATTAAAAATCAAATTAATGCCTTAAAACGAATAATCAAAAATAAAATAGCTTTACATAACCATGACTCATGGAATGCATACCTCACTAATCTCAATGTGGAGGATGGATCCTTCTGGAGAGCAGCTAATAAAAGGAGAAACAACAAGGAGTGTGTCCCCCCACTCATAGATGGCGCCAAAGTAGCACTCACAAATTTTGAAAAAGCGGAATGCTTGGCAAACAGTCTTGAAAAACAATTTCAAGCAAACAACATCAGTAATCCACAAAATGACCAGCAAATTATAAACACAGTAACCAATTTCCTGACTAACAACATTAATAATCAGCCTTTCATTGAAACACCTGCTTCAGAAATTGAAGAAATTATTAAACAACTAAAACCCAAAAAAAGTCCCGGTCATGATAATATCAACAACAAAATTATGAAACAGCTCCCTATTAGAGCAATTTGCTGCCTCTCTGCAATCATCAACAGTATACTGAAAACAAGTCATTTTCCAAAAGTATGGAAAAGGGCAGTTATCATTCCGCTCCACAAGAAGGGTAAAAGCAAAAATCTCCCATCCAATTATAGACCGATTTCTCTTTTGCCGACTATGGCCAAGATTGCCGAAAAAATTATTCTTAATAAATTACTGGCCTTTGATGAGACCAACAAAATTATTATTCCTCAACAATTTGGCTTCCGTAAAAAACTTTCTACCACCCACCAACTACTCAGAGTAGTAGAAAAAATTTCAAAAGGAATCGCGTACAAAAAATCCACGGGAGGAATATTCATTGATATAGAAAAAGCGTTCGATAGAGTTTGGCACCCTGGTCTAATTTACAAACTAATTAAATTCCATTTCCCAACCCAATTAATTACTTTAATTAATAATTACCTCTCCAACCGCTCTTTTACTGTTAGAGTAGGAAAAGATATCTCTCTGGACAGACCCATTCTTGCAGGCGTACCGCAAGGATCCCTGCTGGGTCCTCTCTTATTTAACATCTATATCAATGATATTCCGCAACACCAAAATACTATGCTCTGCTTGTTTGCGGATGATACTGCCGTTTTGTCCACTAGCTCTCTCTACTGGAAAATCCATGCTACCCTTACTGAACACCTCATGGCCATTGAAGAGTGGCTTAATAAGTGGAAAATTAAAATAAATCCAAACAAATCCACTGCTGTCATTTTTACTAGGAAACGTACTCTACCCCCCCAGATTCAACTAAGCGGTTTTTCGGTCCCCTGGTCAAATAAAGTCGAGTACCTCGGTCTTACGTTAGATAAAAAACTTACCTGGAAAGCCCATATTAATAAAATTAAGAATAAATTTATTTCTGCCAAAACTTCACTCTACCCCTTAATTGCCTACAAATCAAAGCTCTCCATGGCTAACAAGCTATTGATTTATAAATCATACCTTCGCCCTATTATCACCTATGCAGCCCCAATCTGGGGTGGTGCTGCAGAAACGAACCTGAAACTTCTTGAGGGTCAGCAAAGTAAATTTCTTAGACTGATCACTCAATCAGACTTCTACATCAGAAACGAACACATCAGAAGCAATTTGGGTGTCCTTCCCCTATCAAGATACGTCCAATTCCTTGCTTTTCGCTTCTACAACAATCTTTATGAAATTGATAACTCTGAAATTCAAGCAATTGAAAACTACAGTCCCTATGAACTTTCCAATTTCCACAGACCAAGGGCGGTTCTGCGGGCTAAGCCACATTCAAACTTATCTATTTGCCTCCCAAAAAGTAGAAATTAATAATTTCTTCTTCTTATTCTTAAAAAAAATGTATATATAAAATAAAATACAGAAAAGGAAAAAAAATTGTATTTATATATATGCATATATAATAGAATAAAAAAATATTTTGTCTTTATGTAGTTATATCAATACTGTTACTATGTATATAACTAATTTTATTTTATTTTATTTTATTTTTTTCACTCTTGTTTGTAATGTGTATTCAAATTTTTCTTTTTATGTTTATTCAATATCATGCAAAGAACTCTCGTTGGGAGCACTTTAACCTAAGAGTCAAAATATTTTCTTAATCTTTTGTGTTTAAATAACCTTATGTTTTGAAATCATTATGTTAATCTCAACTAAAGTTAGGTGTAGAAAAATTTCTTAGGAACAGAAGGTACATGGCCATTTAGGCTAGGAACCTAACAAACACTAGATCCACTTCTTCTAGGATTTTCAAAGTTTTGTAAACGATTTCTTAAGATTTTATATATGCTGAGCTCCCATGTGTGGCCATGTGTGGAAGTGGGCAGAGAATGACCATACCTCCTCCCCACGTATTCTTTTTTGACAACTCAAGTATATCGAATCGCGCCATTCACCTTTGCAATTATCTTGTGACATTTCAATCTATTTCAATTCTTCATGTCTTTAGAATCTGCAGCTGGCAGACAGATGTCGCTGCTGTTTTCACTAGCCCCTCATTCTTTTCCGAGAAAGCGGGATAAAATGGGATGATAGCCACGAGCAGAGCAACCTAGTTAACTACCACCCCCGTCTATTCAGTCTCACTATTAATCATCCTGTCGCCATTTACAAATGAATCATACCTGTAAATAAATGAATGGCATGGTTCACTAGAAAATTCTGGCTTCAAGTTCTTTAAACTTTTGATAATTTTTTTTTTCCAAAATATCAGTTTTTAAAATGTTTGAAAAAAATAATAAAACTTAAAATAGTTTAGTTTTTCAAACATGCTTTATATATTCTTACTCAATGCATGCTTACTCGGAAAGACAAATTTAATGGCTAACTTTGAAAAAAAAATTATTTAATGGCTAAAATTTGTATTAATCAATTCTTATCGAGTGTTTTGAATTCAATTATTCAATGCATCAATTATATACGCTTAATTTTTTTTAATCGTATTCAATGAATAGGTAGAATGGTTTAAAAAGTGGCAAAGATTATATCTTTTTTCACCCTCAAATTGTTAATTAATTTATTTATTTTATAATTTTCTCTTAAAACAACGTTTGCTGCATGAGATATCTGACTTATATATTTTCAGAAGCAAATTACATAATAATATTTAACAAATATACTCTTACCATATAATTTTATTTTCATATATAATTCATTGATTTGTTTTGATCAATTGAACATAGCATATTACCACTGGTGATGATTCCTCTCTGTAATAATTTGGCGACATTTCAGTAGTTGATAACAAACGTCTCTGACCACTTTTTCCCCTATGAGGGAATTTTATCAGTCATTATTATTCTAAAGACGTTGTTCCTTGAAATTTCTTATTAATACTGTATATTAGTCATTTGACCATCGTGTTTTATAGGGAGATTTATATTTTCAACTATTTCTAGTCAAGTCGAGTTTTTTTCTTATTATCATCACTAAGCCAATTATAAAACCAAACAATGACAGTTATCATTAGATCTAGAAGTTGTATTTCATAAATCTATGAAATAGATGTAATGTAATAAAGTCATTAAACACGAAATTGTAATAAAAATACAACTTTATTTCATAAATGGATAAGCTATGTTACAAAGGCCAATGTATATAAACAGTACTAGGTATATGTGAAAACTTAGCATTATTTATGTAAATTTGTAGACGCATAAAATAAAATTTTATATCATAACTGTTAATCTCACACAACAATATATAACAGAATAAAACAACTATTTAAAAATAGCGCTTTTATATATATAAAAAAAACGTTTGAGAAAAAATCAGTCAAATAAATTTAATTAAAATTCAACTTAATGGAATCAGTTTTGTAATATTCGTAAGCAAAAGTAGAGAGCCTACCTTCACACCTCTTATCATTAAGAGGACATCATAAAGCTAATATATTCGTTGTAACAGAATATACGTATTTCGTCTGGAATTGAGGGAGGTCTGTAGCCTTCCGGCCATGTACCTCGTTTTCTAATGAATTAGAGTCCTTGGATAGTCTTGGCCTGGTGATTAAAAAATCAGAAATAAAGATACAATAATGAATAATACAAAACTATTGAGGTAAGTGCTCCCACTGGATGCACTCTGCATGACTTGTGTTTTTGGACTAAGTAATTGAGTAATCCTAGTAATAGACACTTAGATGATGACAATAATTCTTTGTACACATAAAATCCATATAAAATTTTTTACGTAGGAAAATATAAGGAGAATACACAGGATGAAAACAATAATTCTTTGAAGCACACAAATTCCGTTAAAATATTTACCAAGGAGTTACAAAGGAAAAACACAGGTTGATGACAATAATTCTTGATAAACACAAAGTTCCGTTAGAATATTTACAACGGAGGACAAAGAATGATACATATCCATAGTTGTTTAAGATTACATAAAACTGAGATATTTACAGGTTCCACACGATTTATTTACAATGTGGTTTCTCACAAGATTTTATTTAGGTAGAGATATGATTTCCATTAATTATTATTCTTCTTTCTTTTCCGTTTGAAATTATTTGAATAAATGGAGATATTGGTGAGAGGTTTTACTCTCAACACTGCTCTGGGCCTATGGAAATGCGTTAGGTCATAAGGACTGTAAAGTTCAATACCCTGAATCTCACTATTGTTGATTGTGTATAATTTATGGTAGAAATTAAATGCAAGAAATTTAAGGTAGTGGGCTAGGGGCAGGATTCCCAAGTTCTCTCTTATTTGGTGGTTTCTAAAGTATTTCAAGATTTTTTGAGATAATTGTCTTTATTTTTCTTTTAATTCAACAATTGTTAAAGAGACATTTTTTTAAAATTAGAGTGTTTTATAATACTTTTCACTGAAATTTGATCTCATAGTCATTGTGTCATAGAATTCACTGATTTTTGGAAAAACAATATTTTAATCCCTTGCTTAGTTCGGGCTATGAACTTTTCAGGTAAATTATCCGATTAAAAGTGAATTTTTTTAAGAATCGGGAAATACTTAATAGCTGGCAAATATTTATTGAATCTTTTTGTCTTAATCAATTCTTTAATTTTCCCTTACAAACCAAACTACATCGGTGTGAGCGAAAAAAAGTAGTCACGATGTAGTCCTCCAAACTTGGTGCTTTTCCAGAAAATTGATCTCGTGCACCTATTTTGGATAAAAAAATTTTCTTGTATATTATCATGTGAAAAGTGACATGTTTGGAATACAGTATCTTTATACCTGGCCTATGTTTACTGAAATTTTAGTCCATTCAACTCTTTATAATTTTCTCTTGCTAAGTAAAAAAATCCGGCGTCTGGAGAAAGTTTAGTTATAATCCTCCAAACTTTATACTGAAAATTGATCTCGCATGACTAGATTGGATAGAATTTTTTCTTGTGAAAACATAAAAAAGTGATGCTTTAAAATATAAAAACTAAATGCCTAACCTATATTTGGACATTTTTTTGTTTTAAACGATTCCTTTTTTATTCATTTTTATTTTACAAGAAAATATAATAAAAACAAAAATATGATACAAATATAGGCTAGATATTAATTTATTGTATTATAATGCCACTTTTCTTCTATATTTTCACACAAAAAATTATATTTAATCTAAGCGCCAGAGATCAATTTTCAGTACAAAAGTACTAAGTTTGGGAGGCTATAACTCGAAAAGAAGAAGTGGATCTAGTGTTTGTTAGGTTCCTAGCCTAAATGGCCATGTACCTTCTGTTCCTAAGAAATTTTTCTACACCTAACTTTAGTTGAGATAAACATAATGATTTCAAAACATAAGGTTATTTAAACACTAAAGATTAAGAAAATATTTTGCTTAGGTTAAAGTGCTCCCAACGAGAGTTCTTTGCATGAGATTGAATAAACATAAAAAAAGAAAAATTTGAATACACGTTACAAACAAGAGTGCAAAAAAAAATAATAATAATTACCGTTATATACATAGTAACAGTATTGATATAACTATATAAAGACAAAATATTTTTTTTATTCTATTATATATGCATATATATAAATACAATTTTTTTTCCTTTTCTGTATTTTATTTTATATATTTTTTTAAGTATAAGAAGAAGAAATTATTAATTTCTACTTTTTGGGAGGCAAAGAGATAAGTTTGAATGTGGCTTAGCCCGCAGAACCGCCCTTGGTCTGTGGAAATTGGAAAGTTCATAGGGACTGTAGTTTTCAATTGCTTGAATTTCAGAGTTATCAATTTCATAAAGATTGTTGTAGAAGCAAAAAGCAAGGAATTCGACGTATCTTAATAGGGGAAGGACACCCAAATTACATCTGATGTGTTCGTTTCTGATGTAGAAGTCTGATTGAGTGATCAGTCTAAGAAATTTACTTTGCTGACCCTCAAGAAGTTTCAGGTTCGTTTCCGCAGCACCACCCCAGATTTTGGCTGCATAGGTGATAATAAGGCGAAGGTATGATTTATAAATCAATTGCTTGTTAGCCATGGAGAGCTTTGATTTGTAGGCAATTAAGGGGTAGAGTGAAGTTTTGGCAGAAATAAATTTATTCTTAATTTTATTAATATGGGCTTTCCAGGTAAGTTTTTTATCTAACGTAAGACCGAGGTACTCGACTTTATTTGACCAGGGGACCGAAAAACCGCTTAGTTGAATCTGGGGGGTGGTAGAGTACGTTTCCTAGTAAAAATGACAGCAGTGGATTTGTTTAGATTTATTTTAATTTTCCACTTATTAAGCCACTCTTCAATGGCCATGAGGTGTTCAGTAAGGGTAGCATGGATTTTCCAGTAGAGAGAGCTAGTGCACAAAACGGCAGTATCATCCGCAAACAAGCAGAGCATAGTATTTTGGTTTTTCGCAATATCATTGATATAGATGTTAAATAAGAGAGGACCCAGCAGGGATCCTTGCGGTACGCCTGCAAGAATGGGTCTGTCAATAGAGATATTTTTTCCTACTCTAACAGTAAAAGAGCGGTTGGAGAGATAATTATTAATTAAAGTAATTAATTGGGTTGGGAAATGGAATTTAATTAGTTTATAAATTAGACCAGGGTGCCAAACTCTATCGAACGCTTTTTCTATATCAATGAATATTCCTCCCGTGGATTTTTTGTACGCGATTCCTTTTGAAATTTTTTCTACTACTCTGAGTAGTTGGTGGGTGGTAGAAAGTTTTTTACGGAAGCCAAATTGTTGAGAAATAACTATTTCGTTGGTCTCATCAAAGGCCAGTAATTTATTAAGAATAATTTTTTCGGCAATCTTGGCCATAGTCTGCAAAAGAGAAATCGGTCTATAATTGGATGGAAGATTTTTGCTTTTACCCTTCTTGTGGAGCGGAATGATAACTGCCCTTTTCCATACTTTTGGAAAATGACTTGTTTTCAATATACTGTTGATGATTGCAGAGAGGCAGCAAATTGCTCTAATAGGGAGCTGTTTCATAATTTTGTTGTTGATATTATCATGACCGGGACATTTTTTGGGTTTTAGTTGTTTAATAACTTCTTCAATTTCTGAAGCAGGTGTTTCAATGAAAGTCTGATTATTAATGTTGTTAGTCAGGAAATTGGTTACTGTGTTTATAATTTGCTGGTCATTTTGTGGATTACTGATGTTGTTTGCTTGAAATTGTTTTTCAAGACTGTTTGCCAAGCATTCCGCTTTTTCAAAATTTGTGAGTGCTACTTTGGCGCCATCTATGAGTGGGGGACACACTCCTTGTTGTTTCTCCTTTTTTTTTTTTTTTTTCGTCTGGAATTGAGGGAGGTCTAAGTCAAGTAACAGTCAGTTAAGGTCAGTTAAGTAAACAGGACTGTCAAAGTCATCCATCATCGGGAGGGTGAAGGAGAAACCGAAACCGCGCGAAAGAACAAATTTTTTTTCGTCTGGAATTGAGGGAGGTCTGTAGCCTTCCGGCCATGTACCTCGTTTTCTAATGAATTGGAGTCCTTGGATAGTCTTGGCCTGGTGATTAAAAAATCAGAAATAAAGATACAATAATGAATAATACAAAACTATTGAGGTAAGTGCTCCCACTGGATGCACTCTGCATGACTTGTGTTTTTGGACTAAGTAATTGAGTAATCCTAGTAATAGACACTTAGATGATGACAATAATTCTTTGTACACATAAAATCCATATAAAATTTTTTACGTAGGAAAATATAAGGAGAATACACAGGATGAATACAATAATACTTTGAAGCACACAAATTCCGTTAAAATATTTACCAAGGAGTTACAAAGGAATAACACAGGTTGATGACAATAATTCTTGATAAACACAAAGTTCCGTTAGAATATTTACAACGGAGGACAAAGAATGATACATATCCATAGTTGCTTAAGATTACATAAAACTGAGATATTTACAGGTTCCACACGATTTATTTACAATGTGGTTTCTCACAAGATTTTATTTAGGTAGAGATATGATTTCCATTAATTATTATTCTTCTTTCTTTTCCGTTTGAAATTATTTGAATAAATGGAGATATTGGTGAGAGGTTTTACTCTCAACACTGCTCTGGGCCTATGGAAATGCGTTAGGTCATAAGGACTGTAAAGTTCAATACCCTGAATCTCACTATTGTTGATTGTGTATAATTTATGGTAGAAATTAAATGCAAGAAATTTAAGGTAGCGGGCTAGGGGCAGGATTCCCAAGTTCTCTCTTATTTGGTGGTTTCTAAAGTAAAACTCTGAGTTAGTAATAAGTCTAAGTATTTTGCTTTGCTGGGCTTCTAAGACTTTGATATTTGAATCAGCTGCTCCTCCCCAGATTGGAGCAGCATAGGTTATTATCGGTCTGAGGTAGGCTTTATATATTAGGAGTTTATTTGTTAGCGAGAGTTTTGACTTGGGGGCTAGCAGTGGATAAAGGGTAGTTTTAGCTGCTATGAATTTATTTTTGATTTTAGTAATATGGGCTTTCCACGTTAGTCTCCTGTCAATAGTGAGTCCAAGGTAATCAACCCTACTAGCCCAGGGAATTTCTCTTCCCGCTAATTTGACCTTTTCACACGGTAACATTTTTCTTGTGAAAAGAACTGCCTGGGACTTGGTCGGATTTACCTTTATTTTCCATTTAACAAGCCATTCTTCTATTACCTTCAGGTGTTCTGATAAGTGTTGGTGTAGTGTTTTGTGATTGCTATTTGTGGTTAATATGGCAGTGTCATCCGCAAACAGGCAGAGCATAGTATTAGGGCTCTGCGGAATATCATTGATGAAGGCATTAAATAGGAATGGGCCCAGCAGTGATCCCTGTGGGACGCCTGCTAATATGGGCTTTTCCTGGGAGTAAACATTATCAAACCTTACGGTAAATTTTCTATTAGTTAGGTAGTTTCTTATGAGTTTGATCTGAATGGGAGGGAAGTTGTAAGTAATTAATTTGAATAGTAAGCCTTGATGCCAAACACGGTCAAAAGCTTTTTCTATGTCCAGAAAAATTCCTCCAGTAGATTTTTTGTTAGCAATACCTTTTGCTATCTTCTCCACTGCCCGGAGCAATTGGTGGGATGTGGATAGTTTCCTCCGAAAACCAAATTGCTGAGGGATTATGATGCTCATCTGGGCATCAAAATCTAACAGTTTATTCAGAATGAACTTTTCAGCTATTTTGGCCATCGTTGGCAGTAAGGATATTGGCCTGTAACTGGAGGGTAGATTTCTGTTTTTTCCCTGTTTGTAGATCGGAATGACTACTGCCTTTTTCCAAAGTGTGGGAAAATGTCCAATATTAATTATGGCATTGATTATGTCAGTGAGTAGACATACTGCAGTAACCGGGATTTGCTTGATCGCCTTGTTAGTTATAAGATCGTAGCCCGGACTCTTTTTGGGTTTTAGTTTTTGTATAACCTCTTCCACCTCTGAGGCATTGATTGTCTGAGTATCCTGGGGGGTAAAATTATTGTGACGGAAGTAGGAGCTAACGAGAAAGTTAACATAGGATTCATTACGAATACTTGTGTTATCGTCGGTTGTGTTTTCTTGGAATTGTTCCTCGAGGGAGTTTGCAAGCGCTTCTACTTTCTCTTGTACTGTAATGGCCATTCTGGGGCCGTCCATGAGGGGGGAAGTACGCCCTTCTTTGTTTTTCTTTTTCTTGACTGCCCTCCAGAAGGAGCCATCTTCAACATTTAAATTAGTGAGATAGGAGTTCCAGCTATTACAGTTGTGTTTATCAATTTCATTTTTGATGGTTCTTTTAAGGGCGTTTATTTGGGTTTTTAATTCAGTCGTTTTATATCTATTAAATTGCTTGCGAAGTCTATTTCTAGTTTTAATTAAGTTAATGATGTTTTCGGGAAGAAAATTGATTGGTTGTGTGGGTTTCAGGCGTTTACTGGTATCAAGAGCTTGTTGTATTATTTTTGTTAGTTCTTCTGCTTTATTTTCAATTTGATCTTCAGTAACAATGGGGCTTAATGAATTAGGTGAGAGGGAGTTGTTAATGACATTTCTAAAGACATTCCAGTTATGGTAAGTGGTGTGGTATTCATTTCCCTGTTGTGTGGAGTGGCCATAATAGATTAACACCGGGTAGTGGTCTGATTGGAGGTCTTCAACAGTAGAAAGTTTCATTGGTGATTGGACTCCTCTGGACAGCATGAGGTCAATGTAGTTCCCATGAATTTGTCCATAGTGTGTTGGCTTGTCTGGCCTGTATATGTTGAATTCAGTATTTTGAACTAGGGAGGCAATCGTGCGTCCAGATTTATTCTTGTAGGGACAGTCCCAATTTGGGTGTTTGGCATTGAGGTCGCCAGCTAGAATAATTTTGTAGCTTAGTGAAGCTAAGGTTTCTAGATCCATCGAGAGTGCTGCATTGGGGGGATTATTAGGGGGATGTACAGCGATGCAACTGTAATGTCACCATTATTTGAAAAATGCAGTTTAACAATTGTGGCTTCTGCAAAATGGAGCCTGGGTGTTGGTATGTGTGAGTGAGGGATTTTTGTTTTTATAAATATGGCCGTTCCGCCCTGCTGGCTGGTTCGATCATTTCTATACACTGCATAATTGGGGATGTTGACCATATAAGAGTTCATCAGGTGGGTTTCCTGTACTAGGATAAGGTCAGGATGATTGTTTGACACAAAATTTTTTAATTCAGTAAGTTTAGTGAGTATGCCATTGGCGTTCCAAATCATTATTTTTATGTTGTTAAATTCCTTAACTGTCATTATTGGTATCGTTAATATTTAGGGCTTTTAGTAAAATGTGCACTTTGTCCGTTGGATTAATAGTGCGTTCTAAGATTGGGACAGCCTGCATGAGGGCAGGAAAGGCTTTAAAAATTGAGTTAACTTCTTTGAGTAGTTTCATAATTATATTAATGTTTTCAAATTGACTAAAGTCTGTTGTGGTTTGCGGGTTCGATGTAGGTGGAATTGACTCTTGTTTATCGTTGTTATTTCTGGCGGCCTGCGCAAATGAGAGGCCTTTTTTAGTAAAGTTACTAGCAGTGTTAGGAGTTACTTGAATTTTCTTGCTTCTGTTGACTGGGTTTGCTAAGCAGCCTCCATAGGAGGCTGTGTGGCTATTTCCACAGTTGCAGCATTTTGGTTTGTCTAATTTTTGATGGGGGCAGTCTCTAGAAGCATGCTTAGCTCCACACTTTACACAATTTGGCTTCAAAAAGCAAACGGCAGAATTGTGACCAAATCCCTGGCAGTTGTAGCATTGGACCGGCCTGGTGTTTACATATTTTTCGACCTTAATTATTAAATTCAAAAGATCTTTTAAATTATAAATTTTTGGAGCAATTTCATTTGTGATTAGGGTGATCAGAAAACATGGGATAGGCTCTTTCTTTCTGTGTGTGTAAGACCGAGGTACTCGACTTTATTTGACCAGGGGACCGAAAAACCCCTTAGTTGAATCTGGGGGGGTAGAGTACGTTTCCTAGTAAAAATGACAGCAGTGGATTTGTTTAGATTTATTTTAATTTTCCACTTATTAAGCCACTCTTCAATGGCCATGAGGTGTTCAGTAAGGGTAGCATGGATTTTCCAGTAGAGAGAGCTAGTGCACAAAACGGCAGTACCATCCGCAAACAAGCAGAGCATAGTATTTTGGTGTTGCGCAATATCATTGATATAGATGTTAAATAAGAGAGGACCCAGCAGGGATCCTTGCGGTCCGCCTGCAAGAATGGGTCTGTCAATAGAGATATCTTTTTCTACTCTAACAGTAAAAGAGCGGTTGGAGAGGTAATTATTAATTAAAGTAATTAATTGGGTTGGGAAATGAAATTTAATTAGTTTATAAATTAGACCAGGGTGCCAAACTCTATCGAACGCTTTTTCTATATCAATGAATATTCCTCCCGTGGATTTTTTGTACGCGATTCCTTTTGAAATTTTTTCTACTACTCTGAGTAGTTGGTGGGTGGTAGAAAGTTTTTTACGGAAGCCAAATTGTTGAGGAATAATTATTTTGTTGGTCTCATCAAAGGCCAGTAATTTATTAAGAATAATTTTTTCGGCAATCTTGGCCATAGTCTGCAAAAGAGAAATCGGTCTATAATTGGATGGAAGATTTTTGCTTTTACCCTTCTTGTGGAGCGGAATGATAACTGCCTCTTTCCATACTTTTGGAAAATGACTTGTTTTCAGTATACTGTTGATGATTGCAGAGAGGCAGCAAATTGATCTAATAGGGAGCTGTTTCATAATTTTGTTGTTGATATTATCATGACCGGGACTTTTTTGGGTTTTCGTTGTTAAATAATTTCTTCAATTTCTGAAGCAGGTGTTTCAATGAAAGGCTGATTATTAATGTTGTTAGTCAGGAAATTGGTTACTGTGTTTATAATTTGCTGGTCATTTTGTGGATTACTGATGTTGTTTGCTTGAAATTGTTTTTCAAGACTGTTTGCCAAGCATTCCGCTTTTTCAAAATTTGTGAGTGCTACTTTGGCGCCATCTATGAGTGGGGGGACACACTCCTTGTTGTTTCTCCTTTTATTAGCTGCTCTCCAGAAGGATCCATCCTCCACATTGAGATTAGTGAGGTATGCATTCCATGAGTCATGGTTATGTAAAGCTGTTTTATTTTTGAATATTCGTTTTAAGGCATTAATTTGATTTTTAATCACTGAAGATCTGGTTCTATTATGAGTTTTCCTTAATTTATTTCGTTTTTTAATTAAATCAGTTATATTGTCTGGCAAGTATTCTATTTGATGATTCATTTTGGTGAATTTACTGTGATTGAGAGCAGTATTTATAATAGAAGTAAAATTATTAACATTTTCTTCAAGTTGGGATGGGTCATCAGTTAAATGAAAGGCTTTATCTGGAATTAAACAGTTAATTTTATTTCTAAACTTACTCCAATTGTGGCAGGTTTTTTGCCAATCACTTTCTTGCTGATTATTTTTGCTGAAGAAAATTAGCACTGGGTAGTGATCGGACGGGAGCTCCTCGATTGTTGATAATTTCATGGGAGGTTGGATACCCCTACAGAGCATTAGATCTATATAATTTGCATGAGTAGGGCCAAAATGAGTGGGTTTATCGGGTTTAAAAATGGTAAAGTCGGTATTGTTTATAAGGGAGTTTAGGACTTTTCCAGTACTGTTTCCATAATTGCAACCCCAGTTCTGGTGTTTAGCATTGAGGTCCCCAGCGAGGATAATCTTAAAAGTGAGTGCTGCTAGGTTTTCAATGTCAACAGAAAGAAGTGAAGAATTGGAGGTGGGGGGATGTAGAGTGATGCCACTGTAATGTCAGAGCTGTCCGAGAAGTGTAGTTTGATAATTGTTGCTTCAGCAAAGTGCAATTTAGGTGTGGGAATATGTGTATGGCTGATCTTTGTTTTGATTAGAATGGCGGTACCTCCCCGGCGAACGGTGCGGTCGTTTCTGTAGATATTATAGTTAGGTACATTGAGGTTATGAGTCTTAACAAGGTGGGTCTCTTGAAGTAGAATAATATCAGGATTGTTTTTCGTTATAAATGTTTTAAATTCCGGAAGTTTATTGTGCAAACCATTTGCGTTCCATATCATAATTTTCATATTTTCGAATTTTTTAATTATCATTGTTATTTTCATTTAAACTAAGAGCTTTGAATAAAATGTTAACTTTAAAACTCATTATCGAATATAAAGACTCAAAAACTAATTTTTTTCCAGACTCCAGTGTTGTTTCTTCAGCAAGGAAAAAATCAAATAATCCATTGAGACAAAAGGATACAATATATATTTACCAGCTTTTAAGACATTGCATTCAAAAAATATTACATTTAATTTGTGTGATAATTTACCCGAAAAATTCTAAATCCAAATTAGGCTAAGTATTTAATTATTTCATTTCCATTCGTTACTTTTCATTTTATGTTTTTAAATGATAAAAAAAAAAGTGTCTAAACATTCTAACAAAGTCAAATTTCAGTGAAAAGTATTATAAAACATTCTAATTTCAAAAAATGTCTCTTCCACAATTTTCGAATTAGAGAATAAAATGAAAACAATCATCTTGAAAATCAGAAATTATATACTGTTACAACGAATACTTTAGCTCTAACGGATGTTACAAAATTAATTCCATTTTAATCAAAATTTGATTCATTTAATTTTTTGCTTTTCCCCTCAAATGTTTCTGTTTATATGTAAGCTCTCCTTTAAATGAATTTTTTTTTATTCTGTAATACATTATTATATGCGGAATTAACATGTATGATATAAAATGTCATTTTACGTATGCCTGTAAAACCACATAAACAATGCTAAGTTTTTACAAATAGTTAGAATTGCTTATGTAGATTTGTCTTTGTAACATAATTTATCCCTTTATTGAATAAAGTTATATTTTTATTTCATATCTCGTGTTTAGTGGCTTCATTACGTTACATCTATTTCATGAATTTATAAAACACAATTTCTAGTTCTACTAATAACTGTTTTTGTCTGACTTTATAATTGATTTGGTTCTGATAATAATAATAAAAAAAAACTTGACAGTAAAACAGCGGAAAATGTAAATCTTACTACAAAATGCATAGTCAAATGACAAATATGTACTAGTGGTAAGACATTTCAAGAAACATAACTTTTAGAATAATAAGGATACATAAAGATACTGATAAAATTCTGTCATGGGGAAAAATATGTATAAAACTCTGATAAGGGAGAAAAAGTGGTATGAAACTCTGATAAGGGGGGAAAAGTGGTATGAAACTGCAATAAGGGGGAAAAAGTGGTATGAGACTCTCATAGGAAAAAAATTTGTTATATAACTCTCATAGGGAAAAAATGCAAAAAAAAAAAAAAAAAAAAAAAAAGAAATTCTCGTAGGGAGAAAAAGTGGTATGAAACTGCCATAAGGGGGGAAAAAGTGGTATGAGGCGCTCATTTTTCTTTTAGTCCTTCAGTCCATTTGAATTATTCTCAGGTTTCAAAAAGGTGGAGTTGATAGACAAATGGATTGACTTCCAAGTCTGACAAGATAGTATTATATGGAACATAAGGGGCAGGGTTGCCATTTCCCCTAGCAGCAGTTTCAAAAACCCATTTTGAAAAAAATCATTTTTCAAACGATCCTCCCCTAAGAAATGGATAATGCGCATAATCCGGCGATAAATATTGCTGCCAAGTTCTTAAAAGTTTTTTTTTATTTATTTTTATTGTAGTTGATTATTTTCAAAAAAAATTTCGTGATATTTAAGATAAAATTTGGTAAAAAAAAGCTTATAAAATAACTTTATTTACAACGAAAGATGACTAAATTTGAAAGAAATTGATTTCGTGTTCTAAGAAAAAAAAAAAAATTGAAAAGAATCGATAATACGCCTAACAAAAATTTTGGAAATTTGCTCTCTTTGAAGTAGTTATTATTTGCAGAAATACATAAATTTTCATTTGTATGCATTTAAACACTCAGACGATTTATTAAAATAATTGGTGTAAGAAATAAAATTGTACATACCTCACATTAGATGTGAGGTATTATTTGGAAAAAAATAAGAAAAATTAAGTATGAATACAATAATATTTATATTTATAGTGGTATGTAATTCAGCAAAATATAAGGTTGTGTAACAAACTATAAAATTTTATTCTCAAATAAATTCATATAAAGACATATAAACATTTAACATTAATATACAGACAAGCATTAAAAATTCTCCGCATAATAGTTTATAAAAATGCGATATATTAAATATGATTATATCTTATTTTATGACTCTTGTATTTGATGAAGAAATTTACGAAAATAAATGCCAACCAACTTGTCTAGTGGTCAGCGTGCCTGACTGTGGATAAGGAGGTCCTGGATTCGAATCCCGGTTCGGGCATGGATATACATTATCTATCTTGTCTTTGTCCTTTCATTGTATGAATGAGGTGTGAATGTTTGTCTACCCTATAAACTTTCACCTTCATGGTGCTCTGATTAAAATAAAAGACGCTCCCAATCGACTTAATTCGCATAGCATAGCGAGCTTGGCTAGTCTAAGTGCCATTAGTAAACAACATGTTCCTACGTTTAATTTTCATGCAGTAAGTTTATATTAAATTTTTAAAAAAATAATAAATACATCTTAAAATGTAAGAAAAATATTAAGATTTGCTTTAATTTCAAATCTGGCTATGTAAATTGAAAATTAATCTCTTTTGCGTATAACTTATGAATACATTGAGAATAACAGAAGCGTTATTGAATTTAAATTAAAAGTTAATTATTTTAAACTGTTGAATAAGTTACTCTAGAATTAAAAATAATTATTTATTGTTTATACATTTTTTGTTTTTATTTTTTTATTAGATTGATACTGAAAAATTCAACTCTGAAAGACACAAGAAGGGTAAAAGCAAAAATCTTCCATCCAATTATAGACCGATTTCTCTTTTGTCGACTATGGCCAAGATTGCCGAAAAAATTATTCTTAATAAATTACTGGCCTTTGATGAGACCAACAAAGTTATTATTCCTCAACAATTTGGCTTCCGTAAAAAACTTTCTACCACCCACCAACTACTCAGAGTAGTAGAAAAAATTTCAAAAGGAATCGCGTACAAAAAATCCACGGGAGGAATATTCATTGATATAGAAAAAGCGTTCGATAGAGTTTGGCACCCTGGTCTTATTTACAAACTAATTAAATTCCATTTCCCAACCCAATTAATTACTTTAATTAATAATTACCTCTCCAACCGCTCTTTTACTGTTAGAGTAGGAGAAGATATCTCTCATGACAGACCCATTCTTGCAGGCGTACCGCAAGGATCCCTGCTGGGTCCTCTTTTATTTAACATCTATATCAATGATATTCCGCAACACCAAAATACTATGCTCTGCTTGTTTGCGGATGATACTGCCGTTTTGTCCACTAGCTCTCTCTACTGGAAAATCCATGCTACCCTTACTGAACACCTCATGGCCATTGAAGAGTGGCTTAATAAGTGGAAAATTAAAATAAATCCAAACAAATCCACTGCTGTCATTTTTACTAGGAAACGTACTCTACCCCCCCAGATTCAACTAAGCGGTTTTTCGGTCCCCTGGTCAAATAAAGTCGAGTACCTCGGTCTTACGTTAGATAAAAAACTTACCTGGAAAGCCCATATTAATAAAATTAAGAATAAATTTATTTCTGCCAAAACTTCACTCTACCCCTTAATTGCCTACAAATCAAAGCTCTCCATGGCTAACAAGCTATTGATTTATAAATCATACCTTTGCCCTATTATCACCTATGCAGCCCCAATCTGGGGTGGTGCTGCGGAAACGAACCTGAAACTTCTTGAGGGTCAGCAAAGTAAATTTCTTAGACTGATCACTCAATCAGACTTCTACATCAGAAACGAACACATCAGAAACAATTTGGGTGTCCTTCCCCTATCAAGATACGTCCAATTCCTTGCTTTTCGCTTCTACAACAATCTTTATGAAATCGATAACTCTGAAATTCAAGCAATTGAAAACTACAGTCCCTATGAACTTTCCAATTTCCACAGACCAAGGGCGGTTCTGCGGGCTAAGCCACATTCAAACTTATCTATTTGCCTCCCAAAAAGTAGAAATTAATAATTTCTTCTTCTTATACTTAAAAAAATATATATAAAATAAAATACAGAAAAGGAAACAAATTGTATTTATATATATGCGTATATAATAGAATAAAAAAATATTTTGTCTTTATATAGTTATATCAATACTGTTACTATGTATATAACTGTAATTTAATTTTTTTTTTTTTTGCACTCTTGTTTGTAATGTGTATTCAAATTTTTCTTTTTTATGTTTATTCAATCTCATGCAAAGAACTCTCGTTGGGAGCACTTTAACCTAAGCAAAATATTTTCTTAATCTTTTGTGTTTAAATAACCTTATGTTTTGAAATCATTATGTTAATCTCAACTAAAGTTAGGTGTAGAAATATTTCTTAGGAACAGAAGGTACATGGCCATTTAGGCTAGGAACCTAACAAACACTAGATCCACTTCTTCTCTGAAAGACAACATTAATCTACAACTTTACAGTACCAATGTAAACAATTACAAGCTAAAGTGTCGATAAAAGTTCTCTCTCTCTCTCTCTTTACAATATAAATTAAAAATGCAATTTATGTGATTTAATATTGTTGATACATGAAGAAACACAATGATTTTAAGTCATTACAGATGTATAAGAAGCAAATTTGGAAATGAAGTCTCTATATTGATATTAAAGTTTCTCAACTAATGAATAATTTTTGGCCATAGATATAACTTCACAGTCAATTATCAGAACCAATTTTGTTTCAAAAATTTAACTTTGTCCAAAATGTGGATTCAATTAGTAGATTTTGTTAACTCATAAAATACTTCCTCCACAATACAACCTAACACGATAGAGGTATCAGAAATTATATATTTTTTTGTATAACTTAAATATAAAATTTTTTTAAAAAAATTTTTAATTTATATGTCATTTTTGAGTGCACAAAATTTCTTGCTAATATTGAAATAGTATCTTATCCTAATGCTTTCCGTTTCACCATTTTGGAATATTTATCTATCGGTGACGCCTGCTTGAAAAATAGAAATGTCTTTCTATTATGGTGTTCTTCACTGTCTTCCTAGTACACAGCTGGAACAATCACGGCGCCACTCCAGGAGGAATACTACAGTCCCGCTTTGATTGTATATACCAGCAAAGACCCCTGTACCTAAGCCCCCCCCCTCGCTTTGATTGTAGCCACCGTTCTCAAGTTAATTCCTGGAAAGTCAAGCTTCAAAGATTTTAAACATCTTGAAACGAAGGATATACCGTTGCTATTGTGCAGTTAGCAGATGAATCGAAAAATGCAGTCGTATTCTTGAAGTTTTGTGCAAATTTTTTACGCACATTTTTCACAGTTTCTAAAGGAATATTTCTTTGTCAAAGACATGTCACTTTTTTTAAAGCCGAGGGATTCTTTAAATCATTAGGCATTTTAATTGTATTTTTTTTTTAAGCTTTGGGCAGAATTTCAGACGACTTTCTCAGAATTTCAAAATGGCCGAATTTGTAAAACAATATTTTTGTCAAATGTTAAGCAAGAATTATTATTATTATTATTTGCATAAGATATTACGAAAATTTAAAATTAAGTGAGAGAACCTTGACTTCCAAGTTTTGCGCAATTTTTGCCCAAAAATATTAAACTTCTTAAAATGGCAACCCATTTGAAATCATTCTTTTTCTCCCTTACCTTATAGAAAAATATTTAATTTTGTTTTCGTAAAAATATCACAAAATATTAAAATGATTGTGATGTCTAAATTTCAAGTGTTGCGCTTTTTATTATCAAAAGCATAAGAAGTCTTCTAAAATGAAATTCATTTTGAAATTGTTAATTTTTTTAGTCTATTCATCAAGAATTTAAATTCTCTCCCCCCCCTCTCCCCAATATTGCAAAAGATGGAAGCACTAGAAATTTCATGTATTGAACATATGTATTTTTAATTATTAACTAAATAGTAATTTAAGAGAAAATGAATTAAATATGTTAAATAATTAAATTCTTCATATTGTTTTAAGACATAAACTTGGAAAAATAAATACACCCTTTATTATTTGGCCTACTTTGAACTATATTGCATGACTCGATAATAGATATGACATGAAAATGACTTGAAAATGCGCTCATAGGTTTAAATCTTATCACAGCGCACTTTAATATATATATATATATATATATATATATATATATATATATATATATATATATATATATATATATATATATATATATATATATTAAAGAATATGGGACTAAAAGTTACATATTAAGGGGGGTTAGGTATTTGTATTAAATTATTATAGAATGATTTAACCAGTCTATTTATGTGATCAATTATTGTCTCTATGTTATATTCGTTGAATATATTTTCATACCTAAAGTATGTAGGAACCATTACTCACATTCTGACTATTTTATTTTCGTGATGCTGTATTTTACAAAAATGCCTTTGAGCAGCGTAATCCCCATACAGTGGCAGCATATGTTGCAATCGGTCTTATCAGTGCCTTATATAACAGTAATTTATTTTCATTACTTAATACTGATTTTCTCCCTATCAGAGGATATATTTGAGCTTCTGCCTGTCTCAATTTTTTCAGTGTTTCGTCTATGCGTGCCAACCATGTCATTCTTTTGTCGAGAGTAACCCCTAGGTATTTTACCCTTGGAGACCAAGGTATATTTACATTGAATAATTTGAATTCAGGTGTGGGTTTTCTCTTTATACCGAATAGCACAGCTACACATTTGTCTGCATTGGTGGCTATTTTCCAACTCGTGAACCATTCCTCGTTGTCATTTCCTGTAGACATGATCGCTGTGTCATCGGCAAAGATATATCGTTCCACATCACTTTGTTTGGACAGATCGCATAGGTATATTAGGAAAATTAGGGGGCCGAGTATAGATCCCTGTGGTACTCCGCATTTAATTTCAGTAGTTTTCGAAAAGCTATTGTGTATTTTAACTTTAAATTGTCTATTTCTTAAACAGTTATTAGTCATTAATATCAGAGGAGGAAAGATTTTGAATTTAATCATTTTATAGATTAGGCCGTTAAACCAAACCTTATCAAAGGCCATGGCAATATCCAGGAATAAATCAGCTGTTGCGTTATTTTCTTTGATATTTTTTGTTATCAACTCTACAGCCCTCAGTAACTGGTGACATGTAGAGTGTTTTTCTCTAAAGCCGAATTGGTCATCATCTATGATGTGGTTACTTATTATAAAGTTGTTGAGTCTGCATTTAATGCAGTATTCAAAAAGCTTAGATAATACCGGCAACACAGGCTAATGGGTCTATATACTTTAGGATTCCTGGGATTCTTGCCATTGCCCTTGAAGATGGGGGCTATTTTATTGCTATTTTTCAACATGCAGGATTGTAGTTTAGCTTTAGTAATTGGTTAAAAATGTTAGTGAGATGAAATACTGTTTTTAGTGGTAAGTGTTTTAGCATTTTGTTAATTATTAGATCATGTCCAGGTGCCTTTCGTGGTTTCATCCTTTCAATATACATGATAATTTCAGATGGTGTGATAGTTGGCAGGGTGGTGTAAGCTGGGGGGGGGAATGCACGTAAGCTTCTACCTCAGAATTAATTTCTACTTCTTTATCACTAGTTATGTCATTAGGTGACAAATGGTCTTTAATGCTTACTGCAGTTACATTGGCCTTCTCACTATCAGTACATGCAATGTTATCAATTCCATTTAGGGATGGAAAGACACATTTTATATTTTTACACGACTTGGTCGCCTTCCATAACGAACCGTCTTCTGCTGCTAGTGAGCTGATGAGGTCATGCCCCTGCTTATTTTTAAAAATTTTTATTTCGTTTTTTTAATTTGTTATCAAATTTATTGTATAAAATTTTGTCTGACAATTGTCGGGACTGTTGCCAGTTTTTTCTTAACCTATTTCTCATACTAATTTTTTCCTTTAACTCATGGCTAAGGAATGATATATAGTTATTTACTTTTATTTATTTTTTATGCGTTTTCATAATTTTTGTAGATAGTATTAGCTAAATTATTTATTTCACTTTCTATTTCATTTTCATTATTTAAATTCACTAGATTATTGGTATCGTTAATCAAGCTATGCTTGAATTTCATCCAATCTGGAATTAGTGTGTGAAGGATGGTGTAGTCTTTATGCGTTATGTCAAATGTGCAAGTGACCGGGTTATGATCACTTGTCATTTCGCATATGGTAGTGGTTTTGGAGGCATTTGGGAAATTTTTGATAGTGAAAAAGTGAATTGTAGATGCAGTCGCGCGTATATGACCACCATTTCTTGTGGATATTCCAGCCTTATGTTAAGATCATTAATTAGCTTATTTAGAGCTGTTCCATTTTGAAGGAGTGTCACAATTTAAGTATCTTGGAACTTTTATTTGCGACGACAACAGCCTACAAAATGAAATATGCGAGAGAGTGCAAGCTGGTAATAGAGCTTTCTACACAAATAAAAAGTTATTCAATAATAGATTGATATCACGGAAAACAAAACTGCAAATTTATAAAACCCTCATTAGACCAATCGTTACATATGCCGGAGAAACATGGACATTGAATGTAAGGGACTCTGAATATATTAGAATTTTTGAACGCAAAATTTTAAGGAAAATCTATGGACCAAGGCTTGAAAATGGTGTATGGATCAGAAGAAAGAATAAAGAATGAATGCACCTAGTGAGAAACAAAGATATAGTGAGATTCATTAAAGCACAAAGAATACGGTGGCTTGGCCACGTACACCGCAGAGATGAAAAAAATTTCATAAAAAGGATAAAAAAGGGTAAATTATTCAATAGCAAGAAGAAGGGGAGACTCAGAGAAACATGGATTGATAATGTGGAAAAGGAAACCATGAAGATATAGAATTGGAAAAATTTGGCTCTGAAGCGGGAAAAGTGGAAAGATGTGTCGTATGTATTTTCACTATAATTATTATCAACTATTGTACAGAATATGTTGATGGTTGGTAATGACACACTTATATGAGATTGTAAATAATTATGTTCATGTGTGATATGTTAAATGTTTCTTCAAATAAGAGTTTTTATAAATTCTAAATTACATTGTATTTTACATTTATTCCAGAAAAAACAAACTTTTCATCTGTATTTGAAATTTTTTAAAGTGAGATGAAGTTCACAAGTCTTCCTTCTGAAAGTATATCTATGACCTACATGCATTAATAATGACGCAGCTGATAAATTGGCAAAGGCTGGCTCAGATCTACAACAGCCTTCTCCAGCCTTGGAGTACCATACTGTTAAAAGGCTTATTAAGTCAAACATAGCCTCCTATCGTTGAAATGCTTACAAGATGTGCATAAAGGGGAAAGCATGGGCTTCCTTACTAACAAAGCCTATTCCGTGTAACCTCTACAGAGCTGTGGGAGTGGCAAATTTTCGCCTTAAAACTGGGCATGATTATCTGCAAAAACACCTTCACCGTTTGGGTTTGAAGGACTCTCCAATCTGCCCTTTTTGTGGACTAGAGGACATGACCGGTGACCACCTTTTCACTTGCCCTGGACTTTCGGACATCGCAGTTAGAAATTCTGCGGAAGCTGACTTTTCATTCACCTCAAGTTTGTATTGGGCTGCCCGACAGAGACTGATGGTTGAAAAACCAAGGTCGGGCGTAGGATAAAAAAATAAATAAATAAATAAAATAAAAATAAAACATGCATTAATTTACAATGCATTTAAAATGCTTGAAACTTGCTATATTAAAATCAGCAATTAGTTTTAAGAAGCCAGAAAGGAGGTAGAATATTGTTTCTAATACCTCGCTACAAAGATTTTCACTTTTCAGCATTACAAGGGCTTAATGTTTTACAGATTTATATCATTGGGCATCAAGTTAGTTTTCCATCATGAAAGAAGTAGTATAAACATTGAAAAACTAATATTTTTAAACTATTATTTATGATATTTAGTGTCATTTGCTTGTTTTAATATAGTATTACTGTTACAGTAAAATAGGTAACTTCAATTTTATACATTATTTATTACAACATTTTTTGTTATATCCACTTCAGTTGTCATGTTGAACAACTATATTCATAAAAATCAATCAGTATTTATTAAGCAATATTTTTATATTTGTAAATATTAGATATTTTCTACCATAGAAATAATATCTATTTTTATTTCACAAGGTAACAGGTAAAAACATTTAGATGGGATTTTTTTACTGTGCAGATTTCTAAATGCATCTGTACAATTTTAAAATCCTTTCTGAACAAATTGTTTATGGTTACTTCAAGTTTTTGAATTGGAAATATACAATTCACAAAATTACAGATTTGTCAATTGTCCTAAAATTTTTGTATTATGTACAAATTTTAATCTTGTGTGTAAAAATTCAAGCTGAACTAACTCTTAAAAAATATAAGTTTTCAAGTTTTTACAACAAGATTATAGAAAAATAATATACCTATTTTCTTATATCAAACTAGCATTAATATTTTTAGAGCTAGTATTTTAACCAAAAATCTTCTTTTGAAAAGAATAACACATTTCAGCCTTTTTATGAAAAGCAAGATGCATTGAATTAAAAAATAATTTAAATTTTTTTACAAGATTGCGTGAGTGTAAAATGTTAAAAAAGCAACACTTTTTTTCAGAATTCGTTTGCTTGACTCTCGTAAATTCTTTTCATAATATCATAAAGTTATTTCCATTTCTAGTGCTAAAGTCTGAAAAATAAAAATATTTTCAATGACAGATTATCAATAATTTTTTTTAATTCACTCACATTTTCTGTTTTATCATTTGGAATAGATGAACAATAGTTTAAAGAGATTTTGATTCTACCTGTTTTGAAATCATTTTTAATGTAAAAAATTTTCAAAAACTCAATGAATAATTCAACTGTAGATATATTGTAATTGTGTAAATTAATGTATCAGATCCTTGCAAAAGAAATAAAAATAGTTTTATTTAAAGTCTGCATTATATATATTGTACTTAAAAATTGTTATTTAATCTTAAAATATGAAAGAAAATTATTTTAAATATTTTAACTATAATAAAAGAAAAAGTATTTTTATTCATGATTACATTTGTGGATAAAAAATTTTTTATATAAATTTTTTTACACATATTTTGTCACATTAATCCCTACAAGATATTATTTAAATGATGATTCGCTGAAGAGCTCTTTCTTGTTCACAACTTACACATGTCGTCTCACCACATACTTTCATTTACATATTAATTAAATTTGTGCACCATTTACCCATATTCAGTTGAGAAGAATACATGAAACGGTATCGTTTTATATCAGTGATAAATTAAAAATTTGTCAATTAGAAGTCAAAACAAAAAAGAAAGCAATTTGCTTGGCATTATTTATTTTTCAATCAATTTTCAATTTATTACAAAGACTGAAAAATCAAGTACTTCCTTACTTTTTTCAAATAATTTGTTTTTAAGAAAAATACATTAAAATTAAAATGAAATTATTTTTTTAAAAGATAAATTAATTTCGAATATATAAGAAACAAATCTATATAAAGAATGATCGCAAAAAATAATAAATCTCTTACAACCTAAAAGAACTGAAAAGGGAAAAATAGATATGAAGAAAAGAATCACTATTTATTACAATGAAACAATATTTTTGATCAAATAACAATTTTCAGTTTATTTTCATAATTTCATTAAATATGTATTTGTGAGAAACATTGGCTTCCCAACAATCTAAGCGACAGATCTCGCAATGCACCGATATAAAAATATCCCCTAGGGATGAAATTTTTCAATACTATATTTTTTACAATTTTAATATTCATATTTTATGCTTTTCACTGCTTTTATGAATGCTTATTGTAGAAAATAAAATTTCACTTTGTTTAAAATTTATTTAGATATCAAACTTTACTTCACTTCGCTTCATATATATGCGAATAAAGAATCCCTAAACGAAACATGATTGGCTGAGTTTATTTCCTCAAAATTCCCAATATTCCCCAAACTTCCCGGTTTTTTCCCGAAATTCCCGAGTTAATTCCCAAGCTTCAAAATTCCCGGGAATTTTACATCTCTACCTAGGCACGCACCTCCAATTTATTTGTTTTACTCTAAAAAAGGGAACTAAGGTGTTTGTCGTAAATTTTTTGCTTATTTAACTATGGGATATGGAATCGGGAGAGTTTGGTGGGGATCGAACTGGTATTTCCTTCATGGCATGGCTAAGGACAGATTTTATTTAAATCCGACAAGGACTTCTACATATGGGGGGGGAATTACACGATAGATTGCTATACATTACATAGCTGTGTGTTGCATAGATAACATACACTTAATATGTGACATACTTAATTACTTAATTTCTTGGTTACAAAATAACGTTATTTACCGTATTACAATATATATATATATATATATATATATATATATATATATATATATATATATATATATATAATTTCTGTTTAACAATTCTTGGCTAAGATACAGTG
Organism: Latrodectus hesperus; assembly: GCA_037975125.1. NCBI lineage: Eukaryota > Metazoa > Arthropoda > Arachnida > Araneae > Theridiidae > Latrodectus > Latrodectus hesperus. Next base: position 25,203,614 of record CM075857.1, read on the forward strand.
CTTATTTACATTATTTACATATTTTTATAATGGGTTTACCCAAATGTTAAATTTGTCGTTCAGTAACTATTTCATACATTTGTATTTCAGTAGCACCATTAAGAGTTAGTGCATCTTCAATTCCATCGATATCATGTGAATGCAGCTTAATATTATGGTGTCTGGGTTAGGCTATTTACAATTAATTACCATTAGACATTTAATTTTACAGCATTTAGAGTTAATTGTTAGTTAGACTTAATATGATACATAGAAAAAGCTGTGATTGTAGTACTTTAAAGGTATTGCATCAGATTTGCTCTTTCGCGCGGTTTAGGTTTCTCCTTCACCCTCCCGATGATGGATGACTTTGACAGTCCTGTTTACTTAACTGATTCTTTGTCCTTGGATGTAAACACCATCTTATGCAAATAAACAGCTCCATCCTAATTTCTCTACCCCCTCCAGGTTTTGTGGTTTGGGGAAAATCAGGGGAGAAGTAGAAATTGATGTGATGAATGAGTTAGGTGCCTAGCCAAAGAGTTATTTACCTCTTGACAAAATGGATAATAAAGGTTTTGAATCACAAGTCGATTATATTTTATGTACTCCCAAGAATCTTTGCATGGTGACTTTATATTACATATATTTATTTACAATTAATAAGATATATATATATATATATATATATATATATATATATATATATATATATATATATATATATATATATATATATATATATATTGCAGTTAATTACAGATTTATAATAGAGATTAGATCAATACTGCTAAGCTCAATACTGCTATGTAATCGAAATTTTTGTTAATAATACACTATATAAATATATAGCAAAGTAAAAAAAAATTTACTGGAATATTTTCCATTAGGTACCAGTATTCTGATATATACATACATTTTTCATTCATTATTAATAATTACACATTTATATATACAAGAAAAATAAGGTACACAAATTGTTGTTACACATACATACACACACATATATATATATTCATATTATACATACATACATATATATATATATATATATATATATATATATATATATATATATATATATATATATATATATATATATATAATATGAATATAGTAGTTATATATAATAAATATGTGTAAAATAATATATATCAAACGGTGTAAGATGGCAGTCAATATAAAATGACAACTAATATAGGTTTTCAAGTTAGGTTCAAATTAATTAGATATTTAAGATATTAGCAAATCAGTAAGGCAATTAGGACCATACTATCTATTGATTTAATAGTATATTTAATTGTAAGCTGGTAAATTTTAGTTGTATGTTATAAATTTGTAATTGTGAGCCATTAATTTAAATTATTCAGATATTAGTAGTTGGTTTGAAACTAAAAAAAACTAAAAAATTTACTAAGAAAGTTAACAAAACTAAAAATTTCTATAGCTAAAAAATTTCAGTCTATAGAAATTTTTTAGCATGTGGTTTGGAGTGAAAATCTGGGCAGAAGTCTGATGAAAAAGTTAAGTCAGGGGAAAGGGGCATCAATCTTCTGCTAATGGGCTTGGTATATCTCATTGCCATCTTTATATTGTGAAATATGAGGATCTCTCTGGGACCCTGTAACGCCTAGAGAGGCGCATCCCCTTAGTGATGGGTGGTAGACAGGGGAATGCCTTCACCAGATTTCCGTTGGGTGGTAGGAGGAAAATAAAATGCCTCCCATGGGTTTTCGGGTAAGTTTGTAATGTAAGTTTTCGGGGCTCTAACTATCATTTTTCCAAATATGTGAGATTGATTCCAACAGAGACAGCTACACGATTGGAACAGACCACTTCGGTGGCATGAAAATAAATGTAGACAATACATGGACAAATGTAATGTGTAGAAGTTGTCCTGACGAAGATCCAGACCATATTTTCAACTGTCCAGCAATATCGCTCCAGAATATCAGAGAATTCTCATTTGATGGCGATCAGAGAATATAGTGAAGCTGGCTAAATCCGTCAGGAACAGTAACGGATCCTGGACATGTCACCAATCAACCAACAATATGAAGATATCACAATATGATATTGAAGACGAAGCGAATCTTTTCCGTCTGACGAAACTACTGTCACCACTTTTATATTGTTAAGACGGCAACCGAAGAGATCCAAAATTGTGAAGCAAGTCAAAAATTTTTAAGTACTTTGAAAGTCAGAAATATCTGGCCATACCAGATGAAAGAATGAGATTCTCACTGAAAACTTTTCATATGATAGTGAAAACTTCGTTAACCTCTTTAGACTATATCTTGTTGCGATATTAAAATAATATTTTTACTTATTTGAACGTAAAATAAATTAAGCTGGTTGCTTTTTACAATCTATATAATACAAAACCTTTAAAAGAAAAATTCCTTGACGCGTACTCTAAACTTTGTGTTTCACAGAAACTTTGCCCCAGATTTCGAAGAAATGAATCATACATATAATATACGTATAATTTACACTACATTGTTAATTTATAACTATAAATGATAAAAATCTGCACAATTGTTTTTATATTCTAAGCATTTTCCAATTCAATTTAATGACGATTTCACTCTGTAACTGTCAAAATTATAACACGTGCATTAAAATTACAAGTGTTTTTTAGATTTTATTATTTAATTTTAAGATTAAAATAAAAATAATTTACTGTACAGAAAATTCTAACAATAAATAAATCGCAAAAGACAAGATGACTTCTTTTAACATTTAAAAAAATTTCAATATATGTTATTAAATTAAATACGAATTATTTAAAGATAAAAGTATTGTTTTCTAAGTCTGTTTAAAATTAAATTAGTTAGCAATGTCGATACAAGAAAAAAAAAAAGAGTTCCAACAAAAATCGCCATTTTTTTTTAATATTTCTTTCTTATTGTAAAAAAAAGTCATCGTTTAATACTTTTTTACTTTATTTATCGTATTTGTCTTTTATATTACATCTGCAATGAAAAGGATATTTGGATGAAGTAATTATCGCTGTAGAAGCGGGCGAGAGCCATTATAATCATGCTTGCTCAAGAATATTTTCGAATATAAGTCGGTACATTTTAAAGAACATTTTCCATTATCATCAAAATTCCCGATGAAGATGATTTCGTCTAGCATCTCATCTTCCATCTCGTTTCTTCGCATATATTGTTTTCGCTTACTAATTTTACATAAAATAAATAAATAAGAGTCATATACCCATGTGAGACTCGACTTTTAAATTATATTTTTTTCAAGCTTTGTACTTAAATTTTTCGTTAAACAGAGATATTTTTGTGTGTCGATAACAGAATAAAATGTTCCTGTTAAGTTACTTTGCTAAATACTTTTTCTTTTCCAATTTGAAACTGTTATCAATAAAAGTTATTCAACTTTAAATCAAATTTTTTGCATTATAATCAATTTAAATGCATGAATTGCTTTGCAGCACATATTACTAGCCTTTCTTTTCTGCAAAGTATTTGATGTCATATTTGGCATTTATGAATTAATTAAAGCAAATGCATATTTTACATTTACAATTTAATTAGTTTATTTTTCCTTCCCCTGTGAAGCATAATTTATTAGCACCAAAAAGAATTTCTAATTATTTAAGTACAATAATAATGAATATAATAAAAAATAAACTAATTAATTAAAAAAACATTCACTTTATAAGATGGCAACGAAAAGAAATATATTAATCAAAAAAATTCGTATTAAACGTTTATACTTAACACTACATTTCTCAAGTGTTATATTCATTGATAGAAAATAGAAATTATTATTTTCATAGATAGAAAAAAAAATGGGGAAAGTATTTTATTTATTCTCCTCAGAATGTCTAAGAATTTCATGTTGATTTAAAAATACATTTTAATAACTTAAATTAAATAGTAACACACTATGAATGAAAGCATTCCTAAAATAAAATGCTGTTTAGTTTCTACAAAGATAATTGTACTTATGAGATAAACGACCCAATTTAAAAACGGATATTTTTTAAAAAATGCTAAAATACTACGATATATCTTTTGTCCTGCTTTTGACAATATACAAACAGAAGATAATATGCCTTCCGAGAAAACTTTTCATAAATAGTGGACTGAACTCCAGCGTCATAAGGGAATCGAACCCAGGACCCTATGTTCCGAAGAGCACTATCTTAACACAATAGGACACACACAATGACCATGATCTCTGTTCTACTTCAATCGTTAATTATTATATATTTTTTGTAATTATTAATGAGACAAACTAATGTATATTAATTTAAAATCTGCCTTATTTATTAAAGTTTCGCTTATTAAGCCTGTAATGAAATCGAAAATAAAGATAATAAATTAAAGTTACGAATTTTTAAAATTTGCAGTGATTTAAAAATGCTGATAATAAAAGCGAATAAATTGCTGAAATAAATATTTTGAAAAATGTGTTCCTCAGCAAATTAAATATTTAAAAGTGAATTTTCTGCATGTAAAAACAATTCGAAATTTTGTAACTTCTAATAATTGCAGCTTATAAATGGTATTTATTTCTTCCATTTTGCTAACAAAATAATCATTTCTCGTCTCGACTTGTAAATTTTGTCGATTCGTTAAGAGGTATCCATACTGTTATTGTGAACTGCACAAGTATTAGAATTTTGGGCACTATTTCGTTCAATGAAAACTTAGTTGAAGCGACATTTTTGACGCCAATACATGGAGTAACTGACACCTAGAGTATCGCTCCGGTGAGAAAGAAAAATATTTGTTGTAAAAATTTTTACTTTGAAGTAATAAACATTTTGATTACTTTTAATCATATTTGAAAATGTTTACAAGCATTTTGAACATTGCAAAAAACAATTATACATTTTTAAAAACTGGTATTAAACGGTTACAGTTGATGATGTTTTATCTGGTGGTGTTAATTATACCATTTGGTGATTTCATATCTTCCACCTAAAAATGGAATTATACTGAAATTTTGTAATCACATTTGCAAGTTTGTTAAAATCAAATAAAATTTTCTTATATTTAATTAAATCAGTAGAACAGAACATTTCGAATAAATTAATAATTTTATCTGCAATATTCATTTTTAAAAATATCTTTTGTTTAATGTTCTAAAAATGGTAAATGGTAGCATTTCTTATTAAATTTCATAAAGTATTAATAAAAGTGATCTTGGAAAATTAAAAAAAATAATAATAATCTAATTTCTTAAATATACATATATATTCGAGAAATAAAAAAGGAAACATGTTCTAAAACGCTTTTTCGATTTGCGTTGTCTATGGTGACATAATTTTGTGGATATGGCATAATTTTAATAATATAGTTAAAATCTATCAATATGCGTTATTTTTATTGTTTACATGCATCCATGAAAACTGTATTCTGTTTTTTACAACAGAGAAAATTCTTAAAATTTTATTAAGAATTCTTAAAACTATTTAAATAAAAATTTAATTCAAAAGATCTTAAATGATTTTGTCATTTATTTCAGTCAGTCTACTCCATTTCTTAAAATTAATAATATTTGACAATTGAGGACATTTTTATCACTATCAATGCAAAATTCAGAGCAATAAACAACTGGGTCTAAGCGAAATTTTTCCCGGGCGACAGGTGTTCTTAGAGTAACAATGGTGATGATTCTCACCACTTAAAGAACATCTGTTCATTTCTTTTCTGTTGACAGATGACGGTTGTGATAAATTGACCCCAACACAGTAATAAATATATGAATTTGTTCATTTAATGAATCGTAAATACATATTAATCAAACAGATCATCGTATTCGATGAAACCTGAAAACAAGAATGTTTCGCAATTTTCTGCGCAATTCGGTTCTTAATATTAGTTTTCCTAAAACTTTTTATCAATATCTGTCTTATGAAATAAATTTCCGGTATTTAAATGACCATAGCAAATATGTTAAATAGCAAATTTAAATATTAATACAGCTTTATAATTACAAAATTATAAAGCTATATTAAATAACCATAGCAAATATTCCAATAAAAACTTACTAAAAAAGTTATGATAAGCTCAAGCTTTTATTTTGTGTTACAGTTACTGTAATGAAGTTATATTAAGCTAAAGTTCTCAGAATAGTATGTAAGAAAACACAATGACCTCTATAGTTCAGTTCCATTTATTACTTGAAGAATTCAGCCTCATTTCCACGAGAAAAATTTTCATATAGATGTTACAATTTTAAAATAAACTTTGGAAAATTTCTGTTATTAGAATCATACATTCTGATAAATTACATCAATAATTTAACAATCATGGAAATATTTTAGAGTAAAAATAAGCGCTTAAATATTTGCCATTTACATATTCATGAAAAAAAAAATTCCCGTAAAATTAACCTTGCTAAATATCTAAAAAAAAAAAATGCTTTTATATACATTTCTTGGAGAATTTATCAAAAAATATTTGATGATATATCTCTGTTCCTATAAGATAAATTTTTATTGAAAAATGAAAATATTTCTAGTAAATTGCTTCAATAGAAAATTGTAACAATTAATTAGCTAGATGAAAACTGATATATATTTATATATATATAATAATAATAATAATAATGATAATAAATACATTAATTGGAGATATTTATAACTTTAAAATAACATAAATTTCTCGATATTATAAATAACAGTTTTAATATCCAATAAATATTAAATATATTTATTTTAATATATATTAAAAATTTGGTTGTCCATATCTACAAATTTTATCACGTGTATGGCTTATGTGATAAAGTATAATTTTAGCTTTTCCCATAAGTATATTAGTTTTTTCTGTGTGTTTTCCGTATTGAAATTGGTTTTTATGCGGTTTATATTCTTATTTTATATTTTTAAAAATTAAGCATTTAACAGAAACACAAGCATTTACTTTAATGGTTCCGTTATTTTTTTCCTATTAAAATGAAAACTTTTAAACATTGAAGCAGAAATAATATTTTTATACGTGGAAATAATTTGTTCCACAAATATTTAGTCGATTCCACTTTTGAAAATATATTTAACTATAAAATAAAAGTTCCTTTAAGTATAAAATAAAATTAATAATCTTTTATTATTCAAATCTCAATATCTATATAACACTTCTTTCTTGTTATGAGGATATTATTAAAAAATTTGGAAAGCCTGTGAAACAATGGCTGTAACAAGCTCTATGTTCGGCATTGGTAAAATGAAAATGTAAAGAAAACAAATACTGCTGCAAAAAAACCGATAACAATTTTCCAATATGAAAATCAGGGAAAATATTCAATTTTTATTTTAATTGACTTTTAATCTTTTAATAATATAAGTTGCTTGCTTCCTTGCTCTCTCTCTGTATATATATATATATATATATATATATATATATATATATATATATATATATATATATATATATATATATATAATTACTAAACCAGTTTTACTAATTAAACTGAATCCTTCAGTGGATTTCAAACTACTTCAAGAAATATTCAAGATCAGAATCGAACTCTTGAAATATTGTTTCAGCGGCAAACTTCATGTAATAAAGTATTCTGTAGCAAATAAATTTTTGGTAATGAAATAGATACTAGAACATTACCCATTACATAAAAGCACTTGAAGCCTATTACAAAGGCAGAAAAGGAATACTTAGAAAATATTTATTGGAATAAAACTAGGAGACATTAGTAATTAATAACAATGTTGATTTCAAACTTTTAATAGAATTTATATAAAAATAAATAGTTTTATTTACTCCATTTTAAACAGCTTTCATATTTAGAAAGTCCTGATAAAGTGTTTTAGCAAATTCGTCAACACATAAACTGAGTTTACAGTTGAATAATAAAACTAATTAGGAAGAATATTATCAGAATCAATATTCTTCTCGTTTATAATGAAAATATAAAAAGAAATTGGAAAATAAATTCAACTAATAATATTATGTAAAATTTTAATTCAAAATTGTTAATGAATTAAAATTTTATCTAATAAATTTTATAGATTCTAATTACGGTTTTATACTTTTCTATAAAATTGTTAACTGTTTTAATGTAATAATAATCGACAATTGTGATAATAATTATGATTTTTTTTGTATAACAATAACCGAATAACCAGTTCTCGTGAAACTACGTTCTATTGCGAGGCTGGAATGTAAGTTATAACCCTAAACCTCCGAGTCAAATTATGTGGTTTGAAAAATTATTGTGTTAATAAAATTTAATTTTATAAATTATAAAGGCATTCGAAAGCATTTATGGACATGCGTGGAGGTGGATTATGCAGTCTAAAATCTTATATATTAATAAAACTATAGAAAAAAAATAAAAATAAATATTTTTTGAATGCGTGTATGCTTAATTTAGCACTTTAAAAACAATGTGAAGAAAACAGTCTGCAAGTGAAAAATTGCTTATAGTGGAAATATAAGTACATATTTAGTTTATTTCATGAAAATAAGGTGAGAATAAATCTATAACACCATTTAGAACACATTAATATTATTCTTTTGCAAATTGTAAATTCCTTATAGTATGTTGAAAAGTATTTAATCTTTTATCATCTAATAAGCACTTTTCATTTTCTTAGTAAAATGTTTTTTGGGATTATTCCCATATTATTTAAAGAAAATTTCATGAATTATTTTAAAAGGAAAACTTTCTGACATCGTCACTGGTTGATTTCTTGAGTGTTCCGAGATTAGACTGTTAGTGGCGCCATCTATTAATCATACGGAGTGATTTTTCATTAAATTTATTTTTGAAACCAAGAACATTTTTTTAACATACAATTTTTTGAAAATTTAATTATTGAAAAAATATTGAAGAAACTATTTCTGATTGTCTACTATCATAGAATATTTAAGAGAAATTAAATTTCAGTCATTGTGAAAATTCAATGAAAACTGATTTCCAGATATATTAATAGTTTCTAATTGTATTGATTCTAAAAAATAAAGTAAATTGAAAATGAGAGAAATACAGCACTGATATTAATATTTTTTCATTAGTGAGCACTCTGAATTTTTTATTTAACTATTATTGAGATAATTTATTACGTAGAGATTATAAATTTACTTACAGAACAACTAATTTAAATAAAAATGAATGACAAAAATGGAAAAAGGTAAATACATTTTCTATGCATTTTGTTGGATCCATTAATGTATTAAATCAGGGCTTCTTAAACTTTTGTAATTCAGACCCCATTTATGATTGCGAGTTTCTTGACGACCCCATACAAATATAAAAGAAAAATAAATTAATATTTTTTGATGATTTATTTATTAGGTAACAATATACATATAAAAATAAATCTTTTCTTCAACTTTAATTAAAACATTTGAAATAAAATAGCTATGTTGTCTTTCATTCTAATCTGGAAATATTTTTTATAATAAATGTTAATGAGTATTTACTTGATGGTATTATTTTTTTCAAACAACAATTAAATAAAACTCCAGCAAAAAAAGTTAAGAATATGAAACCCTTATTGGAGCAATAATTTAATACTATACATACCTGGTTGTTATGTCCTACAGGAACAATTATGTAGTTGTAGATAATTATTATAAAAACTTGTGAAATATTTAAAACTATTTTTTAAAAACAGAATAATAAACTTAAAATCTTAAAACAAATCGTTAAATACCTTAGCAACTTGTATTTTCTTAACACTACTACTTTCACTGATAAAAAAATTAATTCAATTAACTGGCTGATGGTAGATCCAACATACGAGTATAAATGGAAAAAAAATTTTTAAACTGACAAATTCTAAATAACATGCAAATAAAACGAAATGTTTATATAGTTTCTTCAGCAATAATACCTAGAAATTTTGTTGATAATATTTCTCAGGATCATTTCGGTTTCGGTTTCAGGATCATTTCGGTTTTTCGGTTTGTACCTGCATTTCTATTAAGAGTATTATAATACTCTTAATAGAAATGCAGGTACAAACAATCTTTCCGAACTAGAAGATTTTATGATGTATTTATCTACGATAATTGTTATTTTATCTTTATAACAATAACTTTACAAGTTAAAAAACATTTTCTGTTAAATTGTATTTTTATCTCTCGCGACCCCAGAATTTTGCTACGCGACCCCAAATGGGGTCGCGACCCATAGTTTAAGAAGCCCTGGAATAGGATAAAATTAGTCAAGGATGCCCATTACTCTATTTGCATATTTATTAAATATAAAAACATTAATAAAATATTATTTACAAAAAATTGAAAAAAATAGTATTAAACTTTTTTTCATGGTTTATTGAAAAAGGAAAGTTAACGAAGAGAAAAATTTAGGGCAATATTAATGAGGTTCAACATTATACTTTGACACTCTTTAAATTTCTATATTAGAATGTTAGTGGTGCCATCTGTTAAACACTTTAAAGAACTTTCGTACTATGATTTGGAGATAAACTATAGCTTTACGAATGTAACTTAAAAACATTTTTTGAATTATTATTAAATGCATTATAGTGCTGAGAATAAACACGCTTAAATGAGAGAAAGTAAATTAAATATTCAGACAAACAATTAGGTATTTTTTGAAACAATTGTTAGCTTAGTTTCTTTTTCTTTTCCCTTTGTTTTTTATTTTCAGCTTCTTAATCGCTTCGTCACGAACATGATTTTATACATTGAATTACAAATCAATTTGCAATAAATTTTCCAAAAAGAGTCATAACCACTAAGCACAAAATATCTTAATGAAATGAACATCCTTTTTCATTTTTAGCGAGTATTTTGCACAACAATAAATCACATTAATTTAAATAGGAAAAATACTTCATTTATTTAAATGATCTCATAAACAAGTGACTTTCAGAATAACCCTTTTAACAAATCTCAAAAACACATTTTAGCGATACAACATTATGTGCTTAGAATATATAACTTTCTGTCACGCAAATGATATCTTTATATAATACTACTGATATATATTAAATTAATAAGTGAAAAATAGATATATAATATAAATTAAAAACTTTTTTTTTAATTTATTTAATATTTTGGTCACAGTTTCTTAACTTTTTGCATTAATCTTTATTTGGATCTCATAAACACACACGTTTTTTCTTCCCCCCCCACAGGAAATGAGAGCATAAATTACCTCTATTAAATGTAGCTTAACGATATCCCACATAATGACCAGAAATCAAAAATAATATTACAGACACATACGGTAATTACATTGAAAAGATATCAAGAACTAATACTGTGTACTATGCATGAAAGTTAGTCAGAAAATTCTGTTATATATCTAGTATTAATTTCTTCTCCTAAAAGAATAAACTTATCCCAAAGCACTTCATTGAATTTAAACTATTTACGAAAAATAACCACGTGGTACATACAGTAATTTTTCAGAAAACATGTAAATGACATTTAAAGTATATTCTGTTGGACAGTTACTGTGCAAACTTTTCTCAAAACACAATTTCGTATTATTTCTATTCTCAAAAGATTTGCCTTTACTCAAAGTACTTTAGTAAATTTAAGCTGTTTCTAAAATTGAAAACAAAATGAGAATATAAAAAGAGCACCATTAAAAATAAATTTATTTAATTGCATGCATTTCTTATAAAAATTTGAAAAAAATATTGTAAAAAGTGTCAAACTTTTGAATCCTAATTTGGGCGTGTGTTTTGAAATGATTTGGAATCCATTTAAACTGTAGGCCCCAGTGTCCTCGTGTGCTAAAACTGACCTTTGTACGACAAACAAACCAACCAGTGGCGTAGTGAGGGTAATTGGCGCCCGGGTTCGATACCTTTTTTGGCGCCCCCTTGAAAATAAATTAATAATACAATATAAATATGGGAATAGAATGTATTAAGTAATAAAAGATACATAATAATATAATGATATATAATACATTACAATAAATAGAGTATAATTCTAATAAGAATACAATATAAGTAATAACAGAATGTTGTACCTACTATAAAATAATCGAAAATAAATTAATTATCAAGCTCAGCTTTAAATTTATACAAATTCAATTTTAACTAAAAAAAAAACCCTTTATATTGAATTCGGGAAAGTGTCATTAGAATAACCGGACTTCTGTAATTTAGAATTAATTATAAAAAGATACATAATTGATTTTATATTCCAATACAATTAGTTTAAAAAACAAAAAAATTTTAAACGAGAAATAATTTTTACATATCATAGATATAAGCAGATGTAATTATTCGCAATGTCCTACATTATTCACATTTTTCTTGTCTTTGATTAAGCGAATTGATCAATTACTTTATCAAAGTTGATCATTTCAAAATTTTCTTTTTTTTATACTTAAAATTGTTAAATCACTTTGACGGTTTTGACTCATGGTGGATCATAAATAAGTCAAAATTAATTTTATTTTGCTGAATGAACGTTCACAGCTTGCAATGGATGCAGAAATAGTAAAAAGTATTTGAATGGCAACCCCTTCTCTATCTTCACCGTTTGAGATGTTGGAAGTTCTAATAGAGCTTTTGGTTTAAATTATTTTTTCTACTGCTAAGTAACATCTCTTTCAGTCCCACATTTCTCTTTCCATAGAAATCTGTATGACAAAATTCCTCCAAACTTTTAATTTGTTAAGCACCGTGACTTAGAACTCCCAAGGTCCGAGGTTCGATTCTCATGCTACGTCAACTCAACCTTTCAGTGGATCGATTAACTTAGTACCAATCATGCTTGGGAAATAAACACCGGGGATTTAGCTTTGGGCTGACCACCTAACCGGGGCATATGTTTCGCACCCCAGTGCCCTCAATTAGGAAAACAGGTATGGGCACTGTAGGCCTTGATCCGGATATGACAGTTTTGTGAAGTCGGGATATTTATTTATTTATTTATTTATCATTTAATTTTTAACTTTTAAGAAAATTGATTTTAATGATTTAACATTTCCATAACAATGTCTTAAAGAAATTTAAATCTATTTTTTCTAGCTTGCTAACCAATTGCAGAAATTAAGCATGTTTACTCCCTATTAATTGTGCATTACCTTATGAAAGATTCTACCAATTGTCGATCACTGGGTGTTGAACGTATGCTATAACTTATCTTAACAAATTTTCAAAAATTCTATAATATTACTAACTTTACAAACTTTAGCTATTTATTGCAAAATTATAATTGAATAAGACTTTAACACTCCTAATTTAGGATCAACTCACCTGATTTTTCACCTGACCATTTAAAATAAAAAAATTGTATTTGTGTAATAACTTTTCAAACAATAATATTCAATTTACAAATAGTTTTAAATTATTTGTTTAAACGATTTAAGGAATCAAAAAAATTCTTTTATTTATAAAACAATTACAAACAATAAAAGATAAAATTACCTGGATGCCTCTTTTAGAAAGATGATCAAATAATGACTTGCGTAAAAGCAGCCTATTGTCATAATAAAAAAACACGGGATATTAAATTTACTGGGGTGATTATGAGAAATAAAATTAAAAATATTAATTATGAAATTAAAAATGATAAAAGCAAAAAGTATTTTGTAATGATAAACTTACTTTTCCATGAGCCATATAATGTATGGACTCCAAAATTTATCATGTGAGTGCTTCATATTTGAGTTTCTAAAAAATTAAATGATTTTACTTGAAGATTTTTAATTTCTAATGACTATTATTTGATATTATTTGTAAACATACTAACTTCAAAAGAACAGACGGCATGAATAATTCCAAGCATGATTCTTTCAAGGGTAGAAATGGCAATAAACCACTATACATATAAAATACAAGAAAGATAACTCGTCTCAGATATTTGTTTTAAAAAATATGCGGCTTCTATAGGAAAAAATGTTCATAGCCTGTGTGGGAAGTTTCCTAGCTGGAAAGATAATTATAATTAACAAAACTAAATATAGTATATTTGTTTAGAACAAAACAAATACTATATTTAGTTTTGTTCTAAGTGCATGGCATGAGGTCACAGGTCATGTGAAAATGAGTCAAATGAGGTGAAGAGCGCTTAAAACTCCATTTCATTAGGAAAAATTTAAATATTAAAGTGGGAAATTTCATCATTCACGTTCTAATGTCTTTTCGATCGTTAACGCACCAGGAAAAGCGAAAACACGTTCTTTACAGAAAACATAATAATTTTTCATAAATTAACAATAAATTTAAATAAACAAAGTGGGGATATTGTTGTTTTAGCCGACTTGATCGACTGAGACATCGATCCAGTCCATATGACGCGCGGGTCATGACGAAGGGCGTGACCTGCAGCAGTTTCAAGAACTAAAAGCAATAAAGTTGGAAGTCTGACTTTTACTTCAAGCCTGCAAAACAAAAAATTGAGAAAGAAGGTGGCTTTTCGAAATTTAGAAACAGGGAGCAAGCAGAAGACCTCAGATTTAACCTGTCACTCAAAGGTATCCTTTCTCTCGGAGGATATTGCGACCACAACATATTTTACGTTCCCCAAGCAACATAAACGAACACGATAAGTCTTTGGTGGCTCGGGATTCGAACTCACAACCAACTAAATGCTCAGCTAAATGATTTGAAGGTTTCAAACAGAAGTCAGATTTCAATCTTTGGTGACATTCATCCTAACGCGCATGGTTTTATGAATTTGATTGATGCCTCTGTCAATCAAGTCGGATAAGATAACAAATTTTCAAGATTTAAAAAAAACATGTTTTATTTCTCTCGTCTAAACAAATTTTAACAAAAGGTATAAAGCAAAAAGGCATACTTTCATAATTATATTTTCTGAAGTCTTGTTTATAATTTCATCGATGCTCATTGATGATTCTTTTACTTTATTAACGTTTAAGTGACGTTTAAGATTGCGATAGTGTACTATAGTTGAGAGCGAATATGAAATAATATGAAGCGAATAAATTAAGAGCCATCGAGTACATGCGATATATGTGCTCGTTAAATCTGTGGAATCAAAAGTCCTGTGGTCGGTCGTTAAGCAGTTTCTATGGGTGTAATAATCTGGAGAAAATCACCCCTTTCAGATCAATATCGAAAGTGAAGGAGTGGATCCTTTGGTGGTGCCATCTATCGGAGGAGTTTATAGGAAAAACGTACTTTCATCTTCGTGGTGCTCTGGTTAAATGAAAGATGCAACTTACTGACTTAAATTCGCATAGCCAACGGCATAGCGAGTTTGGCTTGTCCAAGTGTCATAAGTAACAACAATAACAACAGCTGTGAAGTTGTTTATTACAAATGCTTCACACCAAACTCAAGATATTCCTTAATTGTTTTCAGCAATGTAGTGGATAAGATGCACAAATATATAATAAGAAAAATAAGAAAATATCAAAAAATATAACTAAAATTTGATTTTTAAATTATTTTATGCATAATCAAGTTACTTTCTAGTAATTAATAGTTATATGCATTTGACTTATGATATATGTAATGCAATACTGATGAAAAATTGAAATGTACATTGATATTTTTTCTTAATTTTCTGTACAAATCATAAAGTAAAGAAAAATATTCTCTAACAAAAATTATTGATAAAAATACGTTAATTATTAACAAAAATACTGCTTTTTTAATAATAAAATCTAACATTCCAATACAATAACTTACATAACAGAAATTTTATTCAGAAAAATTTAAAAAAATATATAATTAGTTTCAATTTAAATAGAGAGAGATTAAACTTGACTCAAATAAATTCCACAATTTCAAATTATCACATTTTTATTATCAAAGACAGCAAATAAAATAAAAACATTACCATATGAATTGAAATGAACCCACAAATAAAATATTATTGTCAGAGGACAGAATAAATACACACAGTGATTAAATATACATATCAACAAAAACAATTGCATATAAATTAAAAACATTGAATATAAAAATAGTTAGCAGATGAACTCTCAGAAGATAAAGTCATAATATTAGTTAGACTTGAATATATCAAGTATAAACTGTTATTAAAATAATTATGGGAATAATTAATAAAATATATTAAACGAAAATAAGAACAGTTAATGAAAAAACTAGTATTTTATTTTATGTCGTTAAAATGTTAATAATATTTCCCCATTGAAATATTACTTAGAGAAATTTTAATGGTTTTACATTTTTTTAAAAGAAATAAAGCTATATAGAGTAATTATTTTTGAAAAATAAAAATGCTGCTATACATTATTTTTCAGCAAATAATTTTTAAATCACAATACTATTTCATTTTTCGCAAAACGTTAATTCGAAATTAATGTAGAGAAATGTAGATGTCTTGTACAGCAATGAAAATATTTTATCCATTATACAAACGATAGCGTTCTGAAAACTTATAAAAGCAGTGATTCCAAAAGCTTATAAATATATCAAGGCACTTTAAATTTATCTTAATAAAAGTATTAAAAGTTATCAAGCTGAAAAATTTTAGTCACAAGCACAATATTCTTTTCTCAATATTCTCACAAAATTAATTTAAACTACAGTAAAAATTTTATGTTCCTTTGATGCTTAAACATGATAATGCTACTTCTTCTTTTCAACAATCTTAAAGAAAACTTTTGTATTAATTTAACCAAAATTGCTAATGTTTTATAGAACATACAATGTTAACATTATAAGTGAAAAAGGCATAAAAATCAATTTAGAAAATGTTATTCTTAAAATGATTTTCAGTAAACAATTTGATTTACAATATCATATCAAATTAACAAAAAATTTATTTTACAATATATTAATCATTTTTCATACAATGAACTTTAAATAAAATGCAAGACAGAAAAAAGTGCTTTTTTTATTTGACAAGAACATAAAAATTCAAAATTCATAGCATATTTTGGGTGTAAAACTCTTTCCAAAATCTTTCTACAAAGAAAGTAAATTTTGTTATTTCAAATGGAGGTCAACTATGTAGGAGTAAATTTTGTAATTTCAATGTTTGCCAATGAAGGTCAACAAGATTCTATAAAAATTCCAAATAAATTGAAATTTATGATTACACGTCAAATGCTTACAAGCTTCTGATAGTCAACATATTTTCAACTAAACGACTTTCTTTTCATACAATTATGTAGAACAATGCAATAATAGGTGAGATTTGTTCACTGTTATACAAAATGACAGTTCCTTTGTGCTTTATTAAAAGCAAAATACCATACTAGCAGACGAATGATTAGCGATTGATTCAATAGTTTTTGGGTTCGATTTCTTACTTTAGTTTGAATGCTCGCAGTGGTTCAGAATCTATTTTAAACTGTACGTCTTGATCTAATTATCACATCTGAGCACAAAATGACCCCATTCAGCCATAAACTAAATTGAACAGCACAATAGTTTAAAAGGGATTTAATTACATTTCCTACATCATTTTTTTTCCTAAGATTTTCTATGATAGTTTAAAATGTAATATTAATTTAGGTGAAAAACTACTTATGTGCAAAATTAATAAAAATATAATATGACATGTTCACATTACTTGTTGCTGCCGAACATAAAATCCAAGTTCAATAGAATGTTAAATAAATGAAGTCTAAATCTATAAAAGTATTTGAATCTAATAGGAATTTTTAATATTCAAACTATTCCTTTATAAAATAATAAATTAACGTTTTTTAAGATTTTGAAAAATGAATTATTAACATTTAATTAACCTGATCATAAATATAATCTTTGAAAAAAATAGGGCTTTGACTATTATGAAAAGAAAATTATTTATCACTGATACTAATACAACCAATTAATGTTTCATAATTTTATCATATTTAATTATTTGTTAGAAAAATTAATTTAAATAATGTTCATAACTATCATTTTGAATTCTAATCTAAGGGCACAATAATGTAACCTATACCTAAGCAAACTTAAACTGAATTAAAAAATTTAACTGTTTCTCAAATTACATAAATGGAAAATGAAACAAAATTATTGGTTCATACTGCTAACAAGAAAAGCAATTCATTAAAAATTTTACTACTTAAATTTGAATATAAAGAATTTTCATATACACACAAATTTTGATACCAAATGATACACTAGTTTAACAAAGTTGATGCCATAAAATCTTCCAGAAATATTCCATAAAATCCTTCATAGAATTACTTACAAGCAATGAAATAAAATTGCTAATAAAGATATTAGAATATGAAGTAATATATAGATATGTTAACTTAGAATATGATTAAGCTACCAGTTTACTTCTGAAGTTTGTTCCAGAAATATTAGTTTATATACACAGATTTTGATTACAATTTTACAAAAAGATTACAAAAAGATTTCATAAAACATTTCACAGAATTACAAATGATGAAATAAAATATTAAATAAAGGAAATTAGAATATGAAGTCTTATATATATCTTATCCAATGATTTTTCCAAATAAGGTAGCAAATAAACCTTTGAATTTTAATCAAGAAATATTATTTTATCGACATATAGATTTCGATACAAATTGATATACTAGTTTACTAAAAATGCTAATAAAACATATTCTGACATCTTCCATATAACTGTAACCAAGCTATAGAATAATTTAATAAATAGAACATTAGCAAATGAATAAAATATATTTTAAATCATAATTCGTTTAAGTTACAAAATTAACTTTCGAATTTTGTTTCAGAAATATTAGCTTAATTGTATTCTAATTATTTGAAGGAAGTGCATCCATTCAGAAGCTTTTTTGTATTTTTTACAAAACAAAACCTAATCAGTTATTTATGCATTATAAATTAAAATATTGCACCACTGCATAAAAGACACCTAAAACGGTATTATTTTTATTAGAGCTTCATAAATATATTAAAACACAGACATTTACAAAATTGCCACAAGAAACATATATCACACATACAATTAACACACTTTAGTGTGAATTTTACATTTGCATGCAATGCTTTTATTAAATATCACACTTTTTTATTCCTAAGTATGTGATTAATATATACACAACTCTTAAAACATAGAAAAATGCTCAAGAACTAACACAAACATAAATGTCAATGCGTGTAACTATATAAATCATTACACTTTAATATAATTTCCTGGAGGAAGAAGGCAATATTTGAATATACAAAATACTGTTATAATGAAGAAAATTTACTGAGTAATTTAAAGTTTTCAGTTATTGGCAAGGAAAGATTTAAAATTTGAATTAATATAATTTAGACATTGGAAGACAAAACTACACAAAGTTATTTGGAAAGCCCTAAAGGAAGTCAAAGTCATTTTTCTCGAATGTTAAAGCAATATTTTAAGCTTTAATTAGTTTGGCAAATTTTTAAGATAAGAAAATTACAATTTTCTACTATAAGATTTAACTACTAGAAAACAACAATATTTTAAGTATTCTTTAAAGTTCATTGATTTCTGTAAAAAATATCTAGATGCATGCAATGGAAAATTATAACTCAGCACTAATTTTTGTAGCTAATATTGAAGACTAATATCCACTGTAGCAAATAAGGAAGTTATCCATGTTTTAAGAATTGTATTTCCAGTTATTTACACACAACAAATAAAATGTATCGACTTAATCTAGTCAAATTTGCAGTTCAGTGATTAAAATGGAATGATGTTTTCAACAGGATAACACATTAACACAGTAGAAAAAATATTCCCTTATAATGATTGGAAATGCATGGAACACATGTATTGTTATCCAACTACGACCCTATTGGTGAGCAACAGGTGAACGTTCAAAAATATAGAGAAATATTAAATATAAATATTCAACAACTACATATACATATTTTACAAAAACAGTGACATCAAACATCTGAATACATTTCATTGAATGTTTTGTGGCAGTTTTATTTCTACATAAGCAATTTAATTATTAATGAATAAGATGGTTTGAATTACATAAATTAATATAAAAATTTTAAAATAATAATACAATTTTTATGATATTACAAATGGTTATTTTGTACTTTTGCAATATTTAACAACAAAGAATTTGTTATTTTAATATTGAACATTTAAACATTAGCTGCATTGCATATAAATAAAACATGTACTTTTAATAAATTAAAAATATAAGTTTAAAAAAAATCAAAAAGTATAAATTATAGTTAATATACTGCTGTTATAGTAAGATAACATAAGTTACAGTTATTTAGTTTAAATTGCATCTGTAAGCAAGTTTTCTTATAAAAATAATACATAAAAAATAAATTTTAAAATATGAATTTTGTAAATAATTATTTACAGATAATTAGTTCAATTTATTTATATTTTATTAATAAAGTATTCTATTTTACATAATAGATAAAACTAAGATTATTAATTTAAATCAAAGTGACAAATCTTTGCTATTTTGTATTATCTGAGATTTTCTTACTTGGAATATTTCCGCAGTGTAAAAAAAGTTTAAAAATAAATTGCAATCAAGTTACAGTTGCATTGAATATATTTAATATATGAAATCATATAAAAATGATGTGGAAAACATTTTACAAATCCTCGCATGTATTTCATAATCAAGCCTAAATTAAATTCATTTATGCAGTCCAAAAAATATTTTATAAATATATTACTAAAATAAATACATGAGGTGCGAAAAATTTCTCAACCATTTTAAATAACATAAATTTTTAAAGAAAGCAATTTTTTAAAGTATTTTGCTTAAACTTTTTCATAACATATTATAAATAAAAAACAAAATTTAGAAGAAAATTAAAATTTCCTTTAAAAATTTTTTAGTGTAGAAGAATGGTGTTAGCAGGCTAAAAGCTTTCTATATGAAGTTTTATTATTCTACATATGTCTGAGATACTCTCTTTGCACAACTTGTTTCTTTGATTAAAGACATTCATGAAAACGTAATTTGTTCCACATTAAAAATTTTTAATACATGTAAACTATGCATTTTAAAACATTTGGAGCCTGCAATGATTTACTAATTGAATGTAATCATGTAAATAACACATCCTTAAAGTAATGGTAACAAATAAAAAAAATTTGTGCACAATGCTTAAAATATGAATAAAAAAGAAAACATAAATTGATTTTATTTAATGTGATAAACTGTAATTTCACTGTTTCTATCACAAACTATTCAACATACCTTAAATTTATCAAAGAAACAACATATAATAACAAAAATTTTAATAAAATCACTACATATTAAAATATAAAAATATAGCAAACATTTAAATGAAAAATAAGGTTTTGATTTTCAATTTTTTAATGTATGGTGTAAATAAAAAAATGCAAGCCTATTTAAAATAACTGCTTAAATATGTATAAGAATAAAGATATTTATAATACTCATAATAATAAATCATGTATTCCTAATAGTTCAATACATGTCAGTCTTCTTATACTTCTATAAAAAGGCTTCAGAGGAAACAGAAATACATTCAATGAGAAAAATAACAAAATAAAACAAATGTATATCATAAAATATTTAAGACAGATATATCCAACCTTATAGCTTTCAAGAGTCGCACTTGAAAGAACTGAGAGATGTTTTCAAGATATATATAAATACATTAACAAAAGTTACCTAATTTTAAGCTTAAAAAATTCTTATAGTTATAAGTCAATCAATGATGATTGTAAATCAATCAACTTTTTCAGTTTCATACTATGATAAAAATTTTATTAAACTAAGAATTAAAAAAAATTTATAAAAAAAGAAATTCTTGAGTTCTATTTTAACTTAAGAAATTTTACTAAGAACTAAGAGAAAAGAAAATAGCATTTCTTTTTTTCTTTTTTTGAAGAAATGCTTTTATTGAGGTTAACAACTTTTTAGGAGATTATATTGAATCAAAATATTAAAATATAACAATAAGAGTATATCTAAAATCAAAGGTTGAGGTAATCATTTTTGTTAAATCAAGATTTTGCAACAATCAAGAAGTTACAAAGAATTCCCAAAAATTCTCTTTAAAAAAATCAAATAGGAAAACTTAAAAAAATATTTTGCAATATAGCATGGCAGGTTTTTCAGTATGTTATATTATTAATGGTTGTGCCATTTTTTTAATAAAATAATCTCAAAAATATCAAAAAACTTCCTTAAATCCTCTATTTGAAAAAAGAACTAATAGTGAGATCAAAAGCTATTTTCAAAAATTGAGACTAATTTTACTATTATTTTTTATTCAATTAGTTGTATATAAATTAAGATGCTTGTAGATAGTGAAGAGTTGATTAAAGAAAAATTTAAAAATTGAAAAAAAAAAACATTTTGCATATATTAAAATGATCAATTACTTTTTTAAGTTAATTACTAGATTATAGTATTTTTTATTCTATTTAAATATTGTAATCTTATTTCTTGATATTTGTTATTGCATACTTTCCTGGGACTCATCCAGAGATGTCCTCTACCACTTAACTGGCAGAGGACAAGTGGAAGTTTTTATGATTTAAAAGCAGGGACCAAGATACCCAATACTTGACCCACCACCCCCCAAAGGTATCATTTCCCTTAGGTTTGGTTTGTTTGTCGCTCAACGGTCATTTTTTGCACACGAGGGCTAATTAGACCGGGACTTACGGTCCAAACCACTACAAACATCCATGCCCAAGGTGGGATTCGAACCCACGAACTGTTGAACCGAAGGCAAGAGCGCTAACCATTCGGCTGCCAGCTCGGCTCATTTCCCTTAGAGAACATTGCAACATCTATATATTTAATGTGCTTCAGGTGTCTTTAGTGAAAATGACAAATTTTTGGTTAAGCAAGAATTCAAATTTATAATCTTTTGATGAGAACAACTCCTTAATAAATAAGATCATCATGTTCTGTTTCTTGGAAAAAAGACAACGTTTCAACAAATGTCCTTAAAATTAAATATTTTAAACATAAACGTTTCCAAATTCACGTATTAAGTTGAAAAGTAAATATTGAATATATTTCAATGTTTACAAGATCATATTTAACCAAACTGTGCATAATGCATAGTCATATCAGCCTTAAATTTTGAAATCTATTTTTAAGACCCATGAAGACCCTTAATTCTTATACTCTTTTAAAGTTCAAATACTTTTTATTAGTTACTTTAGTCAACTCTTTGCATGGAAAAATCTTTTGAACACTTATGGTTTTATTGGACTTTGTTTTGAACAAATTTTATTAACTGAAAGACTTTATTATAACAAAATCATTTAAATTCATTATCTTTTGATTCCATAAGTAATTAATTTTATTAGAAATATTTCAATAGTTAATGTAAAAATTTTACACACTATGTCACAAATGCTTCTAAAATTTTTCAATGTTTTTTTTTTTTTTTTACAAACATATAATAATGTGAAGGATCTGATTCTACCAATTGGATACCAAATCAATGGTGCCACTTAAGCTTTTCATTCGCTTTAGTGTTTTTGCTTTTCAGAAGAGAGTACATATACACATATAGTATGTTACAAAATTATAAGACTCCTAGGCCTTTCTGACTTTTATTATAAATAATAATTAAATTAAATTAAGATCATATAAATAAATGAAATCCAAAATATATGTATACTATTTTTAAACTCTATCAAACAATTATCTGTCAAAAATTATAAGACCACACTCAAAACAACATTTTTATACAAAATGAAAAATATGTTGATCCATTATTTTTTAGATAATATCATATTATGATTTTTCATAGAATTAATAAAGTTTCTTAATAATTTTTTGGGAATTTTATCCCATTCATCCACAATAGTTATTTTCAATTTCTATGTAGAATCATAATGACGATTATCAGCCTAAAACTGAGCAGCCCAGTTAAGACTCCCAATTTTAGGAAATTCAAGTTTGGATTCTAGACTGGCAAACTTAAGATTTTATGAATTATTCTGCCAACCTGGAACCAAATTTTAGCTGGTATAATGAACTACCTTGCAGAAAATCTCCAAAGTAACTCTTCTCTAAAAATCAATTAAAAGTGTAAAATGCTAGTAAAGCAGTAACTCAACCATTGAACCAATTTTGCCAGAAACATATTACAGTTACCATTTCCCATGATACAGAAAGTTCCCTAGACCATTACAAACCTACCACTACTACCATGAAATGCCCACTGAAAAAAATTCAAATTTCTATCAATAAATCCAATGAATATTACCATCTAAGTTATCTAAATAGTCTTTTTCTTTGGAAAAATGATTTTTTTTCAACTATCATTCCAAATCAAGAAATGCTTAGCTGATTTCATTCAATCTTCTTTATATTTTAGCGAGTATTGGTTTTCTTTTAATTTCCAAGGACCAACAATTTGATTTTTAAGTAAACCATATTGTGGTATATGACACAATTTAAATGCCTGTGTGTGATTTTTTAATTTTTCATTGATGATTATTTCGTTGTTATTTTTTGCGTAAATAAGTTATAATTGTTTCTATTATGTTAAACTTATAATTTTTTTATCTTTCACCAAAATCTCTTATATTTTCCATAAAATCACTTTTAATTTAAGCATTATGAATAATAGTTTAAGTAAGCTTAAGGAATTTGCTTAATTCCTCTTTCAAATTTTACAGAACCTTTATAAAACCAATTTTCAAACTTCTAGCTCAGATGCTTCTCATTCAAATTAAGTTTGAATATTTTTTTATACTCTTGACTGTATAGTTTACAGACGATTTTAAAAGGAAAATTGTAATAATTTTGAAAATTTCAGCAGTTTTGCATATAAAATATTAATAAGTGTTTTCTGTTACTGTAACACTGACATTTCAAAAATTTTTAATGTATGAAACTAAATTTTTTCTATATAATGATTTGAGAAAATATAATGGATTTTAATAGTTTTATTCTTTTAAAATTATTCCTTTTATTTTTTATACTATTTAAATGAAAAATACAATTTTAAAATTTTGAAGGACTGTATAGTTTATATACATCAAAGCAAAGTCATAAATATAGCTGGATTATTTATCATTTCATGTGGATGACAAATTTACAAAATACAACTTTTAATAATGTTTTTTAGAATCCTTCTTTAATAAAAACATTAAGTTTAAAAAATGCTACAACAAATGTTTCTAACAGAAAGCTAAATTGCTTCATATTATAAACATTTAGTGTAGCAATAGTAATTTTAATGGTGGCTCAGAAGCAATCTCTCAGTTTTCAAAATATTTAAATTCTTATTCTTAGTTGGATAATATGCAGCTTGTTGGTTGGACATACCCGGTTTATGAAAATATTTTTAGATAAAATTAATATATAATACTTATTAATATATAATAACAGCATTTTAAAATAATATATTCATTTATTCCAAGCAACTAAGAAATAATGACTTGATAAGGCAGTCCTTATAATTGAAAGTCAACCAATTAAATAGTTTAACAATTTTAAAAATTACATCTTATTCAAACAAACTTCACAGTATTATATACACAAATAATTTATAAATATAAAAACAAATTATATCAACATAAATGTTTTTTCAAATTTCTGATTATGTAATGCATTTAAATATGGAAGAAATCTTAAAATGCAAGATGATTATTTATAAATATTTTTAAAATACAATTTTCAACAAATATAACAAAAGTAAAAAAATGTATAAAATATTTTCACTGATACATTTTTTAATTTCATTCAAAAATTAATTGACGATTGAAATATTATAATCAGTCTTTATGGAGTTAAATTTAATTATAACAACTCTTAACTAACAATAATGTATTAATTAATGATTGAAATTTTATAATTACTTTTGATGGAGTTAAATTTAATTATAACAAATCTTAACTAAACTTTTGATTGTAAAACAAAATAGAAAAAAAGCGTACAAAAAGTAAGAAACTTATATAACAGATAGAATTAATGTAAACTTATACCAAGAAAATAAGACCACATGATCACAGTTTAAATAACTATATTGTAAGGTGTCAAAAATTCCCTTCCTTCAATTGACTATAAAAATACTTGAAAATAGTAAATTTCTTTAAATGAGAGGAAGATAGACATTTTCTCTCTTGAGCATCTATGTGAAAAGCCCTTTGGCAGAAACTGTTGCATTGCAATCCAACACTGTGAGGTCATATATAAACTGCTCTTAAGAAAGTTTCAGTTTAGCTTCATGCTAAAGTTAGATTTATGTGTAGTGATTGTATATCATATGCATGATACTGACATTAATGTTTGTACGTAGGCAAATGTTTAAAAAAGTGCCGAAAATTCGATATAACTAACATACTCATTAAATCAAAGATAAGTGCGTAACAAGATTAATTTAGATAACCCATTTATTAATGGGATTTGTTCTTCACAGGATTTTGTTCTAAGAACTTCCTCAGCTTTGTGGGATAATCAGTCATCACGCCAGCAGCTCCAAGTTCAAAAGCTCTTTCAAAATCCTTTTCTTCATTTAGAACCCACAAATATGTCTAAACAATATTAAATAGGTACATTTCAATTTGTATCACAAAATTAATAATGATGAATATTAAAAATGTTGAATAAAACTATAAATAGTACAAAATATTATTCAAGTTTACATTAGTACTAAAATACATGCTATGAAATTTCATTAAATGAGATTTTTTAAATCCCATTTTATGAAGTTACATGCCATATAATGATTATGCTTCTTTAAAATGATAAAAATCAAAAAAGATTACAAATTTATACTCCCCACAACATTATTAATTTTTAAGCATTTTATTTACAGTTATAAAATGATTACAATAAAAGAGAAAGATTTGATGATCAATAAAAGCAAAAGCTTTGATGATGTTGGTTGATTAGGTTTATGCTGCAAACTTCAAATTATTAAGAATTGCATTGCAATTTAAATGAAAAGAAGTATCTTATTTTTAAAACCTAGGCTACATTTGAAAAATAATCAAAAACAAAAATGTTATAATTTAAATTATAATTAAATCCAAATCGTTTAAACATTTAAAATAAAAAAATTGTATTTGTGTAATAACTTTTCAAACAATAATATTCAATTTACAAATAGTTTTAAATTATTTGTTTAAACGATTTAAGGAATCAAAAAAATTCTTTTATTTATAAAACAATTACAAACAATAAAAGATAAAATTACCTGGATGCCTCTTTTAGAAAGATGATCAAATAATGACTTGCGTAAAAGCAGCCTATTGTCATAATAAAAAAAACACAGGATATTAAATTTACTGGGGTGATTATGAGAAATAAAATTAAAAATATTAATCATGAAATTAAAAATGATAAAAGCAAAAAGTATTTTGTAATGATAAACTTACTTTTCCATGAGCCATATAATGTATGGACTCCAAAATTTATCATGTGAGTGCTTCATATTTGAGTTTCTAAAAAATTAAATGATTTTACTTGAAGATTTTTAATTTCTAATGACTATTATTTCATATTATTTGTAAACATACTAACTTCAAAAGAACAGACGGCATGAATAATTCCAAGCATGATTCTTTCAAGGGTAGAAATGGCAATAAACCACTATACATATAAAATACAAGAAAGATAACTCGACTCGCAGAAAAATAAACTGGAATTTGGGGATTCTAAAAAAGAAAATAGATATTTAAGATAAAATAAAAATTTCAATTACATGAGAAATTTTATGATATTACACAGCTTCATGTTTTCCATACATTCAATTTTACAAATAATTTTATGATTGTGTAAGAAATTCATACATCATTCTTATTAATAGCAAATTTGTATTTTGTTTAACAAAACTAATTATTCCACAACAATATGTAATATATTAAAACCATTTTATTTGACTGTAATTGCAGTTCTTAATTTGATTTGAAAATCAAGGCATCTTGACTAAAAGTATTTTGTACCAAGCTCCAAATCCAAAATAATCTAGTACCATTTATTAGGGACTCTCATTTTTTTATGTAATCAAAAAGACCTCTTAGGTAGCAAAAATGTAATTATTTAGAATCAAGAGTATAGTTAAAAATAAAAACAATTAAAATTAAATTTTGAATTTAGTATTTTTATAATAAACAATTTTTGTGAGAAAACTTTTGATATAATGATGAAATTTACATATTTTATGATAAATGTAAATTTTTTTAAGACAAAGAATTTCAGTGTATATGGAATAACACATTTTAACATAAGAATTCTAACATACAGAATTTTAAAAGTATTTAAATTTTCTTCCAAAATTTCTGTTTCTATACCAAGGTAACTTAATTCCTAATGATTTACTTATGAAATATATTTATAGATAAAATACATTATGCAAATATACAAGAAGTATTATTAATAATTAACTAAATATTAATTATTAATAATATTTTAAAAATACTTCATTCAACAGTCACTTTTTTCCCTTCAGATTTAATTAATCCAAGTCTTACAATTTAAAGCAGATTTCAAACTACTACAAACATCTAAATGCAAAGTTGGAATTGAATCCATTATTGTTTAACTAAAGGCAGAAGGTTAATCATTTGGCCTATTTTTGGAAAGAATTAAAAATATAATCATAATAGTTTAATTTATCATGTTATATTAAAAATTCACACACTGAATGAAAAAAATTGGTATAAAAATGAGTAAATAATATTAGAATTTAGAATTTTGACTTAAAAAGAAAGTAATAATGAAATCAATTTTTGCAAAATAAAGTCATGTAATTCAATGACTTTATTTTGCAAAATTCTTTTAAGAATTAAAGTCTTATTGCTAAGAGATAATTTGCAATTTCTAAAGCAAAACTCAGCAAATTGTAGAGAGTTCTTATGTACCAACATAGATATTTCATCACTGTAAGATATATAGATGAAGGAAGGAAAATGAGGACACCTAAGATATAACATTTATGGGTGTTAAGTTTCTTACATTTCTATGTATTTATGTTAAATTTTGCTTAATAATTGTCATTAAATAAAGTTTAGATAACCCGCTCTTTTTGCACTTCATATAATAAAATCATAATACTGCTTTAAAGAATAACATTGACATAATTTGACATCAGCTATTTAAACCACCAAATAGCAAATAAATTAAATTCAAAGGTTCCCAGAAATTATAGTTTTATGCTTTGAACAACAACAATAAAGTTAAAATAAATGGACACAAATTTCACAAGGAAAAAAAAGTAAAAACTAAATCATGATGAAACTTTATGATTTTCTATTTAGAGTAGTCATTTTCATGTATCAAAGAATTTTCCATATATGTCTAAAATAAAAAGAATTCATGATTTATTTCTTTAAATTAAAAGGAAAAAATATATTACCAGAAAACAAATATTTTTAAATAAATTATTTTTTAAAACGATTATTAAAAAATAATTTTTTGAAAAACTTGAAAATTTATATTAAATATATTTTTGTTAAAATGAATAGTTTAGAAAATTTATATTAAGTATATTTTTGTCAAAATGAGTATAGTTTATAAAAATGTTAAATGTTTTCTATGGATCAAGAATTCCTTTACCCACAGAATTCCTTTTAGAGAAATCATTTCTACATAGAAAGCATTAATTTCCAATACATCAGACTAGCTATAAACATCTTCTCAATTTAAAAATAAAATATCATTTTATAATAAACACAGATAAATTTGAAAACATACAGAAAAATTTTCATTTTATAAGGCAATGTATGAAAAAAAAAGATTATTGATTAAAAAATAGATTATAATATCGAGCAGATTATAGAAAAACTGCTTGATTTAAATTTTTCCAAAATTTAAATCAAGTAAAGAGAGTTTTTGAAATTCATTATTGCATATAATGAGTATTAAAAAATTAAATCAATGAAGAAGAGATTATTCGATTCTTAATAAGAATTTTAACAATAAAAATCTATTATTAAAAATTATCTAATATAAGTTAATATAAACTTACTACACTATAGCATTTCTTAGTGATATCATTGCTGAAATTTCCCCAAACAGTTATGTTTTCTCTTTTATATTCTTTAATAAGATCATGAACCTGAAAAGTATAAAGAATGTAAATGTAAAAAGCTAAAAATGTATTAAGCACACTTTTGAAGCATATAATATTATATGTATATATAAGACAAGTTTATAATATACATATAATTATTTTGAGTTTATTAAATTGTATCTTTATTAAGATATTTAAAAGACTTCTATACTTAAATACATATATATAAGTATATATGCTAATGAACAAAAATAATGAATTTTATTTATTACATCAATTTTATTGTTATAAAATATGAAATAATTCAAGAGATAACTTACAAGGTTAAGCAAATAGCAATAATATAATTTTTAATATAAGTTCTATAAAGTGTTAATTAGTATACTAATAAGTTTTTTCAATTAATAAAATAAGTCAGAAAATACACATAAATTTTCAAACAATTATGAAATAATATTTCATTTATTTTTCTATTTTATCACTTTTCTTTATCTAATATAAAAATAGGAATAAAATATGATAATTGGGAGTTTCAATAACATTTAAATAGTTAAATGAAAATTCCAGTTTAAAAGAGCAAAAAGTATGAGGATAAGCAAATAGCAATGGTGACTATTAAAATAATTTTCTAAGCTTAGTATACTTTACATATATTTTTTATATTTAATAGTTATTTTTAAGAAACAGTTCTAGATGATTCTGTAATGAATTGCAAAGAAACTTTTACAAGTGTAAAAAAAAAGATTTTTATATATCTTTCTGCATATAAAATGTATAACCATATTTTAAAATGTATCCAGAGAACATTTTTAATTAATAATAATAACAATACTTTTAGCTTTTATATTACAGTTTTACCTTTTGTATCAAGATGTCATTATTCACTTTTATATCAATATTAATGGGGATATTGGGATATCGCTCAAAGATTTCATTCAGCAATGGAATCTTGATATCTTCACTGCGTGGTTTTCCAGCTAGAATATTAATTTCAAATTGAAAACAATAAAACTAATTATTGGTATATCCTGCACTGAATTTTCAGGATATGAAAATAAAATTTAAAAATTATCACAAATATCTTTCAATTTAAATAAAACAATCCTATACAACTAAGGATTATTTTATCACTCTTAAAAAAACCAAAGATATTTATACATTAGACCAAAGATTATTATAAAAAACCAAATATATATATATATATATATATATATATATATATATATATATATATATATATATATATATATATATTACATTATTAGTAGCAAATAATTGCACTATGTTTATTAATAAATATATTTTAATTCTTGATTAAAATAATTTACAAAAAAATAATTAAATAAAAATAAAATAAAATTGAGAGTGAAAATAAATTTTACACAAATACTAAAAATGTATGAACACTTTTATAATATTCAGTGCCTATTTCTTTTATAAATATTAACTGACAATTTTGAGAAATATTTAATACCCTTGCAAACAAGAACTTATAATTAAAAATATTTCTGATGTGTTTAAATTTATGTTTCACTCAAAAATTTAGAATATTTATCAATTTAACATTTTATAATTTGATTAATAGTTTTAAGTGCAGAATTTCCTTTGATTATTCAACATTATAAAGTAAAATTTAAAAGGTAAAATTTTTCATGACTTCCAATAGTAAATTGATAAAAATCGTTTTCGATAAGAAACATACCTATTAAAACAAATTAAATTTGTGAACAATACATACTTTATTAGATACAACTTTATTAAAATTAAAATATTATTACTTTGTTGATTTTGGACAATTTCCACAAAATTAAATTATGGATATATTAAGAAAATTATTTTTGATTTCATTATGATAATAAATATTTTTTCTTTACACCATAAGTATAAACTGATTTATAAAATTTCCTTATTTATGTTTCACTTATTTAAGGTTATTTTTTTTTTTTTAAAGTTTTCTTATATATTGGAAAGTTGAAATTCTTCTACTTTCAAATGCTTTCACTTAATAATAGTTATTTATTAGGAAAAGATGATTTTGTAACATAAAATACACATGTTAATTTACTGTATTTTCCTACATATAATCTGCAGAGGTGTATATCTGCAATCCCCTTATCCAAGCAAAAGTAGATAAAGAAAAAAAATGGACACATAATCTGCAGCAGCATATAGCCAGTGGCAATTTTTCCAATGAAAGGTCAAAAACTTAAAATGCTGATAATTTCGTGACAAATTAAATAAAAAATACACATTATGATTAAAAATATAATAAATTTTACAGAAAAAAATATCTATAATTATAAAGATCTGTTTGAATCCACCTCAACGCAAAGTGCGATTAACTGAGATGAAAGCATATCGATAAATATTTGGAAAATTCTAGTAAAATTTATCAATTTTTAGATTCTAATAACTTTAAAAACGAGGTTAGACATATTTTTAAAATAAACTATATTTATTTCATTAATAGTTAAATGAAAGAAAGGGATTATTTTCTAACTGTGCAAGCAATACATTTTTTCTTTTGTACCGTGCATGCATTTTTTTTTTTTTTTTTGCTTAGGTTACAAGTTTGTCCCCTTTTTTCATTTGCCTTCCCTTTAGCTTTCAGTTTAAAATTTACACTGTAACTTAATAATTTTCACTTCACTATGACAATATAAGAATTTGAATGTTTTCAGAGTGAAACAGTTCAGGTTAAGACAGAATGTGAAACAACATTAATGAATTACAACTTAAATATCGTTCAGAAGAGCTGAATTTGTTCTTGAACGCAACTGGACAATGCTGATTATAGTTAAAATAAGTCAACTAAGTTGTAGCGCCATCTGTTATTTATTTTATGAAATATAAATGACATTTCTTTCAAAACATTATTATAAGCTTTTCATATGAAAAATATATTTTATCAGATTATCTGCGATGGTGTATAATACACACAACGAAATTCGGAACATTTTAAAACATAATCTGCGGATTATATACAAGAAAATACGGTAATTAAATGATATAGTGAACACATGTTTGTGGGAAATTTTTTCACAAAATATTTTTAAGTAAAATTGTTAAATCACTGAATACTGTAAACAAAAGAAAGGATTGTTAAAAATTAAATTTTATATTTAAAAATAAAACATTTTTCATATTTTATATATAATTACAAAGGTAAAATATCAAAAGATATAAGCCAAAAGCCAAATCATATATATTACACTTGGAAGCAATACATACGTGATTTCAAAATATAGATGCTCTAAAATGCATGTGATTATTGACACAATTTTTATTTAAAATTATACATTTTTTTATGAAAATTAAAATTAAAACCATGAAAAATGAAAAACAAAGAATAAAGTTGTATGTTATGTAAATGAACTAGATGGCAATTTAAAAGAATTGTTTGTTAACGTTAAATAAAGAAAAATAATGATCAAATGAAAATAAAATTAAAAAATGCTGGTAAAATTTGTTAGATAATTTGATGTTCTTTAGAAGGAGATAAAATTTATTTTTCAAATAATACTTTCCAAAAAATAATACAAGAAAATACAAGAACCAATTCAAGTAAATCAGTTTAAAATTCATCAATATTTAATAATAATTTAAAAATGCATCAGTTAAACATCGTAAAGAAAGAATTTATATATTTTTTACTTGTTTTCTTTGTTTGGTTTGTTGCTTAACAATAATTTCTTTGCACAAGATGGGTAATTAGACGGGCAACTATGGTTTTAAAATAAATTTTGAAACACTATAAATATCGAGGCCTAAAGTGAGATTCAAACCTACAAGCTATAAGGCAAGAGTGCTAATCTTTTGGCTACTCGCACCAAATATTTTTTGCAATGAAGAAGAAAGAAATTAAATGATGCTATAAATTTTACACTGTCCTTAAACAAAGCTAAAAATTATTTTGCTACAGAGTTATATGAACTGTGCAAATAATTATATTTATATAATAATAGTTCTATAGTTCATTACACTTATAAGTATTACTGTAAAACATAAGAGATTAAATACAAGATTAGGTTAGTGAGTAATATTTATTCTTAAATAATGTCAAATACTTAAATTATGAATATGCAGCAAAAAATTAAAATGAAATACTCATTCTACAATCTAACACATGCTAAATTTAAATTTGTAATTCACTCATGAAAATCATTTTTAAAACGACTGTCATTACGATGAAATTATAATATAAATAAAAATTTTTAAACTTTCATGGTAAATAGAAAGTACCTATTGAATAATTTTTACATAAGTCAGTTCTCAGTGAAGGTAAATCCTGAAAGAAAAAAAAAGATACATAGTAAGATAATTTACTTGACGCATGTCAAAATTAATTATAAATTTTTATGAAAAATATAAAAGGAAACTGTGTCTTATTAAAGAAGTATTAATAAGTAAACATGAAAATAATACCTGATAGTTGGTATCTGATATGTTTACACTAACTCCAGTGACTCGGAATAAATTGTTATCATGGGATACAACAACCTTTAGATCTTTTGTTAAATGCAAGTCTATTTCCAACATATCTGTTTTTTGCTTGACAGCACTGGTAAAAAATAGCAATAAAATTAATTAATAGCTTTTATTGTTCATCCTGCAATAATTAAAATCTTAAATTATGTTAATTACATCATTTATAAAATTTTAAAAAAATGAGTCAATATTTTTTAGAGAAGTATTGGGTATTCCAACTATAACATTAATTTAAAGAATAATCAAAGGATCTTTTACTGGCCAAAAAAATTATAGTTTTAAAGTAATGCAAATGGCATTTTTAAAGTAAAAACAATATAAAGCTAATAATGAATATAGACATGAAATTTTTCCAAATGTTAAAATTTTAAAGGGAAGTTCTTGGTGTTTTATAAAAAAAAACTTTCGACGCAATACTTTCTTCTTATTTTATTTATTTATTTTTTATTGAAAGAAGGCATTGTACAATTGTAACTGCTAGTTGAATGATTTTCTAATGAAATCATTAATCTAAAATTTGTCATTTTCATTTTATGCAATTTTTGCATGTTAGGCTAAGGTAGACACATTAAAAAAGGACAATGTCAAAATGTTCTCCAAGTGAAATGATTTCTCTTGGGATAGTAGATCATGTCCAGGGACTGCTTGGTCCACACTTGCAGAATCAACCACCTTCAAATACTTCCATTGATTGGATCAATTTGTAAAAATTTTTTCTTCCATCAATGTGAGCACTTTGTACAACTTCAAAATTGATGGCCCTTATTCTTTTACAAACCTACTTTTTCCATGTTACAGTCACACATTAACAATTTCCAGCTTAGTTGTATTTAATAAATCAAGAGTGCATCAGATAAAGGGCTTGAAACCTGAATGTCATTATTGGAACCAGTTGCATGGCTTCCCAGAATCTGAATTGAAAATATTTAATTTTGTTTTAAGGAATATATTTAAAAACTAGTTTGTATAAAAACATATATACATAATTAAATTTATATTAATAATGAAATTTGCACTGTTAATTTTTTGATATGTAAAAGATATTTTACCTTAAACATTTTTAACATATGTTTTTACTGTAAATTATTCATAATATTTAATGTCATGAATTATTTTGTTTTATTTATGTCAATTTGTCTGATTAATAAATCACTAAGAAAACAATGATTTTTCTTTTCTTTGTCGGAACTACGGCCATAAAATTATGAGATACCAGACAAATATTTTCAAGATATTTTAAATTATAAAATTAAATTTTATCCTCACTATTTTCGTCTAAATATTTCATAGACTTGATAAAAGCCAAAATTTTCTAAAGCTTATTCATGTCACTTACCATGAAAACACACATTTTAATATATATATATTTTTTGTATATATGTTTTCTGTATTATAAAACTATTAACTATTTTTACAAATGTTGGTTCAACAGGGAGATGGCAAAAAGATATGTAGAAGAAATCCAAATTATTGTTCTGTTTTTCGAGCTGAGCTTTTGGCAATTGAAGAGGCTTTAAATTTTTGTGTTACTGAGGGTATAGTCTCTGATATATGGATCCTCAGTGATAGCCGAAGCTCCATACAACATTTGGCCCAGTGGTGGTGGCATGGTGACTTAACAACAACTAAAATATCTTACTAATTTGAAAGCCAGTACCATAGTCTTCCAGTGGTTGCCATTTCATGTTAATGTGTATGGGAACAAAGTTGCGGATCACTTAGCCAAGGATGGAAGCCTACAGAATATTATCACTGGAGACTGCTTATCGTCCTCTGAGCTGACCTCTAGAGTTAGGATGGCTATCAATGCTACTTTTAAGGATACCATTCCTACCCACGAATGGTACACATGCAAACATCATGGTTCCGCAGTACTGGGTAAACACAAGAGATGCAGCCAAACGGCTTTGACAAGACTGCGAAGTGGCCACCTGCTTGCTCAGAGACACGTCTCTGGTACAGGTCACCCCTCTCTGTCCCAAATGTCGAGTGGTTCAAGCCTCCCCATCTCATATTTTTCAGTGCATTGGGTGTGAGAGAGGGGACATGGATTTGAGACCGGAGATGGTGCTTGATAGACTGACAATTTTTGGATTCATGAGGCTGGTGTGATGGTACTGTCACGCCAGTTAGGGATAAGCAACAACAACACAAATGTATCTCACGGAACTGTACTTAGTTTTGCAACTAAGTCTACAGCTAAATTTCAATAATTTTTAAGAAATAACTTAATAATTATTGAACCAGATACAGGAATAAATTGTATTGAATTGAAAAATTATTAACAGATACAGAAATAAATATTAATACATGAATATGAAAATATAAGTGTCAAAGTTAATTACTTTTCAAATGCACCAATGGTATTTTCCAAGGCTTCTCCAGCTCCTAAAAATGACAACATATATGAAAGAAAAATTATGAGAAAAAAATGAAATATTAAAACTAATAAAGTTTTTTAGTGAGTACTGTTCTACGGTATTATATCCATAAAATTCTTAAAATCACTAACTTCATATTTTGTTTTTAATAATTTTTTTGCATATAATTAATTTTTGGTGCACACATAACAGTATTATAAATAAAAATTTTAGCTGTATAAAAGTTAAATGAAATATACTTAAATTAATTTATGATTTCACATACAACATGTTTGATAGGACACATTTTGTATACACTCTACATTTTTAAATTAGTTATGAAAAAAATTTAAGTGTTTTCAAGATGATTGCTTTTTGTGTTAAAATAATTTTTAAGTGATCAAAAATTAAAAAAAAAAAAACAAGAGAAAAAGAAAATAAATAAGAATTATTGATAAGGTGGCTATTTAGGATGACAAAAATACATAAAAGTGTTACAAGTATGAGTAACTAATCATAAATAAAGTAGTATAAAAATGTTTGTATTAAGCATATAAATTTTTTATTGTAAATTTGTAATTAATTTAAAGATTCATAGTTTTTGGATGAATTATAACAATTAAATTTTCAGTATTTTCTTTATGTAATACATAGTTTAAGATCTTATAATATTACACTTGTTTGAATAACATTGAAAATTAAACTTATATTCCTATTCTGTTTTTGAGAATGCATTTTAGGAATTAAATTTTCTCTGCATTAGAAATAAAATTAAAAAAAAAAAAACATAGTTACCTTCTGTTAGAATATACATTAAATGTTATAAAATAAACAAATAATTTTTTCTTTCTCAAGTAAGTATTCATTAATGTATTGGGAAAATTTATTGTATTAAGGAGAGGCTGCCTTTAATATTAGATGAATATTTCTTCTTGCACTAATTAATTATTAAAATTTAATGTCATACTTAAACAAATAAATTAAGAAAGTCTTTTTTCATTTTTTTAAAAATTTTTCTTCAACTTTTAAAGAAAAATTTTTAAAAAATGAAAGAAGAAAAATTAAAAAGAAATCAAAGAGCTCTTTAGGCTCATAGAATTATTAAAAATATTTAAATAGAGAAAGTTAGGCAAATTTGTAAGTTGTAACACAAGGAAAAAAAGGAAAAAACAGTAGTAGAATTCAAATAATTTATTAGTCAATTAAATTGCTTTAATGATTATTTTTAGTAGAAATAAAAAAGCAGAATATGCATTTTATTACTTCCTGAAATTTATACATAAAATGGATATTTTCAGGAAGTAATAAATACATAGCATAGTTTATATTGAAAAAACTAAAACATTTCTTTATTTAAAATAAAATTTATTTTGATTCTTTGAATTTATAGACTACAAAACTGATAACATATACATAACATAATAAGTATACGACTTTTTCACAGTTAAAAAATTATATATGCGTTTGACCTTCTATTAATTTCATATTCACTTATTCCCCCATATTCACTTATTCCTTATTACTCTAATTCTTGGTTTTTCTAAATGTTTCATCTTGTTCTTATTAAACCATTTTTCTAATTTCTTAAAAATATTTTCTGAATTGAGAACATCAACAAATTATATTAATTTTTTCACTCAATATGTTAAAAATTTCTATAAGATTTTACATGGTTTTTGTTAAATTTTTACCTAAAACAATATATACTGTTTCAAAAAAGTGAAAGAATTCTTCTAATATAAGCAATGATTATAAATTGTTTTTTATGTAAAATTTGTTATAATTACCTTTCAAAATGCTTTATCATTTTATAAACAAAAATACTTTTCATAAAAAATTTTCTGTGTATTTCTAATAATTTGCATTGAGATATTTTAAATTATTATTGCTACAACATTGTACCATTTTTATTAATTTCAATTTTTTTTTCATATATTGTACTGAGAATTTTAAAAATATATTGAGAAATTTTGATATTTCCTTCAACAGTAACTTTGATTTTTTATTCTTAATTTTTGGGAAACTTTTGAATAATTCTTGAAAATCAAACTTAAAGAGATAAAATGTTCCACCTCTCTTTCATGATTAAATTAAAAATATATTATCATTTTAGCAAAGTAAATTATTAATTGATCTCAACATTATAGTCTTCAGTATTTATAAAGTAGAATATGACAGCAATTTAAATTAATTTAAAAATATCTTTTTGTACTTTTTTTATACTCTTTTAGAATTATTATCTTTCATGTGTCTCTTGGTTACATATTTTCATAAAAATTTTACTTGAATATTATGGTAATAAAAGTGATTTGCTTTTTACTTATTAGAAATTTTAAGTTACAGGATAATTAAACTTACTTTACTTATCTTCATGCTTATATGATAATTTAATTTTCATATTGTTTCTTTTCATTTATAAATCTAATAATAAGCAGCAGTTTTATTCAAAAGGGATTGTAGAATACTTTTTCTAAAATGTTACAAAATTTGAAAGAAATGCCTTTAATAATTATACATTTACATTTCTTACATTTATTTCAAATGCTTGGTTCAGATAAAATATTATCATAAATTTAAAAAACTAAAGTTAAAAGTGAAATATATATGTATTAAATTTTAGATGATTAAAACTACAATCTAAAAATATATATAATTATAATGTAAATTAACTTGAATAATGAAGGAATAATCCTAGTTAGATTCTATGTACATATGTATAGATACTTACAATGAAACTAAAAAATAAATTAATAGATTAAAATGTCTTATAAATTATTAGAAAAACTAATTATTTCATTTCAGAAAAATAAAAGAAAAGAACATTACTCACCCCCTCTATGACTAATATGAGGACAGAAAAAGTTTAATTTTTTCTTTTTATGAATGAGATTAGGAAATTTGAAAAGTATCAAAGATGAAGCAATGTAACTCCCAAATAAAATCATAGCAAACATTATCAGCATGTTATAACTACAGGATATGACTAGGATAGAAATATGAATACCATCTGAAAGAGAAAAAAATTCTGTATTTTATGAAACTGATAAAAAAAAGTTTTTAAAGGTTAAAAAAACTGAACAAAATTTACATGAAAATAAATAATTTTAAAGTGTACAATATTGAAATTTTTTTAACAAAATAGACATCTGTTTAATTTACAAATATCCAGAAACTTTCAAAACAAAAACCGCACTGTTATAAGGACCAAAAATAATAATAATCAACATCCATTAAGTATAGATAACAGAAATCCCGTTTAGTTGCATTAATCTGTACTATAATTCATTTTAACACCTGCATATTTTAATTTGTTGAATTGCATTATTAATAAAATACATAATTACAAAGTTAACTTAATTTTAAAGGAAGTTATAAAATAATGGAACGGAAAGAGTATATTTATAGATAGGTATGAGAATAGTTACTGGCAAGAAATGCAAGTAGGAAAATATAATTAGTTAAACATTATTATTAAAAATAATAGTGATATTACTCCATTTAAATATTTAAGATATATAAGAATATTATTAAAATTTTACACGTAAAGAATTTAAATATTAAAAAATATTTATACTAGTATTTAACTTCTAATTATAAATTTGCCTCAATACTTTTTAATAAACACCAAAACCAACTGTTTAAACAGCAGACGAAAGACGCACAATTCAACAGTTACAACTACAGTTTCAGAGTTAACATTTTTTCAAGAAAACTAATAAGAAAAAATTCTCATTATTAAACGATATTCCTATTCTAGAAAAATTTAATTTGATAAAAAAAACACATATAATGTTAAGATGAAAGAAACACATGCAATTACGGAAAAAACACTAGGTCAATTTTTAATTTTAATTAAAATTAGAAATGAAATGAAATCATGAATAAATTTGACTTTCTTGAACTTGGACACTGAAATCGAAAATTTGGCGAATAGTTTTGTTTACATCTACATTTCACTAATCCCGGTTGATTTTAATCTAATAAAAGCTTTTCTACACATAAAATTGCACAATGTTTTCAGTAATGAATTGTATGAGAAGAAATTGTGCCGGTAATATATATTATATAAAATAATTTAATATTTTATATTTATTTGTATCTTTTCATTTTTATATAAAATAATTTTTTATAGAAAACTTGAACATTTTTTAGTATTATAATATATATCTTCTACCGATAAGCATAGTTATTATATTTTAATAAAATTCATGAGAAACTTGTTTCTTTAATTCCAATTTTAAAGGTATTTGATTATTTCTGTTTATTTTCGTAACATAATTTTAAATCAGGATTGTAATATGATTTGAAGCTGCCTCAAAGAAGGAATACAATTATAATTGCTTTCTTTATTTTTGAAAATTATTATTTAAAATGTATATGTTATTTGATTTTAAACAAAATTGCTTAATCCTAAAATAATTGCGTTTTTGTGAATTTATTATAAAAAATTGCATTACATTGTTTCTTCTTATTTATTATTATTTTATTATTTTTAATTTTATTATAAGAATTATTATTATTTTTATTATTAGAAATTATAAGAATGCTAAGGCCATTTGGCTTCTGTGTAGTTTAGTATGCCCTTAAAATTTCAGAATTTCATTTACTATCATTTGATATGATGAATATATAATTTTTTGCTACGTTTATTAGTATCTTTTTACTCATAATTTATGCTTTTTTTATCCTTTTATTATTTTATTTACAACAAAAAGAAAAAAAATGTTCCCTGTAATGAAATGTTTTTTCATAATAGTGTTAAAGTTTATATCACATTATAAGATAAAAAAATACTTATTATAATCCCCTAAATGGTTACATAATGTTTTCTTTTTTTTCTCACCAATTCTTGAAAAGTATTTATGAAAATTTAGAATTTGATATGTTTTCATATTCCCAATTTTAAATTTTATTTCATTCTGCCTATCCAGACTATTGTTTGAACTAAAAGGAAAATATAGAATTTGTGTATTTAAAAAGTAAAATGCTTTTAATTATAGAAGTGATGAGAGTTGTAAATATAAGTTTAGTATTAAAACTATAAATTTGATATTGAAATTAGTTTATAAAGTTATTAAAATTGAAAGTATTAAAAATCTGAAATTAAGTGATGGAAATTCTGTCTTCTATTTAGGAGCAAAATAATAATGAAATATATGTGTGTAAATACATAAAATCTTAATTTTTGTATGATTTTAATATAATGTTTTATAGATCTATTGTGCAAATTATTTATGCTTGGGGACTAGTATTAAACAAAATTATCTAGAAGCTTTCTCCTTGTAATTAATGATAACATGGGTTCAATTAGGAATTTTTGTTTTTGTCTAATCTATACAGTCATTATTGGTAGCCTTTAGGATTGCTTTAATTGAAATCCAGCTACTAAACTTCGTTTTTACTTAAATTATATATTCTCTTTTCTAGTTTTGACATAATTATTATGAGATTAATTATTGGTTTGACCATTTTCAATTTCACTTTTATATTTATATTTTATGCTTCAATCTCTTATTTTTTATGCGTGGTGATTAGTGAAATATAATGAAGTTGTTTTTTAATTTGGTTTTTTCAAAATCTTAAGAAGTAAGATAAGTATTTGTGATTGTTGTTTCAGTATATATGTAAATTTCAAGTTAAATAACTTACATGATAAATTGTTATCATATTATATTCTCTAAATAAGGAATTTGTGATATATGAATTTTCATGAGACTTCACTTCTTGTTATTGAAAATTTTTCATAAGGGTGAGAGGAAGTATTTTTTTTTCATAAATATTTTAAATTTTTTTAGTAATAAATTTATTTTAAAAATTCAAGATACTTTCATACTTTTACATTGCTTTTATGATTAATACAAGATTGTTTTATATATTTTTCATTTGATGATTATTATTTAACAATATAAATACCATTTCTTTAAATGAAATTCCTAAGGCTTCAATTTAAAAAAAATTATAGATTAGAGAGAGTATAAAAATTAACTAAAATTTATTTTTGATAATTTTTTTCTTTTAGACATATTTATTAACATTTCGTCTCATAGCAATAGTAATATGCTTTACAGAGCGGTAGGTTCGAGATTCAATCCTAATTACTGTTGAATAATAAGGGATAAACATTGTACTTGTCTTTCACGTCTGTTTGGGTGCGTGCTTGAAAGTCTTAAAAGTTCCTCCTTTTGTAATGCAAGAATATATTCTACTATCTATGCAAATATGTAAAGTAGATGCATAATAAGTCCTATTACTACTTCCAACTATTAAGCTGTTTACTATGCAGAGTAAAAAAAGTTGGAATAACTTCAATATACCATTTGATTGTTAATTATCTTCACATGGAAATGAGCATAGATTTACTTTTCATTAAAAAGATGCATGTGTTATCAACTCTGTGTTCTCAAAGTAAATTTAAAATGCTTGAAATTCAATATTATAAGTTAAGTTTTAATTTATACTATTGAATTTTGTTTTTGCTTGTCTAAGTATTACTTGAAATAAGAGAAGGATGCAAATTTTCATTTTTGTGATTGCTCCTTGTTATTGACTTTACTTTGAGTTCTGGTTGATAGTTCTGGACTAATAGCTCAATACTTTTACAAAGCCAGTATTATTATTCATTAAATAGAAGAATTTTTGGTCATACTGCCAAAATATCCTGCATGTATAAAAACAGTTTAAAAAAGCTTTAAAATAAGACTATAAATTTCCTTATATTTCTGGTGCTGTTTTCCTTAGATTAGTAACCTGACATATTTATTTTGGAAAAAGTGCTCTAATGGGTTTTCCATTTATCTATGAACATATATTTCTTAATTTTAATAAATTCTCAAAGTATCATAAATCTTAAAAGCTCTTACACACGGACACTTCAATATTATTTGAAATTATTAATAATTAATATTATAGAATAGATATTGATAATGTGCAGTATTAATTATTTATAATTAATGGAAAAGTAAATTAGTGTTCTAACTAAAGAATGTGTTTAATGAGTAGAATGTTTAAACATGTTATTTTGCATTCTAAAATCTCTCAAAGTTATTTTGCACTACAAACATTATAAATTAAACTGAATTTTAACTTAATAAAAACCTTTTCTCAATTTAACTCTGTTTCTGGGTGCAAATGTCATCTTGATTGTGGATACTTGGGAAAATCATTTTAAATTTTAGGTCTTGGTAGATTTGTGCCTTGTGTGATAGCCATTTTGTGCAATGCTCTACATATAGTAACTTATGCTACTGAGACTTGATTATTGTTTTGGTTAATATTTTGTACTAATAAGTAAACATGTAAGTGATTTTTTGCATTAAAAAAAGCTGTTCATTGCTGTGATTTGTTGATTGTACTAATGATTTATTAGTTTACAGCTTGAAGTGATTAATTTCTAGTTCTCATTATTGAAATGCTTATGATTTCATTAATTAATCTGTTATTATATT
Source organism: Latrodectus hesperus (assembly GCA_037975125.1). Lineage (NCBI taxonomy): Eukaryota > Metazoa > Arthropoda > Arachnida > Araneae > Theridiidae > Latrodectus > Latrodectus hesperus. The sequence continues at coordinate 25,247,680 of CM075857.1, forward strand.
CATTAATTAATCTGGGGTACTTTTTCCTAATAATGTTGTGTAAAGATACTGTTGGAATTGTGTAAAATTGATTTACAAAATTAAATTCATTTAGCTTACTTCTTAAAATTTAACTTTTAAGCTTTTTTATGGGAAGTATGTTTTTTATTGGAAACCATTTAAGTGTAGGGCATCTTATGTTTTGCATTTATCTTATTTATCTTTATTTTGCTTACATTTATTAAGCATAATTTGATTATATTTATAATAATAAAATCTCCAAAAGAAATTATAAATTGGGTACATCTTATATTTAAAATGTATTTTGTATTAAAATTGATGAGTAGTTTGTTAGGAAGTACACTTCTCATGGTCTTTTTAAGGCTTAAATCTGTATATCAAAAAAATAAAAATAACGTACAATAAAAAATTGAAATGTTTGATAAATTAATAATAAGTCATTCCATTCCAGTAATTTTCCTTTTGATAACAAAAAAATACTTAATTAAAAATACAAAATAATCACAATTTTTATCTTTTTCATTAAGTAAAGATTGTAATTAAAATAAAATTATTTGAAAAGTTGTCTATTAGCTATAATGTATACGTGATATTAAATTGATATAATATTAGGTTAGAAGAGTCAATTTACTTTCATTTTAATTAAATTTTTTTTTCCTTTTATATTATAGATGCACAGAATTTAGTTATTCATGTCAAATGGCATAAGATGATTTATGAACTTGTGAAACAAGTGTACTCATAAAAAACTAAAATAAAAATTTAAGATAAAAACAACTGTATTTTTTATGTAATAAAGCAAATAGTTAATCTTACTTTTCAAAATTGCAAGAATTTAACTGAAAGGGAAAACATTTAAAAATGAATGGTAGTTTATTTTTTAATTATATTGTTTTTCAATGAAGAAACACAAGAAAAATAAAATGCTGTTGAATCTAGAGTTTCAAATTTTTTTTTCAAAATTACAAAATAATATTAATTATTATTGTAGCAGTAAATATCAAATTTTCATTTAGTGTAAAATTAGATTTAATGTAGTTCCTTTATGAGATCATTTATTCCTAAGTCCTGATCTAAGACTTCCATCTTTATTTTTGGAAGATTGCTCTGGTCTATTTCACAGTCTTTAGTATTCAGTTTTTAGTTCTTATTTCTTTATTTTTTCTATCTAATTCAGTTCTTATATCATATTTCTTTATTTTTTCCAAGTATGATACTATGAAGTGTTTATTATATTTTTACATGAATCCATGTTTTTTAATTATCCATTAATATATTTGAACTATATTTTGTAGTTTATCAAAATCAAATGAATTTTTGTGTTCTTAGGTATAGTGTTAAGGACTCTGAATACTCAGAATTCATTAATAGGAAATAAATGCTTGCCTCCTTTACTGCAGAAAGAAAATTTGCTGTTAGCAGCAGCCAGTTCTAATTGGTCTCCTTATTTATTATCAAATAAAAAAGGTAAAATAATTTATGTTTATTAAAATTTAAATTAATGCTATGTCATAAAAAGTGTTTTTAATAAAATTGTTACTTTTTTATTATTTTGCTGTAAAATTTTTTAACAATAAGCTCATTTTATAAACAAATCAAGCAAATCTTATATATTGCTCATTGTAAGAATTTATGTGCAATCTTGTTGAATTTTCATGCTTGATTTAAAAAGTTATATTTTAATTTGCTTATAAAATTTATAATGGTTAGGTTTCTAATTGTTAGTCTCTCTAAATGTTCCAATAATTACTTTTTTTAACTATGTTACTGTATGAAGATTTTTTTAAATTAATTTTTTTTAATTGGGGAAGAGTGCATTTATATACATATAGGTTTTGTTTATTATTAATTAAAAATTTAATGCTTACTAATTAAATTTAAATTAATTAATTACTAAAACTTTAATACTTAAAATTTAATGCTGAAGTAATTCATATGTTTAATTATATTTTTTTATTAATTTATTAAATTTATTTGCACATTTTCATTTTCCTAATAAATATCACCCATTTTAATGTGCTTTTACATAGAATTCAAAGTAAGATAAAGTAAATCTGCATTGTTTTACATCACATATATATTTCAATTATTTGAATCAGATTTTTAGATGGGAAACTATGCAAATATTTGGATATTGCATTAGGCTAACAATATACTGTAGTTTTGTTTTTATTTTAAAAACAGAATTTCAATTAATTTCCTAAGTGTAATTATTTTAATTCTGAAAATTATTTACTTCCTTAACATAGTACTTAACATAAATAACAATGAATATTTAAATGATTCAAGATCGTTTTTTAATGCAATTTGAATTATTATTACATGTCAAAATACATCCAATTAAAATGCAGCTTGTGTCAGTATTCAAACTAAAATTTAATGTTAAAAATATGTGGTGAGAGAAATCCCAGCCTTTTATAATGTAGTCAACTGCTATTAAAGTTCAAAGATAAACAAATATTAAATTAAAGTTGGAAAACATTTTTTTTAAAATAAATTTGGGATAATTTTTTAAGGTTTTATCTTAAACTATTTTCATTTTATGGGGGGTGGTGTCAGTCGCCTTCACGTGGTGCCCTCTGTTTTCACTAAACGACTGACTCCTGTCGCTTCGTGCAGCCTACTACGTTCTTTCAGCTGGTGACCACCTTTACACTTGCCCTGGACTTTCAGACGTCGCAGTTTGAAATTCTGCAGAAGATGACTTTTCATTCACCTCAAGATTGTATTGGGCTGCCCGACAGAGACTGATGGTTGAAAAACCAAGGTCGGGCGTAGGATAAAAAAAAAATTCATTTTATCACTTCATTGTTTGCTTTTATCATTTAATGCTCCTGAAATTCTATTAAATAATTTGACAGCCAAAACATTTTTAACAGATTTATGCAATTTTAACTTTTGTGTACTTTTTGGAATCAATTAGTAATTAATTTCTATAAAAGGTATAAGAAAATGCATTAATATTTATTATATGCATTCAAAACTTTCCTATAAAAGTAGTTATTGATGCAAATATGTTGAAGGGCCATCATAACCGAGAGAAAAAATTGGATTCTCCAGAATATTCTTTGGTTTAATCTCAGCCACTTTTGAAGGATGGAAGATGAATATTTTCCTTTTCTTCATGCAAATCTGTCAGGGTATGTTTTTCAGAGTTTGTCTCATTTGACATATGTTATGGCCTAGCCTATTATCTTCGAAAATATCTCCTGTATGTTAAAGGCTCAGCGGATGTTAATTTGCTTTCAGCTATCAGGTTGTCTGCTTTGTAAAATTCAAATACATTGATTATCTGAGATACTGTTGAATAATAGGAGGAGGATGCTATGCTTCTTACATGCATGTCTTAATGCTTGTGCATGTTAGATTCTTGAATTTTTTTTCCTTGTAGCATGTGAATACAACTCACAATCTATTAAAGTTATGTCAAAAGACAAAGGAGCTACAGATTCTTAAATACTTTTTGCTGTTAAGTTGTTTTCTAGACAATATCAAAATATGTAGATTCACTCTATTTTTTTGCAGATATATTCATATAACAAAGTTTACTGATTCTAATAATATTAAAAATGTATTAATATGTTAATATTTGTAATAATTTTTAAGATATTAATAATATTCATAATTTATATTTGCATCATAAATTTTTGTAAAACATTTATATGTTTTAAGTGTTGGTTATTTTAACTTAGTTTAACTACAATTTATATTCAAATAAGTTTATACAAATATATAAATGTTACATTATAGTTAAGGAGAAAAGTGTTTATAGTTTAAAAGAATGAAAAGATCAAAGTTAGTTTGATCTGCAAATCAGTTTTATCATTAAATGTAGTGAAAGTGAGTTTTAAAAGGAATTTTCTTCAAAATCTAAAACAATTTATTTGTAAAGTCATATGCAATCTTAAACTTGAATAAAAGAGAGTATATTTTATCTGACATGCTAAAAATTTATAAAGGAAAGAAAATTCTATTTGTTTGATTTTAATAGAGTTAAATTTGTTTAAAAATGAGACTTAGACATTGATACATTTCTACAAAAAGGCAACACTGAAATTTCAAAAATAATTTGAAGTGTCAGTCATGAAATATCAATAAGCCAAAGTTGTTTTTCTTTTCTATAAAAGGAATAAATAAAAGCTAAATGTTATTGCTTTTATTCTAAAATAAAAATTTGTTAATGAAACATTTTATTCGAATTATTTCAAATAAAAAAAAATTGGAATGTAAATTATTTTCACAGTAATGACAGTATTGTGCATTCAGAAAGAAAAATTCTTTCATTAAAAATATACATATAAACATAAATAGAAATATGTGAAAGTTATTGAATAATACTTAAGTATAGTATCCAGAAAAATTGTTTTTCCCCCTCATTTTGCATATTAAAATTTTGATTAGATTTTTGAAAGAAAGTTATATTTCTTTAATATTTCAATTATAATTTAAATTTGCTTTTATATCCTATTTACTGTAGTTATCTCTATTATAAAATTTGTCTTTGGAGAGTGGAAATTTTTACAAGATAACACATCATTCATGTTTCATTAACTCATAGGAAAAACGATGGTTTTAACATCATATCACTTTGATGGAACTCATTACACTACTCATATCTACTTAACAGGGTGTGTTTGAAGAATATTTCAAAATTTTTCCATCAAATTTATATATAAATATATTGTAAACAAATATTCAGTTATATTATAAAATCTTTTCAGTTTTATTATTGGAATTATGCATTTTGAACTATGTTTTTAAAGTGAATTTCACCATATTCTGAACATTTTTGCAGGATTTAATAAATACATTCATACTTCTTAATGCTGTTTTACTATTAATTTTTTAAATCATAATAAAGAATGGATTATTTACATATTTTGCAGTTTTTGTCAGCTTTTCAAATATCCTTTTTTATAATGACATTTTTTTTAAACTCTCAAAGCATATGCATTAATATTTTTTTTAAATTCAATATAATTTTTGATATTTCTTTTTTCATTATCAATATAATAAAAATTTTTTAGCCGAATGGTTAGCGCTCTTGCCTTCGGTTCAACAGTTCGTTGGTTTGAATCCCACCTTGAGCATGGATGTTTTTAGTGGTTCGGAATCCACTTTAAACCGTAGGTCCCGGTCTAATTAGTCCTCTTGTGCAAAAAATGACCGTTGAGCGACAAACAAACCGAAGCAACCAGTTTCTTCAGTACACCAGTTTCTTTGGGTGTGTGAAACGATTGTTATTCTGTCTGTGTGAGGCTTTACAATGATTTGCATGCGTAACTTTAAGTAATTCTTGGGATAATTTCTCTTCAAACTTGGGCTGTTAAAAAATGTTATTTTTTTCACTATATTAGTCTTTTGTCTGTGTTACACTTTTTGCATGCATTTTTGTTATTTTTACCAATTACACATTCTGATGCAATTTTTCCTTTTCTTTTATGCCTATTATTGCACCTTTGAATTAGTTGTAATTTTAAGAAAATATATATAAATATACACATATATTAAAAATTAATTTTTAAAATTCTCTTCTGATATGCAAGATAAAAAAATTGGAATTAAAATATCACTATTTTAAAGCTATTAAATTGCCTTAAAATCAAGATCATGGTTACTACTGTAAAGCAAAATTCATATTTTATAAAATTACTTTTGAAACAATCTGATAAAACTTGATTTACAGATTCTTATGAATAATTTTTATATACATTTTACTTTTTTGTAGGTCTGCAATCTGGTAAACATTTGTCAAGAGCTATGAGTGTAGACCACAGCCATTCAAAAATTTGGACAATGGAGCGATTCCTTTCTGCTGGTCTAATTGGTATTTTACCCATGGCCTTAGCTTATCCCAATCCTGCTTTTGACTATGCTTTGGCACTTGCATTAACAGTTCATGTGCATTGGTAAATAAAATTGCAATCATATATCATTCTAATCAGTGGTCTCAAACTTAAATGTACATCAATTGTGTGCAGTCTAAAAGCCGAAACTAGTTTAAAAAAAATTTTTTTTGTCTTTTTACAAAATAAGAATAAATCCATAAAATTATATAATGCTCGGTTCTTACTTCTTATATTTTAACTATATTTTTCAAGGAAAAAAAAAACTTCCAGCTCAAAAATAAAAAAGAATTTTCATTTGAATCCAAGTAGTAACAATTTGGGGGAAAATTTCAATTATTTTCTACTTGAAATAAAAAAGTAATAGCTTTGTTAGTGTTATTTTTTATTTAGTACAAGTATATTTCAACAGTATTTTTCTTAATGCAAATATACTGACAGTTAAAAATTTAAATATTCTTGTTAGAATTTAATCAAAATTTCAGTCTGTTCTTGTAAATGATTAAATTTAAAATTTTGATTAATAAATTTATTTTTAGCATCTAACTAAAATAACATATCTTTATATAAATTGAACTATACAGCTGATAAACTATTAGTCTGAGATTATTGATACTATATGTCATATTTAAGACTTATCTTTAATGTGTTAATATTTTCTTAGATTAAAAGTTTTTCTTAAATGAATCAATAAAAAGAACTATAGTTTCCAGACATTTAAGCTTTATGTAGCAGAAAATATTTGGTGAATATTAACAGCAGCCTCTTATATTAAACAAATATTATTTTGAATAACAATAGTAAAATATTGCTATCCATTAATTAGTCAAAAACTTATTTTCAAATATATAATAAGCTTTTGAAACAATAACATACTTTTTAGGAATATTTAAAATACATGTTACATAAAAAGGATTTTGATGAAGCACTCATAATATTAATTTAACAATTAATATAAGTTAAATTTCATTAAGATACATTAAATATTAAACAAATTAAACCTATTTGTGATGAAAATTTAGGCTCTGCTTGTGAAACTGCAGCTCATATTATGTATTCAACCTATAGCGTTACAATTTGTATAATTGTTGTTGGGTAAAAATAAATTTTTTTTAATCAACAGTTAGTCTCTTTAGTAAAAGCACTAAAATTGTTTTCCATTATATACATACATTTTCATTAGGGGGAACTTTCCAAAATAGTTACATTGGAAATTTTAACTGCAATTTTTTTATGAATTTAACATCTGGGTATCTTCTAGTTTAAACTCTTGATTTTTTTCACTGTTCAGATATAAACAGTGCCATTCACAGTTAAGACACTCTAACCTTAAATTAGTAAAACTTTGATGTGAAGGTTTGTTATCATTTAAATATTTATTAGTATAATGCTTAATATATTTAATTTTAATTTGTTAGTGAATTTTTTGTATCAAATATTTAAGATTAATAAGTATCTGATATTTAAATAATTATAAAAAATACTTAACGTTCATTATCAATTTTGTAAGTTTATAATTAAATTTAATAATATTCTTTTAAAATTGATTTTATACACATGTAAAATATATTTGTTAACTTACATTGTCTTTTTTATGATAAATATTTTCATAGTTGTCAAATCACTGTAAACATGTTTATATTTAAAAATAAATTTTTATTCTCTAGTGTTTAAAAAAACTGGAAATTATATGAATTTTCTACTAATAATGAAAGATAAAATCATCCTTAAATAACATTAAAAAAATATATTTACTTTACAGGGGTATAGAAGCAATAGTGGTTGATTATGTTCGGCCAAGTGTAGTTGGTGCAACTTTATCCAGGGCAGCCCTTGCTGGAGTGTATGCATTATCTGTTCTAACATTAGGTGGTTTGTTTTATTTTAATTACAGTGATGTTGGTCTGTCCCATGCAATAAGAATGCTGTGGAAATTATAATCTTTTCAACTGCGAAAAATTTTTTTAAGATCTTTCAGAATAAGGAATTGTAGATGAAAACATATGCGTTATTCTTTTTTGTAAAAAGATCTGTTTAATAGTAAGTTCTTACATAAGCAGCTTATTATAAATGCACAATTTCTTTTTGTAAAAGCAATAAAATTCTGAATAAAATAGGAAGGAATTACTTTTTATTAAATATTTTTATTACACTGTTTTGACTTAATAAACCATACAAATAATATTTTCCATTTTTTTCTTTTACATAAATTCATTCAAATTACATAGAATGTATGAATTTTACAAATATATATACATTGGTCCATTTGAAATTATCTTTTTAAAAGAAAATAGGAGAAACTTCGTCATTTGCAATTACAGTAGAATTAGATCATATTAGACATTAGATATCTGAGACATAAAAGAGAATGTAAAAACTTGCAATTTGTTTCTAATACTTTATCATCAACTGATTTTTAAAAGTACTGTGATATGAAAAATAATCTAGTGTACAATTGCGATGTCAATAAACAGTTTTTTTTTTTTAATTATTTATAATTTGTTAGTTACAATTTTTCCTTTATTTGCATTTTCTACTTTTTAATTAGAAATTTTTTCTCACAGAAGAATTCTTTGCAAAATTTATTTTTTAAGACATCAGTACACATTTTATCTCACAAAAATAGAAAGAAAAAAATTGTTCCACAAATGATCAAAAGATTTACATTAAATAATTTGGATTCCATTATGTCTAAAAATTATCAATTAAAATAAGTAATTTAACTGTTTTTACAGATATAAGAAATTTTTTTATATAAATTCAGTTTCAAAATACATAAGATTACAATTGATGTTTGGAAAAATATTGTAAAAAGATTTTAATCAAATTTATTTTTTAAACACATTAGGATTAAAATCAAGACATTTTTTTATACTTCTGTATTAATAGTTTTTTTGTAATAAATAGCATTTTTATACCTTTCACAATTTCTGTTCAGAGGCACAAATAAAAATATTAATGCAATACAAAATAATGATATGTTTGACAATATTAACTTGTAGCAGCTTATAATTGCACAAATCATCTTTAGGAATAATTTTATTAAAGTATATTATAAAACTTGAAATTCACAAATTTAAATTACAAACCGAGACATTGAATAAAATCAAAATTCCAGATTTTAATTATATTTATATTCCAAACAGCTGGAATCTTAAAAATTTATATTTTTTATATAAATTTTTAGAATAATAAAATCTACATTAATGATTACAGTATATCTAATTTTTATTTACTTTCAGTAACAGTGCATTAAATTACTTTTGCCAAACAATCTTTTAATTACTTAAGTAAAATTGACCAAAAATCAATGATGAAAACTACATTTAAGTAGATTTCTTCACTGATTTTTAAGAGCATAAGTGAATCATAAAAATACTAATGGTTAAAATACTCTATATCGGTTCCTAATATATTATAAAATATCTCGTTCACTTTTATCGTATTCATTATGCAAATGATGGAATTTTCAATGGTAGTAAAACTAAGTATAAAAAAATTCTTTTTTTATTTAAATATAGAATATATGCATAATTCCTTAGACAGCCACTTCTAAAATAACACTGAAACAAATATATACCAAAATTTTTATTTCAAGTAGTATGAATATAAATTTGCAATGCAATTGAATTGCATTTCATCAGTGACAAATCAATGAAAGTTGAGTCTTTACTGATGATTAATATAAATTAACTTTGACCCATTTGGTAATTAAGCTCTTACTGCATACAATATGAAATAAACATTTCTAAGATAAAACTTTTTTCAAGTAAAAATGAAACTGTTTTCACAAAATCAATATATTTTTTATTAAATCAAACTAATCCAATAACCAATACTACTGTTAAACATGTATACTACTGTCATCAGGCATTAAAATCAATGTCTAAAAACTGGTATAGGTTATGTGTCAATATATTTAAATTAAATACAAGTATTTCAAATCAATAAAGCTCATCATATATTTCATTAAAATGTTTATTTGTACCTATTTCATTAATTCCAACTATAACGAATCTTATTTTGTACTAATTATATATTTCCAATTTTTATTTAAAATTATTAACTATTATTGGGGAAATTACTGCTTAAAATATATTGTAAAAACTTTATATAGGATAAGAATTTCATTAATTGGTACATGAAAATTACCATGTAAAGAACTTTTATATATATATACACACACTAATTTCATAACTAATTGTTATTTATAGCTAATGCAGTATTGTCAATTTACATTAAAATCTTCAGATTTAACGGACTAACAATATTTTGCTTAATTCTAGGAGTTTCTAGAATATCTGTTTACAAATTTAAAATGAAAAGAAAATTTTAATTGTAATTCCAATGTCTTGTCTAGTAAAAATATAGATATTTATGAGAAAAAATTAAGATTTAATTTAAATTAAATTTAGTTTTTTTTTCCAAAAATATAAAAAATTTACATTTTTGATTTTAAAATAGCCAATTTCAGTAATATCTATTTTTAAATATCATGTATGAGGAAGATTAGATTCCTTATGAATTGGCGTAAGAAAAAAACCAAATTCAACAAATAATAATATATATATAATAGATAATTTTAAGAAAAATCCAGTTTAAACACTAGAATGAAAAATTGCACAATTTAGCTATTCATTTTTATGAACACATTTTCATTTTAATTTATTTTGATGGCAGCTGCTAGATTATGCATCTTTTACTTTTGATATAAACAATTATAAATACCTACTAGGTAAATATTAAACAATTTTCCACACATTATTCCCTAAGCATAAAGTTTTAATCTCTGAAGTAAAAAATCAATTATATTTCCACCATTTTTATGCACTCTGCAAATAGGAATCAAATTCGATGGAAAATTTTATTGGTAAACAGTGATTTATTGGCAATTCTGGAAGCAATGTTAAAATTCAATCAGATTATGCTTATTTAATTTTCTCGTGAATTAAATATCGCCTCTGAAGTATTTAAAGAAATCCAGCATGTAAAATATTTGTCACATATCTGTTTTCAATCAAAATTGCAAAAGATCATTAGCAAGTTTGTGACAATCTTTTTTAAGCAACAAGATCATTTAACACCAAATTTAAATGCATCTGCAAACAACAATCCATGGCCTCATATCTGAAGAAGCAAAATTGACAATGTAGAAAATTCACTCATTACCCTAAAGTTTTACACTTAAAATATGACAGTCACCAAATTTTTCAGCTGATAAGGTGGTAAAGATGTTTTTTAAAATTATATTTTTAGAGAATATATAATATATAGTCTTGACAGATTTATAATGGAGTAATGAAGCTCATTTCTATCTTAATAATTGCCAAATTTAGTCAGATTTTTTTCATTTTCACTTAGAAATTCCATTGCATACTATAAAGAGGGTCAAAATGCAGCAGTCAAAATCACTTTTCCTTAATGCATTTTACCACTTTTCAAGAAATACATAGACATCATGAAAAAGAAACAGTTTAATGACCAAGATTGTAAAGCATTCATCAAGTAAATTGCCTTCTAGGAGAACTTTTCATAGATCATGAACCATATTCACAAGCTCCAAGGAGGAAAAACAGGCAAACTCTCAAGCACCCTCCCAAACAGATGCACATACAGAAGCATAACATACATTTCTTGTGGTTCAACAGTGATTGAGATTGAACCAGAAAACTTTTGCTTGAAAATGTGCTTTTTAATCAACAAGGCCATTCGGTGAGCCTCATTGTGTTAATTACTTACACAAGATGTAAATACATACAATAATACCATTTCTTTTGCCAAATGAGGAAATATATTTTTTTACAGAAATTAAAACTCTTATGAGATATGTCCAAAACGATTAATATTTGTCAGTAGTTTTTAGATCAAAAACTTCTAAACACTTGCTGTTTAGTTTCAATCATCATATGAATTATTTATCAGCTTTTAACTGATATCATTGAAGTTCATATTAATACACTAAATGTTATAAATGACAATGAATTAATAAAAACGACAATTTTAGAATAAATACTATCATATAAATAATGGAAGATTTCATAGTCTGTGCAAAATATGTGAAGAATCCTTGCTCAGTTGTCAAATTAAAAATTTTATTATGTATATGCTTATTGAAAATCTGCTCAATGACAAATTAAAAATTGTGTAAGCACAATATATTTTTGTTCCATAAGCTTCGATACTCAGCTGTAAATAAGTCTGTCAAATAAGTTGAATAAGTGTTACGGTAAGCTCAAGTGTAACAAAGAATATCAATATTGAAACTGATTGTCACTTTAAACTTTAAAGCTGTTTGACAAACAACAGTGCACAAAATATTACTGTTACATTAACAACATGGAAGACTATTGCCAAGATAATAACATTTAAAATACAGTAACTGCTTCTGCATATCAACTATTAAGTGCAAATTAAATATGCCATTAATAATTCACAATTGCTTATAAAAAAATTCAAATTAATACAACATAATTTTACAAAAATAATTACAACATATTCACTAAAATTTATCCACAAAGAATAGTGAACATACAATTTTTAAGCTCAGATACACATGTGCATTACATAGCTACTTTTGTGTGTCTTATTACAATTTGCAAAAACAAAGTTAATAGCAGTCACTGTAAATCACCTAAATATTGGGCTTTACATTGTACAAATAGCTCATTATTAAAAGTGCATCACAATAATACTTACTTTTATAATATGAAACATTATAGCTTGGAACAATAAAATTGCCAAAAACTGATTAAGAAAACAATTAAAAATAAATCTCAAGTAACTCTATATAAATAATTCCAAAAAAGGTCAAAAACTAACACTTAAAAAGCATCTAAAATGAACTATTATTTTTTTACTATTATATTTACAAACATAAAAAAGTTTTCCCACTTTCACTACATTTTATGTTTAACATAAATTATGTAATTTAAGACTAATTTTTATATCACCATAATTTTTTCCCCTTATTTGGACAGTGAACTAGTTAAATAATTTAAACTACACTATCAGTTAAACTTTTTTTATACATATATTTATCTTTGAATTAATTGATACTGGAGAAAAATATCTTCTGCTGCATCAATGTACGTAAATAATGCAAAATAATTTTTCTTAATTATGCTTTGGAACACTTATATGCAGAAATGAAAATATAATTCACAATTTTAAAAGTTCCAGGAAAGCTGGTAATTTTTTATTGGCAAAAAGCGTAAAATATCCACCAATGAAATATTTAATTTAAATAAAACATATTTTAAATATGTAATTTTTTCTTTTAAAGTCAATTCATTACAATTATGTTTGAAAAATGTAAAAGTCAAGATAAATATAATTTTTATTATGATCTTTAAATATTTTAAATTGGAGGGTGTTTCCCTCTGCTGCATAATAATGCTGCATAATAATTTAATGCACAGCTGGTGTTAAAGGAAACCACAGAGAATTAATTTTTACTAAATAATAAAAATTTAAATGCTCCTTGATCAACTGAATAGTAAATATTAAATGAATAGGGAAGTATGTACAAAGTAAATCATGATGGACAAAATTTACAGGAAAATAAATTTGTAATTTATTTTGCTGCATTTGAAAAATTAAATTTTTAAAACATATTAGAAAATAATTCATTTAGAAACATTTAAAATTTCTCTCATTTTTTGGTAAATAATAAACAGAGAAATAATGACAAATAACTTCACGAACATATAAATATAAATAATAGTAATTAAATTTAATAAAAGAAAATCTGTTACATTTAATATTAAAAATAAAAATATATTTGCTGCCATAATATATTAATCGTCTTGTAAAAAATTCCACCCAATTATAAGTACACAAACTTCAAAATTAAAAACTTTACCCAGTTATTTCCATTATAAATATTTACTTAGATTAGATTTAAAAATTGTTATATTTAAATTATATTTTTATTTTTTAAGAACCAGAATGTGATTATTAAAAAAATCTCCATTCAAACTACTTAAAAAAGGATTATCATTCTACTTTTATATATAAATTTGAGAATCAATTTATATATTAAAATTATAACTCTATAAAAAGATTAATTTTAAATAGTATCTGTTATTTTATATATTAATGATTTAAGCAATTTGCATACGAAGGGGAAATTTTAATATACATTTGATAGTTCAAAAATAAAACAAGATAAGTTAGCAATTGCAAACAGAAAATCTTAATTTTTATAACATATAGGAAAATATTAAATAAATGGCTTTTGTGTATTAAAAAATAATTTAAAGAGATATCATGGTGTTCATTCATTTTATAACACCTAAATATATATAATTTTTCATGGCACAGTTTTTATTTAAATAAATATGTTAATTAAAATTAGATATTTTTAAAAGATATCTCCATTGCACAGTTTGTATAAACTATAAAACGAATATTTATATATAAATGAACATATAACAAATCAAGACTATCTTTTTCAAAAAAACATATGCAGAAAAAAAATACATTTAAATTGTTATTTTCTTAGTAATATTAGTTTAATATAATTTTAATTGATAAACAAATGCCTTTAATCTTTCTATTTCTTTTTACGTTTGAGATTCGTTTTGAAAACATTCCCAAAAATTTGACATTGATCAGATCTAATTAATTTCTTATACAATTACACAAAAGACTCCAATAGATTATCCTCTATCCCTTACTATTTTACTTATATAACCAGATTGAATTAAAAAAAAGTAAGTGAAACTATAAAAAGTAATTGATGAATAATTTGTTAAAAAAATTTGTACATTATAGAAAAGAAATCACAGACTGTATCACTTAAAGTTTGCTACATTATTTCTATGATAAATATCCAAAGCATCTAACTGCTTTCTTCCTAATAAAATGTGTGGTCGACGAGAACGCATTAAATCCACAGCTTCTTTTGGCGTCCAATTGTGACGCTAAATACAAAAAATACTTAATGAGTAAGTACAGAAGGATAATTCCACATAACTTAAATAAAAAGATTTTGTTCTTATAGTTGTCATATGCACTAATATACATTGTGTCAGCAAATATTAAATTTAACATTTTTTTGTAACTTCTGATTTTAATAGATATGAAACAAACATATTTATGAAAAAATATCATTATAATAATTTAAAACATTAAAATGATTAATATTGATTAAAAAAATCATATAAATAGAACTATATTAGCTTGAGGATAAAATTGCAAAATAAATAATTGAACAAATTTGTCCAAAAAACACTTAATCTTTATGAATAGAACAGTAATCAATATCATCTAAAAAAATAACAAGAAATAAACATGAAAATATAGTTCACTGGCACTATTGACAAATTGATTATTACTATTGATAATTAGAGTAAATTGAATCAAGAGGAGTTTATACAGCAATCACACAGAAACACCAATCAGACAAAATAAATATATGTAATTTGGAGAGCCATTCCTCAGGATGCTATCTGTACTATTATTGACTCTGAGTCCAGATGTGTTGCTCGTGTATTGCTGTCCACAGTGGTACATGAGCAACATGTTGACCAGACCTTGTTATCGCTCTGTATAGTGCATATTATTTCGAAATACAGATCACTGATTATTCATTGCTGTCTCTCTCTGTTTGCTGAATTCACCACTTTATGACAACTCCTTTTTGGTGTTGCGTTTTCAATGTTAGGCAGTGTATGTTTATTTTTAAACACAGCTGAAACATTTTGCAGTAGAGCAAACATTTAAAAATCTTCCTCAAATACTAGCAGAATTTATAGGAAATTACTCTTTACGCAACAATAATAATAGATAATATAAAAAATAAACATCTCATAAAAATTACAATTATGCTATTCGATATTTTGATATGAAATGAAATTATATCTTCAAAGAATTGAAGTAAGGAAAAGCAATCTATCATATTTTAAATAACTTTTAAGAAAACATTTCAGCATTGACAGCAAAGATATTAAATGGATTATAAATTAACATCAAAAATGGATCCTCTGCATTATAAATAATCTGTGTGCATTGCAAAAATAAAATTTTTCTCCTTAATTAATGCCTCAATTGAGCACCTATCATCCTTCTTCAAATCCCATGAACAGTAATCAAGTATCTTAATCAAGTATTAGTATAAAATATCAAGTTCTTAATCTGGATATCTCTTTCAGATTTTTCTCAAACTATCTAAAAACAGCAATAAATACAAGCAAATAAATTGGACGTTTCCAGAATCAAGACTGAAATTTTAAATAACTTATTTATTTACTTCATATCCTTTTTATCATTTATTCTTTGAAAAATTATTAATAACTTTTACTATCAGATCACATTATTTTTATTTAAAATTGATAATAAAAGTTTAGTCCAATTCAAATAAACAAGCTTCTTACACATCCCAGACCAATAGGTTTAATTCTGATAATCTTGAACATACCTTTAAAATCTTGAAATATTAAGAATTCTTTAAATTTACTCTAGTGTTACTTTTTTATTACTGCAATATTTACAGGAAGTAATTAAGTTTATGTTATTCCATATATCACAGATATTATACATAAAGTTGAGCACTTTTAATCATTGAAAATTATAAAGTAAAAATAACGCAAACATTACAAGATTAATTTATATCATAATATTTTGTTAATTATAAAAACTTGATTCCCTGGGGCCCTGAATTACTTATTTTCCCAAATATTTTCAAGATTAGTAGATGTAAATTTATAATTAAATTTTTCATTAAATTTGTTTTTAACTTTTAGATAAAGTTTAAATATTTCTCTTTTTGTTTTTAAGTTTCTTTTCTGATCAACCAAATATTTCCAACACCCTTTTTTTCTCTCCAATGAATGGAAACTAAGTTATATAAAGTAATATGAAAGAAACAAACTTATAACTTCTGTAAATTTAGTCCTTTTAAACAGCTGAAAAAAGTTAACTTCAAATATTTTCTAATATTAAAACCAAATGTCTGCCACCATATGTTAAAATTGACCAAAGACTAACTTAGTTATAATATTTACATTAAATTATATAGTATAGCTATTGATTAAGCAAATAAATGCAATTTTCTATTAATAATATAACAGATTGCTTAATTTCAAAAGTTTTTATTTTTTAATATTTTTAAATACAATCTTAAATAATTATTTAATTATTATAATTAAAATTATGCATGCATAAAATTCTTCAAATAATTGTTCACTGAATATTCTATTGAAGTTTTTAAATTAGTTTGTAACATAGATTTACAAATTTTGTATAACTTTTAGAAATCAACCACATAGAAAAAATTTCATACCTGAATATGAAATAAATTAGAAATACAATAATAATGAAGCTGATTTGCTTGTAATTTCAACCACATTTTGACTGACTATTTCTATTTGCACTGAGTACTTAATGAAATTAGTTCTTCAACAATGTAAAGTAATATTAATTTTTAAATACAATATAATGGAAATAGTCATTAATTTATTACACTTTTGTTTTTTCTTATTCAAAGGTACAAAAAATTCAGATACTTCACAGTAAAATATTCAAAACAATACCTACTTTCATTAAGTAGCAGCCAACTAAAGTTGCACTTCGAGTTCTCCCAGCTTTACAATGAACATAAACACTGCTCCCAGTACCAACAAATTCATTTATGAATTGGACACCTTGTGCAAGTTTCTCTTGACTAGGAGCATGAAATATGTCTTGTGTGTGAAGCTGCAAAAACTTTACACCTTTTTCCTTCCATTCCTAAATAAAATCGGTCTACATATAAAAGATACTTGATTCACAATATTAAGCAGTGAACTACTTTGTAATGTAAATGCTATCAAAATTATTTATTTTGTTTTAATAAAATTTTTAACTTCTTCCCAGCACTTTAGTAGGAACAAGAGAAAACAATTGACTCTGTAACACAATAGAGTAGATAAACATTTTAAATTTGTGTTTTTTAAACAAATAAATGTGTAAATCCTGTATACACTCCAATGTATGCTTTTAAAGTCTCAAATAATATAGTTCATGAATTAAAAAAAGAAAACCAAATTAATTAACCTTATTAAAATCAATGAAAATTACATTAAAAATTTAATTATTATTTTCAATAAAAGTTAAAAACACCGGAATTATTCTTTTCTGAATTAATATTGAAGATTATAACTATTAAAGAAATAAGTAATCCAACTGTTTAAGACTTCAAAAATTTACAAATAAATTCTGAATTTGTAGGTTTAATTCCATTGTTACTTTCAAATTTAGAAGAAAATGTTAAAGTTTTAATTCATTTAAAAATGTTCCCTTTATAAAATTTAAACTTTGATAAGTTCAATTAAAATTATTAGCAAAATCTGATGGCAATCAATTAGTTACTAGTGAGAATTCTCAGGTAGATTATTCTCACAAGTATTAAAAACTCACTCATGAATAAACATTTAAGGTTGTTCTTATATAATAAAAATTTATCACAAGTTTCAACTTTATTATATTTTTATAAAAATATAATAACTACATTTTTATTCCATGCTCAGCAATCACTTATTTTCATTCATAACAACAAATTATCAATGCCAATCATTGTTTCGCTAAAAAAATTCAATAGCTACTTTTAAACTTTTACTCGCTGCCCAATTTGTCTAGTGGTCAGCATGTCTGACTGCGGATAGGGAGGTTTTGGGTTAGAATTCCGGTTTGGGTATGGATGTACTTTCTCTCTCTCTATCTATCCTGTTTCTGTCCTCCCCTTGTATGAATGTGTTGTGAATGGTTGCCTACCCTATAAATGGGTACCTATGGCATGTGTGTACTGAGGAAGTCGGACTCCACACCTAAATATGGTTCAGTTGGAAAAGTGGAGCAGTGCACCACATATTGCCAGCCTAGCTGGCACACGACAACAACAACAAAATTTTACTCAAGTTACTTTTTAATGTATTCGGTAAGTGTTTGTCCCTTTTCTATTTTTAGTCATAAACTCTTCATGTGATGCTGGTAAAACATTTTTCAATGATGTGGAACAATAAAACAAATAAAGCTTGATTATATTTCAGACATATCAACAGTTAAAATTATGTGAAAATATTGCATACAGTCTGACTTGAGATCTTTAGATTTTTATCTTTCTCAAGCTGCTCTATTCAAGTAACTTGAAAGAAGAAATAAACTATTCATCAGTATGATCAAATATATGCTTACTTGATTTAAAATGGATTGCTTAACATGACAACTTTCAATTTAACAAATATTAAATGCAATTACAGCACAGTAATTCAAACATCTGTATTTTATTGTATATTAATTTTAGCTAAATTGCTCAAATTCTTTTCAGTTATAGGAACCAAAGTAATGAACATACCCAAATTAAGATGAACAGACTGCATTACTAATGACTTTCAAATATTAAAAATAAAAAATTGGCAAACCATCATTAGGAAGAGAGTGGAATGGTAGTGAGTTCTTGAGAAAGACTTGGACCATACTGGGCTAATATGCCAATAGAAGAATAATTCTTTTTAACCTGTTTGTTGCAAATGTAACCATGAAAAAGATGTAGTTAAAATATTTTATGAATTTAATTAAAATGCAATTGAAAAAAAGAATTATATTCCATTGATAATTAATTTTTACTCTCATATATTACATAATCATAAAATTGAAGAATTTTTATTTTATTATACATAAATATAACTTCTAATGTGTATGCAATAAAAAAAACTATCTTAACATTAAATAAGACATAATGTACTAATTTCTCATGGCACATTTTCTTGCATACATTAAAAATAAATTAATTTAAAAAACACTGTTTTTAAATAAATACCATTCAGTGGTAATATAACATAAGATATTTCACAAAGAAAGAACCATTGCTTAATTAGTAGAAACAAACTGTTATAAAAGGAACAATGTTGTTTTTGAATTAGCAAATAATTGACTCTTGCCCTATAGCAAATGTCCTTTCTTAAAGACTAATGCCACTGCATAATTAATTGAAATGAAAGCACAAAATTTTTTTATTCATGTTAATGATTTAATTTATTTTTTTTTATTTTCTAATATACATCAAGTTTTGATAAATTAATGAAGTTTAATTTTTAGCATTATCTTTTGTAACAGGAAATTATAAAAAGTATCAGGACTTATGATACTTGAAATAATTTTAATATTTGGCACACATAAATTAAGAGTAGGATTGAAGCTACAACAGTGAATGGAATTTTACAGGAACCTGAATGAAAATTGCATTATTAAATGACATTTAGAAATTTTTACAACAATGGAAATTAATATTCAATGAGTAATAATTTAGATGCCATTAATAGGACAAATCACAATATTCTCTGAACAATGAATTTGTTTATTTTTCTATTTTATTGTCCACTGACAATAAAAATTTTTTTAATGTTTAAAAATTTAGAGTAATTATTTTATATTAATTAAACATTTAAAAATTAATATCTGTTACATACAAGAATAGTTTGAAAAGCATTCACTTTAGACTGAGAATAATAACTAACAGTATAACAAAAATGAAGAACTTTAGACAAAATTTGGAAACAATGTTCATTTATATGACGACATAATTCATACTAATGCATAACATTGTTATGAATTTTTAATACAATGGCAAAAAAGTGGGCATAAAAAATTAACATACCTCTTCAGTTGTCACCCACCGTTGTAGTTCAAAATCTTCATTCATTGACACAACACCTCGAACATTTTCTTCTTCAACTAACTAACAAGTGATAAATTTCATTAAAATTAGATTACTTTTGATTTGAATACAGTAAAGGTAATATATACAAGTAAAAGAAAAAGATATTTATGCTTTTTAAAGCAGTGTATATGAATATAATTAGAAACAATCAAGTTTAATATTGGTAAACAGTGAAAATAAAGCTGCCACTTTAAAGAATAAATATATAATTTTAGAAAAAAATTTACAAAAAATTTCCTACAATAAATATTGGTGAACTGATATGTTTTAATGAAATAAACTTATTCAGAATTTACAATTATCAGTAACTGAAATTTCCAATTTAAACATAACATGCACAGCTCTGTTTAGTTAAATTGGAGATAATTTTAGAATATACATATTGAACATATTGCTTTATTAACATACAGTTTATATTAAAAGACAAAATATGAGAATATACATCACTGAAATTTTTATATCTGTGGTGTTATTAATAGTTTTTATACAAGAGCTTACATCTACACAGAATTTTAATATTTTACAATGAATTAATTATAATTAAATTCATGCAACTATTTAACAAGATATTTTAAATATGCAGACTTCCAGCAATTTGTACTTTTATAAGCTATTGAGAATATAATTCTGAAAGATCAGATAGTTTAAATAGATAGTCTGAAAGATCAGAAATACATTAATAAATTCAAAATACATCAAACATTTTAAGGAATATATTACATAGTCCCAAATAAATTTTTTATTTAATCAATGTTATTTTAAATTTTAAGAATGAATAGCAAGTTCAGGTATAGTCAATAAAGTTAATAATTCTGTTCACTGAATTTAAAACTTACATTGAATGAAAAAAACTTCTAAAATTTCTTTTTCCCTAATATGCATTTTTAACAATTTAGATAGCGAGGAAGAATCTACTGATTGGGTAAAATCATTCTTAATTTTTAATTTGCAATTAGAAATCAAAATGAATATTAATTGAAAGCTATTGTTTCATTTGAAACTTGATGGAAAAATAAATTTGTGAAACATTCACATAACAAACTGATACTTTAGTAATTTTTTTATATAAAAAAGTAAAAACAAGTTAATTGATTACCAAAACATTTACATTCTTAAGAAAAAGATTAACGTTTATATTGGATGATAGTTTGAAATTTTTTAATTTTAATGTATCCCATTATGTCAAATTTAGATTTATATAATTCAAAAATAATTTCAAAGCAACTTTAATTATGAAATTAATATCATTAAGAATAAAATATTATATTAAAAATATATACATACAACAAAAACTAACTTAAGGATTTTCCAAAAATTAGATATGAATTTCTTAATAACTCTAAAAACTCACTACTCCCATCATAAAATTCAACTTTACTTTTATATTAACAAAATTAAATAAAAAAAATTAGGAAAAAGACATTTCCCCAAATTGCTTAGCTTGCATTTTCTTAGATATATAGTGATTCCGAGGATGTTATTTTAAATAACTTACTTTTTCTGTAAGAGAGCGAAAAGGCAAAGCTCCAAGAATAACATTTTCATCAATTCGATCATACCACATTCTTGTGGTTACTTTTTCCATAACTACATTATATAAAAGAGTAGGATAAAATGTGGCTCTAGCAAGCATGATGACACGTTAAATCGTTATTCTCACTATGATACAAAAATCAAGTTTGTAGGCAAGTCTTTCGCTAAAAATAATCAAGAAATCCAACTCTTCATACCTAATTAATGATTAATCAACTAAACATACTTTTTACGAGCTGAAAAATCTATAATAAGAAAGCTCCTGGTGAGCGAAAACTTGCAAATTATTAAAATTATCATACTTGTCGCGAATTCGTCTGCCAGCTACATTCCAAAACAGGAATCAATGTTGCCAGTTTGAAACAGTATAATTGTAATTCATTTCAAATCGTACCCGAAAGCCATGCTGGAAAACTATTTGCTATTTATCAAAATGGGGTGGATTTTGATTTTCCTTCCAATGGACTGAGACTGTGAACTAAAGTGAACGTTGTTGATTGAACTGCAGGTTGTCCTCTAAGTCGAGGTTAATGGTGAATATGGGTGTTAATGGTGGAACTATTCAAATGCATCATTGAAAAATCAAACAAGTATAGTTGATTTGTATATGATATATATACAAATAATCAGAGATTTTTTTCTTATCAGTTGGTATAAGTTCGTGGATTTGCTCAAATGATTCTAGAACCTATAGAGTGAAAAGTCTCTCTAAATTTATGATTTACACTTTTATTAAGCTCATTATAGAATTTATTAAAAGAATTTAAATAAGAATAATTCATCGAAAATTGAAATTTTTGGCAAAAAGTAAAATGAAAATGTTCCTTCTATAAATAAAATCTTCTCATGCATTTCAGGTATTTTAAATTCTTAATATTTGCTTTAATTTGATTTTTCTCACATATGCCATCAGGTAAATATTACAATGTTAACAAAGATTCAAACGAGTTAGTTTTTGAGCCATAATATTTATAAAACTTTGGTGCCAAATTTCTCAAATTTTTGGAACAAATAAAAATTTAGAATTAAATGTAGATATGCCTTATACTCATGCTTAGATACATTATATTGCTAAGTTGCATTTGGAAAATTATTGCTAAGGAATTTTCATTTTTCAAAATACATCATACATTGGTACATATGCTTTTACCTTCAATAGTCAAAATATATAAACATTTATTTCAACATAATATGTGTGTATTTAAATATAATAGAAGATAAAATTGCATATTCAAATATATAATAAATGTATATATATATACATTTATTGTATATGATAAACAATATTAAATTCTCTCAAGTTAACTCACATTTTTTAATATATTTTAAAAATTAATATTAAAATTGATGTATTTCATAAAGTAACTAGTAGAAATGGGTTTCAAGATTAATTTGTCTTTCGAATCCTAAAACTTTTATTTTTTACATTAATTAAAAATTTTTTAAAAATTTACATTTTTTTAAATTTAATATATTTTTTATATTTTTACCTTAATTTTAATATTTGTTTCCTTAAAATTACTTTTCGAATGGAGCAATTAATGAAAATCATACAAAAGTGATTTTTAAATGTACTTCATTTCAATGTGCAATTATTGATTTTTGTTGTTTGCTTAGTTCTTATTAAATATAATTTCTTATATATACACGAGAAATTTTATACAATAAGAATATATATAAATATATTTTATAAATTTATATAAATACATTTTTATTATATAAATATATTTTAGGATAATAGAATCATAAAAAATGTTTTTCAAATTTTATGATTCGATAATCAGAGTTTTGAAATTTAAAGTAATTTGAGCCAAATTTTGGATTGTAAAAAACATTGCAACCACACAATATGTGTTTTTAAACATCAATATTTATAATCATCCAATTCTTTCATAATTACAATATTTATACATTTGATGAATATTTATGCATACTTAATAAAAGTTGTTTTACTAGTAATTTAAACTAATAAAATTTGCTTATTTCAAAAATTTTTTTGTTGATAAACATTACTCCTGGCACATCAAAACATGGTTTGTAATTCAACATTGAATATTAATTAAGTACCACGATTTTTAATCAGAATAATCAAATTTTAGGTTTTTATAATTAAGTGAAAACATTGCTCGATTCAAATTATCATATTTCTTCAAATGCATTATAAATTATGTGATGAAGTTGATCTTTATTTCGGCTGATTTGAAACATTATAATATTTCCTATAAATTCAATAAAACAATGTTATTTCTTTCTTAAATATTTCATTTTAGAGAAAAACAATATACAATAAAAACTTCAATTTTCTATTTTTTTAAAGATTTCTGTATTGTTTTTCAGAACATTACATTACTTACTTTTTTTATTTCAGAATTCTCATATAAAAAATGTATTAACTTATGTTTTCTTTAAAACGTAGGTCATTATATTAAATTTCGACAAAACTTTTAGCATTTATATATTAATAATTTTAATCAATTTTATCGTATAATATCAGTTTTAAAGGAAAGGGTTTTTAACCATTAAAATAAATCATAGTCAAGAATACTAGGCTTCAAATATTTAACTGAAATGGCGTTTCGAATCGTTTGAAAATGAAAGACTAGGAAATACAATTTGGTAAAATAACACAAATGTTAAATCGGGCTTCTGCAATACGCTTACTTCGGTCGCATTCAACCTTACAAAATTCACTATACATAACCAACTACCAGTAGACTTCATAATTTTATATGAGTCATATAAAATTATGAAGTCTACACTTTCATAATATTTTGATCTTAGACAGAGATCTCTAAACTATGGTCCACTGGCTAAATCCAGACCGCGAGAGTGAATAGCGTGTTGTTGCTGTAATAAGCTGAAAAAACACAGAATGATAATTACTCTGTTTTATTTACTTGCTAGGTAAAGAAAATTTAACTTAAGCATAGCAACTAATATAACTGAAATAAATCCCACTAACATCATAAGATAGTGAATATTCCATGGTTACCCTGTGTAGCTAAGTTTGGGTAAAGAGTATCGCATATTTATGTATGTATGTATGTACACTGCTCGACATTGAAAATGCAACCCCAAGAAGGAGCTACCAAAAAGTGATAAAACTCGGTAAACAGAGTTAGATAGCAACAAACAATTAGTGATCTGTATTTTGAAATAATATGCATAAGAAAGAGTGAGAATAGGGTCAGGTCAATAGGTTTTACGACCATATAGACAGCGATACACGAAGCAACACGTCTAGTCATAAAGTCAATTAGGGTACGGATGGCATCCTGAGGTATGGCTCTCCATTCCTTATCAACCATTCGCCAATGTAAAATGCATCAATCACTAATCTTCCGTCCTATAATGACCTCAGCATCCATAATCGGCTCCCGCTCGCTACTTCGCTTCTGTCCAAAGTTTCCTTACCAGCCACAGCATGATCAACTTTTTACTTATCCTTACACATAAGCTATCAATTTTCAATTTAAAACTGAGAAAAAACTATTATCATAACGGAAGGTAAGTTCCCCTTACCTTTTTACAACCAAGGAACTCCACGATTTTTTTCCGATGAATCTATTAATAATCGACAAATAATTTCTATTCTCAATAAACATTGGAGTTTTGCAGTTAGTTTAACACATTTAATTAAAATTAACTTTACAACAAACGCATAAAAGCTAAATATAAACAGCACACTACGTTAAAAAGAGAAATAAAGTAAATATCTATTATTCATTCCCAAAGCATCCTTCCCTGAGCGTGGCTCAGTATCAACTGAGGTTTCTTTGGCAGTGGCGCGGCAGTCACGCAACAGATGAGAGTTCGGGACATAAGCAATTCGTCCTTGTTAACACTAACAACTAACCTTTTTCCATTCTTACTCGCTAACATAAATAAAAAAATAAACAAATAAACAAATAAAAATTATATAACCCCAAAAAAATTAATAAAAAATATAAAAAGAATAAAAAAATAAAGTTTATAAGTGTTTGAAGTCTTTGTATTCATGTATTCTCATGTTTTTCTACTCATTCTAACTATCACTGATACTGTTTTTAGCAGATTAGTTAAGGACATTCCTATGTTAATCCAACTAACTTTTTTTGTAAATATTGCTTATGTGTTATAACAAATATTAATTTTTATCCAAAAAATCCAAATTTAATTACTAATTTTTTTATTACCCGGTATCAAAAATTAGCTTTTCTCAAGAAAACTCAACTAAGTCCCGCCCACTTAAAACTTCCACTTGTTATGCCAATCAGATCACGATATAGCTTCCTAGTTTTATTATTAGATAGCCAATGAGGGTTCACTAGAACCAGGTACCTCACCAAACTGCCAGCTGGAAATCACTTCCCATTTGCCAATGTGCATTTTGTGAAGGATTCAGTGGCAGGATCTAAAATGGCGTCCAATCATTTTCCAAATGTGTTTGATTGTTCATAGACCTGGTGAGCATGTTGTCCAGGAAAAAAGTTGTAAGCTTTACAGAGCATGTTGACTGGTGCGAGCAATATGCGGTCGGACGTTATTCTGCTGATAAAGGGCATTGTGCACCCTTTAAATGTAAAAGAGTGCCACTGGCCGCTGCACATCATCCACCTAACGTTGGGCTGTCATCGTACCGTGAATATGAACTAAAAGTGACTTGGAGTCGTACGCAATGGCACTCGAAATAATGATGCCGCGTTGTCGCATGGTGGGGTGTTATAAAATTTCTGCAGAATTGGATCTATCTCTTGCCTTCGGTTCAACAGTTCGTGGGTTCGAATCCCACCTTGGGCATGGATGTTTGTAGTGGTTCGGAATCCACTTTAAACCGTAAGTCCCGGTCTAATTAGCCCTCGTGTGCAAAAAATGACCGTTGAGCGACAAACAAACCAAACCATCAATATGGATGCAGCCAGAGTGTCTGGCACATGCTGTAGAATTTCGGTAGATGGGACCGCCACCGCCTCCCATCGGACGCGTCGATTAACGCATGCTGACGACACATCGGCTGCACCGGCACCCCGCAAACGTTACAAATTTCCTTTTACATCCTTACCACATTTGGTGCACTGTTGACGCGTTCAGATATTTCTCAGCTGCGATTTGCCTTAAGGTTCAATCTGCCCTTCAAAGTCTGATCACCATGCTCCTAATAAATTCGTGTCTATTGGAATTGATTCCGTCGACGATATCCTAAAATTATTTGCGACAAGAACAAACTTTCAACGATTATTTTCCAAGCAGCCAACTCTCTGTCGCTTATATCCTTATATCTTATCCTACGTTCGCTGGAGAGCTGCGCATTTCACATCATTTACTTGACTCGATAAGGTGCATTTATTCTAAAATTGATATAATTTTCTGGGCACTACTTCTTAGTATTGTGTAGAGATGTTTTGAATCTATATATATCCTGTGAATCAAATATATGATTTTTATCCTAAAAATGCTTTAAGAACTGGAAAACTAATCCAATTAAAAAAATACTAATGAGATATATATAATTGTGATTTTTTTCTGACAACAGTTTGCAGTTGTGTGGATCAATTTTACTTGTGTAGTAATTATTAAAAAAGATTTAAGATTCTCATCAGTTAGCTTAGATCAGTCAACATTCTTTGTGTACTTAATTTTGGAAAATATTTTCTTACACAAGTAGAAACAAAAACAGAAAACAGCTCACGAGCAAATTTATGTAAATTATCAAATTGTATCAATGGAAGACTCATAGAATTCCAACAAAAATGACTTTTAATATTTGTTCATAATTACATCGCTGAGCTGTAAATCAATAATTTCCATTTAAAGTTCTGGGGCTACGGTTTTAATCTCATCATCAAAAATATTTTGGAATATCTTAATTATATTCACAATAACATCAAAATCTGAGAAATGAGTATTAAAATTTATCTTCAAAGCAATCAAAACTTGGATAGCCAAATCGACGGGAAACTCAGCCTCAGTATTGCGACTAAATATTTTACATGTTTTACGTAATTGAGATTAAGATATTTTATGCTTTGATATTTGCGTATAGATCAGGGAGAAACTAATTTTCTCATTGCAATCTTAATTTAGTTCGTTCATATATTTTTGTCAAGTCGACATATAATACTAACTTCCACAGCCATTCGCTATTTTGTAATTCAGTAAGAAGGCGATGCTTTTCATTCAAAAAAAATTTCGATCTGTGCTCGAAATTCAAAAGAGCGCTGATGGACTTTTTTTACAACTAAGCCTTCATATGGCAGTATAATATGGGATAAATCATTTTCTCTCATACCTTTAAGAAAATGGAATTGTCGGGAATTCAGCACAGTGTATTTAATTAAATTTACTGATATGACTGGTTTTAGAATTTCAGACATATAAACATTCCGTGTGTTTCCACACACGGATTTTTGACGAATGACACAATGTAAGATCTAAAGATTTTGAACCACCGTCATTTTCTACTGCCTTTGACACAAATGTGCAACCATTCCTTTATTTTTACCAAATGTTTTTGCCTCTATCAGTAGTAATAGATATCATGTTTTTCTATCGTAGGTTTTTATAAATGATAATGTCAATTCCCTTAAAAATATCTTCCCAGGTAGTTCTGCGTGATTATCAAGAATTTCTTCAAACACATTTTATAGATTTTATTTACTTCTCGAATAAAAATTATCACCGAGTCTTTATCTGACACATTCGTTGACTTATCCAAGGTCAGATGAAACCACTCAATAGGTTCATTTTTGTCAGATAATAGATATTAATATTTTCTGCTGTCTTGCACCTTCCGAGCTACGATGTTTGCTAATTAAATGATAATTTTAAATGAATTTACCTTTTCAGAGCACACTTCTTCGGCTACTGCAGTTACACATTCTTTGATCATTTTTTTCCCCATCGGTGAATGGTTCTTCCATAGGCAGACTGAATCACGGTCGTAGCTTTTTATATTCCAATTACTGAAATCTCAGAGCCTCCTCAAAACCAATGAAATTTTTGTTCACGAATGTTTTTCATTTTCGAAATTAATATAGTAGCGCTATCAGGGACAAAAGATATTACTCATTTCCGCTTTTGACTATTAAATGTCAAGTATCACAATACACACAATAGTTATTGAATCATCGAATTTGGCAAGCATGTGCTCGGTGGTGCTTAGAAATTATAGATAATCGTAGAAAAGTAACTGTCTTGGCACTTACTGGAGTAAATGACATGGCCTGAAGAAAGTTGGAGATTCTTGATTTAAGGAATGTGTGTGTTTTTAATTAAGAATTAAAATAAACAATTTTAAGTGAATATGGAGAAAGAGAAAAACAAACTGATATTATAGCAAGCTAAAGCTGGACACTCTTTTAACACAACCAAGCAATTTAATATAAATTATTCATATCAATTTGTGCTATTTAGTTCCACCCAAAGCAAGTTTTCCAGTTAATCTTATTTTTAAACCACTGTCAATGGTATCGAGTCATCTAACAGGCATTAGTATAGTTCTTTAAATCATTTTAAAACCAATTAACTTAACAGCATGATGAAAACAGCGTTCATATTGTATTACTCTAGACACTGATTTAAGAAATATTGATTCAAAAGCTTATTTATAATTCGCTGTTACAAATTATGATTTCACAGTTGAGCACATTTATAGAATAAAACTTAAGTATTTAAGCTATCTTAAACAATGGACACAAAATTAAAGAGTGGCACGTTGAGAAATTTCTCAAACATATAATTTTGTTGTTTAATACATATGTTAATATATTAATAATTTTTAAATTTTGCTTTTCATTTTTTTAACCTGTTTAAAGCATTTTAAACAAAAGTTTACAATATTTACAATAAAAGCAATAATTATAACAATAAAAACAAAGTTTACAATAAAAACAGAATGGCGTTAAATCAGCTCCGATTTTTTTTTCAAAGTGATATATTTTATTGGATTTGTGTGGGCTTAGAATTCAGTATATGGCTTAGCTATTCAAAGATGTAGATTTTCGACAATGACAGGCTACCTGAACTTGGGGTAAATTTTAATACAGAGCAATATTGAACACTGAAATTTAAAATGATAGAATACAAAATGCACTTTGACAACAAGATACACCCATAAAAACAAAGAAAAGTTATCCTAAGAATTATAAATTTGTTTTATTAATTATTTTTGTCTGGGCAGAAATATCTAAAATAAATGAAACATAAATAACACACTTTTCTAATTATATATTTAATTTAATTAACACATATACAAATATCTTTGTATAGAATATATCCAATCAACAGTGTTAAATTATTTTTTATGCAAACAATAAATCAGATTTTATTTCCCTAATTTTCAGACTACCATAAATTTATTTTATCGCTAGCTTTTAATGAAACTGATGACTAGAGAAAAATGGTATTTAAAAATTATTGGTATCTCTATGAACTGATGCATTTATTTAGCAAAGGTCAATTATTTAATTTTAAATGAATTCTGTACTTTTAAAGATACTGTTCAATAATGAAAATAAATATACACCAGTGTATTTATAATCCATTCTACAAAAGAATTATAATTTTTTAATTGCCTTAATTTAAAAAATAAAGCTAATTAAAATTTTAGTGATCTAAAAAAACAGCTTAAGCAGATATGTAAGATGTAAATATTAAGAATACAACAATTTGTTCCTCTAACTATAAAATAATTTCACCGGGCATTTTTAATAAAAAAATCACTTTTGAAAAAAATAGTTGAAAGAATTATTTTTGGAAGCACAATTTAATTATTTTTAGGTAAGGCCAATCCTTTTACTGAGAGCAAAAGGAACATGTTTTAAGAAATCAAGAATAACATACTTTTTTACTCTTAAAATATATTATTGTAAAATTAGAAATAAAGAACACAACAGCTTAATTTTAAAAATGAAGCTAATTAAAATTTTTAAAATATGCAATAATTTAATAAATAAATGACAGTTGAAAAACAACAAAACCTGTTGATATCCCAATAAAAATTATTCAATAATCATTAATAGACAAATAGAATGTAAGGCTTCAGAAAGATTTAAATATATATATATATAAACACACTATTATCAATTAAAAGAAATATATACGAGTATGATCATAAATTGCAAACTTAGTGCAGTATATTTCAAATTTTATTGAAAACTTTTTTTACAAGACAAATACAACACTGGAAGCTTTGGTATAGCTTGAGATGTGAACAATTATGCCATTTACACAATTGGATATTAACAAACTTTATAAACCAAAACAGGCATATAATAGAGCAACATTACTGATAAAAGTCATGATGTATCATGTTGTTCTGAATCCTTAAAAACATTTCTTACAATTCGAGAATGTGAACTCAAGATAATTTTTATCAATTTTTCCAATATGATATGAACCAAAATGAACTTAATTGCATACTTAAGAATATTTAATAAATTACAGGCTATCATTCCCTATAACCACCTTTTAAGATTTTTATTAAATTTTTTCACAAAGCTAAATTTTAAAAATTTACCTTCATAATTGATTGCTTTTGTGCATATGAGGTAGCACAAGAAAGTGAAAGTTCAGTCTTCTCTTCAAAGATAATCTAGAAGTGTGATCCTTAAAAAATTGAGGTATAGTTTGAGTCTGAGAAACAGAGTACTTTTTAATCACCTGAGTGAAATCTAACGGTTAGCTCTTAAAATTTTCTTTATCACACAAAGACCATCATAAAGTTCATTATATATGCATTCAACCAGACGTATATAATTTTTTTAAAGGAGTAATAAGGGTAAGAAAAGTTTCTGTTGCATTTAATTTTACCTCCTTCATGGGGAATAACATCAAAAAATTTTCAGTTCATAATTATATGCAGAAGCATTTGCTAAAATAATCAAAAGAGCAATTTTTTTAAAATGTTAAAACAATTTTTTTTCAATCTATGCTTATGAGAGAATTAGATTTTATATAATTAGAACTACAAGCACCACTTATTTTTTCAATTTTTTTTAACAATATAAAAAAAGTTAGATTATAAAAAACATTTTCTTCAAAATTTACTTATTAAAACATGAACAAAAACAATTATTTCTATTAGGATATTCAGAAAAAAAGTTTTATTGAAAGTATCAGTAGCTAAAACAAAAGCAAAAATGTATTATTTATTCATATTCTAAGAGCTACTGATAACGAATGTATTGAAATGGCGAATGTTTTCTGATTGGGTAAAACACTAATTTGTTACAGAAAACATTAACCGATATTTTTATAAATGGATTTCAATAGTTGCATATAAAGCAATTGCTTTAATTTATTACTATGTTTAAATCCATTACAGGAAAATTATCCACTTCTTTGGAATAATATTTAACAAAGAGAAGAATGGGAAGAATGGTAAACATGGTATTTTGAGTTTGCTTGATATAAAATAGAATACGTACATAGAATTAATACATATACTTTTTACATTTAGAAGATAGATAAGGAAAAGTCCTTTTAATTAAGATATGCATTCCAGATAAAAGAAAAAAGAAGTTTCAAAATAAAAAAAAAAAATTATGTTTGCAAAATTGATTTCATTTAAATCATATCATTAAACAGACTCACATTTATGATAACCATATAAATATGTTTTTTTATTAATGAAAAACAAATCAGTCAACAAAATTTTGTATATATTGTACTTCAATACTTAAAGTGTTTTTTTACAAAAATAATGGTAATTAGATAGCAATTAAAACACCCGCATTAATAATTATAAAATTTTGTAAAAATATATAATGGCTAACTCTTATACATAATTTTAAGAAACTGATTAACATAAACATTCGGATGCTTAAAAAACTTCTTTGCACGAATAACATTACTTTGAAACAAAATATGTGAATTTGAATTGGATCTAGTTGAAATGTTTGTTAAGAAATTTTTTGCCTATTAAGCTAGAAACAAAGCTTATACATAATTAAAAGAAAATTATGCACAAGAACTGTAAAAGGTAAATGATTAACTATTATTTTAAGATGAAAATAAGTTATAACAATAATGAAATTGTTATTAAGCATATTAATGTAATCAAGATACTTTTTCTCATAAAAAATTGGCATTTTAAAAACATGGAATAACAAACTGTATATTTTTAATAAAAGCAGTTACAAACAAAAATCTTAAAAATAATATTCACAATAACTTTTCCTGCACATATATAGTTTTTAAATTTTTCATAAAATAATGGTGCTTATAATTACTATAACAAATATATATTTTAAATTTCAAACAACTAAATTATTATACAATATTACGAATGAACAATTGCAATAAACAAAATACTACATTTTATTTACAAAGGATATCCTTTAAACATAAAAAGAAAATTTAGTTTTCTTTAAAAAGCAATACAACCTTATTTACAAATTATGTGCATTTCTCTTCCATAAATGCAAATTTGAAACAAAGAAAGTTCTGTAATATTGAAAACATCTACAACTTTATAGCGATATAACCCATATCTAAATACTTCAGTTAGCACAGCATTTTTCATAATGCATCATTTCTTGCACACTTCAATACACTTTCTAATTAAAATATTTATGTAATTATTCAAAAGTAAAAAAAAGAAAGAAAAAATACATAGGTACAATATTACTAGATTCAGGATGACAGTTAATAGCCATTCACCTTGCACAACTTATGAAATTAACAATAGAGAAAAATAATTTCAAAAAAATTGAAATCAAAAGTTAACACCCATTTCTTTCTATGCCATATTTGTAAACATGCAGTAAGGCATGAAATGGCAATTCTGAAATAAAATGAGGTAGATGAAAAGTCTCTGTACACATCTATTAATTGAGAGGTATTTGGATAGCCTTTTTCTTTGTTATGATCCATCAGAAGAGGCTTGAAACATTAAAGGCAGAAAGAATAATTACTAAAAAAGAAAACGTATTAATTTTATTTGACACAATTATTTTGCATTACCATAGACAATTGATGTATATAAAAATAAACAAAGAAATACTACGGCACATTTAAACTTTGAACAATGTTGAGGTTCCATTTGGCTATCATAAGAGGTATTTGTTCAATATATATATATAAAAAATTTGGATTCCTGCAGGGTGACAAAATTATTTTAGAATATACATATATATGTATTATAACATGAGCCATTAATCTTGAGTGATGAAAATTGCCATATAACTCAAATTCATTTTTTGAGGTAGACCATGTTTTTCTGGATATTCCTTTTAACCCTTAACGGTAATTTTCTCACACAAAATTCATCCATAAATAATGTAGAACTGAGCAAAAAAAGGTCATCAAGAAAATAAAAAACTTATTTCCTAAGCCCTTTGAAACTTAATAAAATCTTACAATTTTAATCCTCTCAGAGTCAATTTAAGCTTACTGTATATAAGGATTTTTTTATCCCATTTAATAATAAACTTTCAATTACATTACTATTAAAAAGAATTTTTCTTATTGAAATAGATATTTTAAAACGTTTTATAAGATAACTCATTTGATAGATTAATAATTCAAAATATTTTCTCAACTTAAAATGAATACCTACACATCCTCATTTATCTTTCACTCTAAAATAACAGAAAACGATTATTTACCAACAGTTAGATTTTGTAAGGATTGACTCTGCAAGGATTAATTTTCTTACTGTTGCTAAATAAGAAATTAAAATATGATTTTTAACAAACACATCTATCTAAAAGCACATCAATCTGTACAAAAGCAACTGACAGATGTTGAGATGCAAGATTTATGGTACACAAATTGTAAAATAACTGGGCATATTGCAATATAATGATTTTATACACTAATAAAGAACATTTGTAGATTACAAAATATGTATATAAAGAAAATTAAGTGTCTTGGAACCATGTTTTCTGTAACTAAAATCTGACAATAACAAATGACATTAGGAATGAAGGGAAAAAATAGAATGTAAAAAGTTTTTAAAAAATTAATAAATAAAAATTTATAAGACTACAACAATAATTTATAAAATTATACTGTAAGATGTAAGTTTTTCAGAAGAAGATCACGTCCCTTTTCATAATCACTTTCATCGACATTAACAAGTAATTTAATGGCTTCATTTCCAACAGCTTGTTTTAATGATTCTGTAATGAATACACCTACAAAGAAAATTATAAGGGTAATTTAAAATAAAATTTACATATTAAAATTGTTAAGCATCTCAAATAAAATAGTTTCTAATAATCCATACAGGGTACTTTATTAAAGAAATGAGCATGGCTTAATAAAAACTGATATATTGATTCAAATCAGTACAAATCATCAAAACTTTTCAATCTTGAATCAATATACTATTTCCGTGAGTGGAAGGATCCTGGAAGTTTTTAGTCTAGATGATCTTAATAAACTTATTAAAGTGGGTTAGAATATTCTTCACAGACTACCCACAGTTTTCCTTGGGCTTTTTTTGAGGGGAAAATAGTCGCAAGGAGCCAGGTATCAACAGTAGACAAAGCTTGGGAGACAGCAGCTTTGCTCCAGAACAAGCACTTGACAAAAATGAAGGCCATGTGCATAATTGTGAAGAGGAATTTCATTAAGTTTTTCATGTCACTTCTCATGCAAGCAATTTCTCACTTCAGTATCTTGAACACATCTGCATATAAACATTGAACTCCTTGGTTGAACCCCTAAACTCCTTGGATATCAAAGATAACGAACATTGCTTGGACGCCAAATTTGCTTGTGTGTTTTTTAGGGGTGAAGATGATTAAGCATGCCTCTTTCAGCACTGCCATTTTGATTTTGGCCAATACATGAGCATCCACAATTTCTCTGATTACTAGAATTAAAATCAGGACAATTTACACTCAATATCAACAATTCATTACAGTGCTAACTTGAAGTAATTTTTGCTCACTCATTACTATTTTTTATACAAGCTTTGCCTGGATCATACAAATCTGCAATTCGAAAGTCACTATGCAATGTACCACAAATATTGAAATGTTCAATGTAAGTGATTAGTCAAATACTTAAAAATGGCCCGATTCCAAAACATCAAACACATGCTTCACATTGTCCTTAGTCCTCCTGGTCCTTCTTGAAAGTCTGAGCCATTTCTTGACTTGGGACTTTGACAAACAGCCATTTTTGAAGGCCTGTTGAAACACCTGGTACATTTTCTGCAGAATACTTCAAGAGTCACAAGTAAAATTTGACGACAAATTGATTATCAGTAAACTTCTCAATAGCACAGTGCTACAATGTGCAAAAACTTATTTTGTGAGGAACAGCTTCCTGATGCGGAGAAAATTGGATACTTCAGCAATATGGAGCATCAATTCACATAGCCAATGACGTTAAAAATTGGTTTGAAACAAACAATGTTAGGGTTTCGCCATAGCTTGCTAAAAGTATAGATCTTAATATTGTTTAAAATATATGGACAGTAGCTGTTCAGCTTGTTTATGCCAGAGGCAAGCAATATAAATTTTCGATCAAACTTCAAGAAGCTTTGAATTGTGTTTTGGACAACAGTCAAATCAAAATTCAAGACTTGTTTGATTCAATGGTAGAGTCGTTGATGTAGTTAAAGCAAATGCTAGAAGGATTCGTTATTAACAAAATTTTTATTTTCATTATTTAGAACTGTCCTACTTTTTCACACAGTATGGTGAGAATGAAGTTATTTTTTAATTATAATAAGCAAATAATTTTTTTTTATTTCATGTTACAGATATAGTTATCTGATTGTAAATAAGTTTTTAAAAGTGCTATAATGAAATTATTTTGTAAAAATTTAAAGTTCTTCCATTATTTAAAAGAACACTAGTGTCCTACTTTCTCTCAGCAGTATATATATATATATAATTACTCATACACATAGATTGCATATATAAAAAAACATATAATTTTTTAGTTAAATCTATATTGTTCTTCAGAACTATTCGCTATAATATGATTAATATACTTAGTTTAATTTAAATAAACATCTTAATATATATATACACATATATATATCAAAGTTCTTTTTTATCTGGAAAAAAAAAAAAAAAAGACTTAGTGTCCTACTTTTTCCAGCAGTGTGTGTGTGAGTGCATATAAAGCAAGCTCATTACATGAATAATGCACCCTTCACAGTGTAGAAAGAATACCACATAAAATTATAGAAAGTTATGTATCCTAAAATTATAACATTTTCACTATTTAACAAAACTGAAAAGCTACAAAATACATGTAAAGTTAAATACGTCTCATAATTATGTAGAATGATTTTTAAATTTAAGTATTCTAATTTCATAATATATTTCTAAATTCTTAATTCATTTTAAATTTTGAATTATTGTTGAATTTAAACATTTGCATCAAACAGTAATAGAAATTTGTGAATGAATTTGGTAAAATTAAATACAGAACAAAGCATGATGTCATTTCATTAAATTACCTTTCAGGGCTTCCAATAAGGAGCCATTGAGGTAATCTCTCCAAAAAGCATCAAGGTATGTTATTTCTGAAAATTTTATATCACATACAATGTAGCCTAAGTCCCTAGCACGTAAAATGGCACTTGCTTGGGTAAAACATTCCAACTGGCGCTCTACTGGATCAGCTTTAACAGATGATACATTCCCTTGAAGAACAGACTGATAATTACAATATTCAGCACGAACTCTGAGACGAACATCTATGAAAAAGGGAAACCAAATTTAATAGCAAAATCAAGTATTAGAATGTTTAAAAATAAAATTATATTGTTTTAAATTATTAGTTTTGTAATTTGCTCACAGTCAGAAATGAATTGCAGAAAAGTTTCATTACTGGGTTGCAAACTCATTTTAAATTTAACAACTGCAATTTCATGTTTGTGGAAAAAATTAGGAATGTGTATTTTGGAAACAGAAGTTACTATTTTACATTATTTTAGAAATTTTTTACAGTCATAAAACACGATTTTTTTCATTACTGTATCCAAATGCATATTTTACATTATACTATAAGATGAATGTTATTATTGGCAAATAGAATCAATTATTTGTCAATAATAACATTCCTCTAATGATTCCTTGCTGCTATAGTCAAGGAATTAAAGCTTTTAACATTGAGAATAGTGGTTTTGTTTGACATTAAAACTTCATTATCAAGATCAATGTAATAAACAAAAATGGTTGTCTTCAAATTAATGATTGACTGGTTTTGAATCATTAATTTAATGGTATAAATTGCCTAACTGAACATCAACCAAAAAATACACTGCCCCTTATTAAAGATGAAACACCAAGGAGTTGCCAGAAGTGGAGGATATTCGGCAAACAGAAAGAGATAGCTACAAACAATAAATGTTACACACAACACAGAGTGAGAACGAGATCGAGCACAGTGAACGGTGATACATGAACCAACATGTCTAGGCAGAGTCACTGATAGTATAGATGGTACCCTGAGAAATGGCTCACATTCACTGTCAATAATTTGCGTCATCTGAAGGAGGTAGTGGTAGGGTCTGCAAATGGCATCCAATCATATCCCAAGTGTGTTCAATTAATGAGAGATCCAGCAAGCATGGTGGCAAGGGAAACAGTTGTACACATTGTAGGGTATGTCAGCTGATGTGAGCAATGTGTGGTTGGGAGTTACCCTGCTGATAAAGGGCATTGGGCACCCATTCAATGTAGGGGAGTGTCACTGGCTTTAGTGCATCATTCACCAAATTTTGGGCTGTCACAATGCCATAAATTCGAATTAGAAGTAACCTCGAATCGCACGTAATGGCATTTTCCAAGTGTTCAGGATTGGAGACCCATATAAATGTCGAGGACGCACTCATACACAGTGACTATCGCGAAAGAAACAGAAGCATAAGCCACCAGAGATGACGATTTGCTGCAACTCTGTCGTCTAAATCGCTATAGTCTGGCACAATAGCAGCCATTTAATGGATGCCATGAGTGCAGGCACTAGCGACCAATTGACGCAAATGGTTCTGCTCAATATGGGAGCATCCAGAGTGACTCGCACATGCTGTAGAATTTCCGTAGACATATTTTGCAGAGCTGCCACCGCCTCCTGTAGGACGGGTCGATTTAAGCATGCTGGCATTATTCAGGGTGCAGGTGCAGCCTGAATTACAGGCCTCCTTTGCGACAAAAAAAGCTCTGAACAATTATTTTACAATGTGCAATAAAGGCAAGAATATTGCCCACTTTGTCAGTTATTCACATTACATATTATCCTATGTGCCCAGGAGAGTCACTCATTTTACATCATTTGTATAACATGATAAGGTGCATCTATGCTGAAATTTGCTTAATTTTTTAGCCAATCTTTCTTGATGTCGCATTTTAAATGTTGGGCAGTGTATTTTAAAATATATTGAGAACAGATTAAATAGTAAGCATAAAATATTCATTTTAATGAACATTTTTAAAATGACGTTTTTATTGGATATATATATATATATATATTTTATTTATAAAAATTTATTTGAATTGCTGCAGCAAATTCAAATCACTTCTATTTTTTTAAAATAAATTAAGAAGATATTTTATATTTTTTTCTTAAAAATAGGATTTCTCACTAAATTGAAAGTTCACAATAATGAATTTATTTAAACTAGTTAACAATGTTGAGATACTATAGCTTTCTACATGGTACTACTATAAACAGATTTTTATAATTCAAAAGAAATGAATTAAGAAAATTTTTTGCAATAATTTGGCATGTTAAATAAAACTGCTCTACTTCATTCATATTTCTCATTTTGTTCAAAAACACCATGACTGGCTAAATTATTGGTGTATATCATTTCATAATAAACGTAAGATTAACATTTTTCCTAAAATTTGCTTTTTATAAACCTGTGCAAAATTTTTGCTAATTTAATGGCTCTCTTTTCACCAAAAAGTAATTTTTCTTTTTTAATTATTCAAAATAATGAGTCAGTCAATAGCATTATATTAAGTGACATAAAATATTAATATTCCCAATTTTGTATGCTTTTTTCTATAACTGCAATGAAGAATATAATTAGATTTAATGGATTCAGGAAAAAATTGTGAAGTTATTAAATGAAACATGACAAAAATCAAAGCCACAGATAGTCAATGTGTAGATTTTGCATTGCTATTTATTAATTTTATTTTACATAAAAAAATATGAGCCAACATATTTAGGATATGGTTATTCATAATAGAAAAAACACTTTTCCAAATAATTTTGGTGGGAATATTCAATGCATAAGCAAATAAATTACCAACAAATAAAATATATAATAAGTAATTAAAATAAAAAAATACTGTTTGCAAATACTAAATTAAATTAATATTTTCTACCATTTTTTAAATAATGCAAAGTAAAAAGAAAACAATATTCCAGAAAATATATTACAACATTTTGTGGATTCTGCATAGGGAGCAATATAAATATTTTGCAGACATAAAACATAGCTTACATGGTTAAACATTTAAAAAGTAATTTTTTAATACAACTTAATTAAAAAGAATCTAGTGTTCAAAACATAATTTTAGTACAAAAACAATATAAGCAAATGATGAATTTTGAATAATTAGTAACTGCTAAGAGAAATTAACAGAGGTAAAATAATTTAATGTAGCTACAGTAAAAAATTTGAAATTAAAATAGATAAATTAATGTGCTTGTGTGTGTATATATATATGAATATTAAAAATTAAATTACACTTTGGAATGAATAAAGTCACACTTAGTCTTATAAGACAAAAATATTGCCTTAAGGTGGTTCTCCACACAAATCATTTAATATTAAAAAGTTACCATTAAAAAATGTCTCTTAATGAAATGGGTATGCTTGATATGATGAATTAACCTAACATCACTTTAAGTGGTAAAATTAATGAGGGAAGGGATGGATGCGAATATAACATGCTATTTCCCCAACTCCTGCCTAAGAAGAAATTAATTTTTCCACAACCTTTCTCGCATCTGGTAGTGATACAAATAGTTGAATATAAGCTGATGCAGATTTTACTTCTGCACTGCCATCCCGGTCTAAATCATTTGGAGCCAACAAAAATTATTTCATTTTCTTTGCAGAAACTAAAAGAAAAAGTAAGCAAAAGGATGCATACATTAATCAGATTAGAATAATATTACAGGTGAAAATTGTAAAACAGATCTCTGATAAGGACAACAAAATAAAATAGTTAATCAGAAATAAGAAAATGTGATAAAGATTTAGGATCTTTTGTTAATAATTGCAAAAATATTTTTAATCAGAAAAAATTAAGTGAAATTAAAAAGTTGCAATTAAACTGAAATCATAAATATTTCAAAATGAAATACAAAATGTAGAAAAAATTTATAAAAGAAAAGTCAACAATTTTAGAAAGATCTACTTGGATACTGACATCTGAAAGGAACCAGGGAAAGCACAGCTTTATACATATCAATTTCAATGGTTTAAATTTAGGAAAATGTAACAATAGCAATGGAGAAATTCTAAGTAATTTTGTTGATATTACAAAAAGGTTAATAGCATACTTTGGTGACAACACACACATCTATGAGAGCCTATTCAGGTGATATTCCAGATTCACAGCAAGAGATCAATTCCTCATCACCTTTACTTGAAGATGTGAAAGTAACAATAAAAAACTTAAGCAAAATAAAGTGGTACATCCTGAACACATTCCAGTTGATTTTTTGAACTAAGGAAGTTCTGAGTAGCTGAGACATTACTTATCTACTTGGGAATATGAAATGTTATTTTTGGCTAGGATTTTTGACATTTTATACACAATTTATAAAAAAGGAGACCCAACAATCTGCTCAAATTATAAGTCTATTGAAAGTTATTTGGAGAAAATCAAAGCGACTTTAGGAGAGGGAATCTAACTATGAACAAATCTTTAAAAAGAATAGAAAGAATTTAGAATATAGATACGCATTGTTTATACATTAGTTTTAAAGCAGCCAAAGATCACATAGATCAAAGAATGTTCTTAAGAACATTAGGCGAGATAAATTTCAGTCTTTAATCAGCCTTGCAAATTAATGTCAAACTCAACTTTTTCCAGCACAAAACAATCTGTAAGTTTGATGGATTATTTGTAAATCAAAAACAGCATACAGTAGGGCGGTGGCCTTGCCTAGCAACTTTTCAACTTGGCATTACAACAGACTTCATGAATCTGGTATTAATAACAAAGGAGTCGTATTATTTACTAAGTCAGTCCAGATGCTTGCGATGACATTGTTTTGTTTCCTCAAACTAAAAATGCATTCACTGCTATTGAGAAATAAGTAGCTAAATTACAATTCTATATTAATAAGAGGAAAACTAAATATATACCACAACTAAATCAACCTAAAATTTCTTGAAATTAAACATTGCAAAAATTTGAGCCTATTGATAACCTTACATACTTTGGCTCACATGAATAACCAGAGCAACTTGGACATCGAAATCAAGCAATGTTCTAAGAGCAAACAATTATCTTAATCGATTAAGATGTATCCTCCATCCAAAATTAGCAAAAAGAAAAACCAAATAAGCCTTTATGAAACCACTATTAGACCTATACTCATATACGATTCTTTTCTTGCAACAAATGACGATGTATGGCAACATAGATGCAACAATTAGTTGTATGGGAAATGCAGGGAGACTAATATTTATTTCAAGTAGTATATACGATATCAATATACATCTAGAGTTAAAAATTTTAAATTGACTAATGTAATTTTTAAAAATTTTTTAACATTGTTTCTTGTTTAGTTTGCTTCAACATACTATCCTGCTTTTCCCGAGAAATCTTTACCATCACCAGAAAATATTTATCATCACTTAGTGCTTAATTAGGGATAACAATTTATTGGAAAAGTATTGTCAGGCTAGCATTTTGTTGAATACAAAGATAGTTTGGATAATTTATTTTCATAAAATGTAATTTAGTTCAATAGAATTTTTCACACATACAAATTATAAATTTCTATTTTAAAAATGGAAACTGGAATGAAGCTAATGGTTGAATTTATTATGTTTTTATACACATAAAAATGTTTAATTATGGTTTTTACTCAGTCATTTTTTTTTGGATAAGAGGTAATTAGATAAGAACTTATAGATAAAATTAAATTTTGAATCCTTATCACCATCAAAATTGAAACAATAACAATTTCACTACCAGCTTGTTACAAAAAAACTGCATTAAGTATGAATACCAAAGTACTTCATGTAATCAATTTTATAGGTGAATACATGGCCATAAAATGTTGAAAATTAATTTATCCCTCTTTGACAAAGCCACTTTATGTTTATTATTCAACAAAGAAATTTTAAAGTTTATGTTTAAATTAGGAAACCGGCCTTTAAAATTAAATTAAGCTTTAATAAATTGAAATAAATTATACATAAGTTTTGATCTAAAATTAAAATTTTTTTAAAAAAAAAAAGTAAAAATGGGGTTTAGTGATGTAAATAAGAGGCTTTATTTTAAACAAAAAATAAGATTAATTAGGTAAAGTAAATGTGAAGGTAGTAATAACCTAATTAGCAAATTTTTATTGAAATCTTTACTGACCAAATAATATAGCTTTTTGATCTCAACTTATAAATGATTTATTAATTATTCTGTAAAAAGGAAATGTACATATTTTTTATATTAAGTCTCACTGGGAGAGAAAAATTCTTTTCTCATACTTTTATTCCATTCATATATTTTAGATATCCCATCTTTTACAAAGCAATTGCAAGTATTAGTTTTTTGTATATTCAGTTTAAAAAGTAAAAATCAAAACATTTGGAAATATTATGAATAT
This sequence comes from Latrodectus hesperus, assembly GCA_037975125.1. Classification (NCBI taxonomy): domain Eukaryota; kingdom Metazoa; phylum Arthropoda; class Arachnida; order Araneae; family Theridiidae; genus Latrodectus; species Latrodectus hesperus. Next base: position 25,291,513 of record CM075857.1, read on the forward strand.
TATTTCTTTACTTGTTTAGTGTTGTAATTAATTACTTGAAAATATTACTTTTTAGAACATTAACTTTTGTTTATAATTTTGTTACTAATAAACAGGATTAGTCATCAAATGGAATTTTCCAGTGCTTTAGAACAAAAATAAAATGTTATTTATGTTTGTACATATATTTAATATATATAACTATACTCATCTATTTTTATAAAAAAAGTTTCAAAATATGAATAATAAATTGAAATTTTTTTAATTATAAGTTTTTAAATTATTTTATGATATCTGAAAAAAATAAGAGATATAATTTCATTCAAAATAAATTGTTACTTTTAAATTCAATACACGTTTAAGGATTTATTACAATAGGATAGTTTTATTTATGAAATAAAATTACGCAAAACACAAATAGACTGAAGCAATTACATTTTTGAAGATTAAATGATTTTAGATGTTTAAAGAACATCATTGAAAAAGAACTCCTTCCTCACTATTAACAGAATTCACCTTTTATTGTATTGTTAGAGTGATTTTTCTTCTTGGTTTGAAATTATGACATAGCACAGCAAACTAAGCAGAAAGTTAGTATAATTTATGTGACTGTTGGCAGATAAAACTTAGTGTTTTATTCCTCAAATATTTTATTTTTGAGAACAAAAAGTAATCTTAAGATACAAATTCTGACAAGGAAATATATTTAATTATTAACACAATTTTCATAAAATTTGTAAGTATGAATTCAATATTTAAGATTCCCAATTTAAAACTAACTATCAATAAACAAGGGGAAAAAGACCTCGATCAATATATATATGAAAACTTATGAGTATTTCGAATAAAAGAGGGGCAAACATTGCCAAACAAAACAAAGAAAAGAACAACTTAATTTTACAGAAGATAAATAAAACTTTTCTCAAATATTTGAAGTGAAGTGCCTTTGGTTAGAAAGCCACAAAAATGATTAGATATAAGAAAGTATTATGGAGATGTTAATGTCCATGTCTAGTGAACAAAATTGTCTTACAGGTAATTTTAAAATAATGACATTACCAACTATACATTTATAAATGATTTAATTCAGCACTATGACAAGTAGGAAAAATTTAATTGTGATTAGAAAAAATGTATAAATTCAAATTGAGTTGCATAAATATTCTTATTAAATTTATATTTTTTTAATGTAATAGAATAAATTATTCTATGAATTAATATACAATCTCAACATCAAAATATGTTGAGGATTGAACACATCAAAGAAGATGTATGTGGACACACCTTTAGGTATATCTTGAAAAATAAATTGCTTTGGAGGCATTGCTTTCATACTTTTCAAGGATGTGTGACATTTCCTGCTTGGAATTTTATTGGAATTAACAATAATTCCAATAAAATTCAATTCAGAAATGTAAAATGCTATTCAGTGGCCAACATTTTGATTACAAAGTAATATTATAAGGAATATTTACTGAATGCAATTAATGGATGTTAAATACAATATACAATAATAAGAATAATTAACCAACCAAAGTAATCTTACAAATAATGTATAATTTCAAAATTACATTTCATATATTTATAAAATAAATCATTTGAACAGATATTTTTTAAAAAAGCCATTTATTTAAAACGACATGGTGGTTAATTAAATGCGTGTTAAAAAATAAGAGAAATTACCACATGTGTATTTCTGATTTGCAGCAAGTGAATAAGTATCTACAATGCAAGGTTCCACATGAGTGATGGTTCGATTTGTAATGCGTTGACTTCGTCGCAATCTTTTAGTAGGAGGAGGTTCAGTTCTTGGAAAACTAACTCTGCCACCAGGAGCAGTGGAAGGACCAGTTTCTGAAGTTTTATTGTTGCCACTTAACCTGAGTGTTTGATTTGACTGAGAATAAGGGGTGATGGCATCCACATTCTGTGACATTTGACCTATGTTTTTGAGGTATTCTTCAACAGGATCAAGAGAAACTAAAGAGAATGTTAAACTAAGTAATAGCAATAATAGAAAAATTATCCATATTTTTTAATAAAAGAGAAAATACATTAAAAGTCATAAATTATACTAATAAAATGACTATTAGGAATTTAAATTTTGCACTAAAATTCAAATTATTAACAATTTTAATACATAAGATTAAAAGATAACTTATAAAAGCTTAAGTTTAGTTTAACTTATTAATTTAAAGAATAAATTAAGAGAAAAATTTGAAGCTGGTAAGAGTAAAATACTCCTACATAAAAGACAAATATTAACATAACCAAATAGAATAACAATTTACAATATTAAATCAATGTATTTAACTAGCAATAAAACATTTAAATTAAATATTTTCAAAACTTTCAAATGTTAATATAATTTAAAAGTAAATCCAATTTTTAATCCATAACATTGGGTTGAAGAAAGATCTCTAAATATCTGGTATAAAAATAATAAAATTTTTTCAATAAACCTATATAATGAGAAGAAATATCTATATTATATATAATGTTCCTAATCTATCATAAGCAATTAAGTAGAAAAGCAAGACTAATTTTACTAAATGTCAAGTATAGAAGAATAATTTCAAACAAAAATGTTTAAAATACATGCTTTCAAAAACAATTTACCAAATATACATCTAGATTAGAATATTCACAGCCTTAGTGAATAAATTTATGTTATGATACAGTGCATATAAAATGAAATGGTATTTATTATTTTGAAGCTAATGCTTTGATTTTTGATTAACATTTTCTACATACAATGGCTAATTAGACAGAGACCTACAGTTTAAAATTGATTACAAACTATTGTAAATGTAGCAAAAAATGTCACTAAATGTAGAATTGAAGATCAGAGCACAAGTCACTTGGCATGCAGCACATGTACTATATGCAGTGTTTCACAAGTGTTCATATCTAGTATATTACAGCAAGACACCACTGACTCAGGCAGACAACTTAAGTAGTTAAACATTGTATGTTTCTGAATTGCTTTATCCTAGAAGTTATATTCAATATACAATTAATCAATAAAATTAAGAAAAAAACATCAAATTAGCAAATTATATTGAGCACGGAGATTCTGGGCAAAACTTAAAGACAGCATTGTTTTCAAAATTACTCAAAATCATGCTCTGCCAGAAAGGAATAATAATAATAAAGACTAATTATTAGAACCAATAATATTATCATTACCTGTAACATTAGATACTAAGAGTTATATTTGATATACAACTAAAAAACAAAACAATGTCACAATTTAAATATATTTATTAATATATGTTCCTTAAATTATTTAAATTCCTAAAATAAAGATGAGAAATGAGAACTAATAAACTAAAATTCATATTTTTCTTGGTTTCATACAAAAAACACTTCATACAAGTTCTAAGTCCTATTTATTGCAGAATTTCACTACACAATAATTTTCGTAAGCACTATCAAATTTAAGAAATTTACAGTTATATTTTTGTAGCTTTTCATTTTGTTGGCACAACTGATAAAATCATCAAATGGTATTGACTTCAAACAAAATACCAACTGTAAACTTTTATCATGTTTTTATAATGAGAAAATCAATGGTTCTAAGGTATATTAATACTACTTTTTTTCCCATGTACCATGTACTTTCACCAAAAATCTTGGTTTTGCAAGATATCATCGAAATGGAATCTTGGCAGTAGTATAAGAAATTCTTATTGTAAGTCTTCAACACCCAATTATTTCTTACAACAAACCTATTTGTTTATTAGGGACAATACTAACCAAAATGATACAAAATAACAATGAATGTTTTTGATATTAAATAAATATTCATGTAAACCATTTAGTAATTTATCGATAAATGCAAAAACTTTTAACTATGCTAAAAATTATTTAATAATTTTCAATATTTTTTTTTCAAATGAAACTGTCACTCATACTATGACATACATTAAGCTGTATATTTCTTTCTTGATTAATTGTTCTACTACAGAAGCAAAAAATGTTCAGTGAAAATAAGCAAGATTTGTTTTACTAATAAAAAATTTACAAAGTATATATAACCAAAAATCAAAATTATTTAATCAATTACCTTTTTTAAATTTCTTTATGTGTGAGCATCCTTAAACTATTAGATTTGCACATTGTGAAATTATTCTCTTTTTGCAAGTTATCTGTAAACTTCATGAAGTTTTAATATATTTATCGAAGGATTTATTATTTAGTCCTTATATTTTAGCAAAAGTATTTCTTTAAAATAATATTTAATTCTGATGTCAAATTCCATTAAAAATTCTCACTCACTTTCATTAATTTGTTTTACTTCAATAATTGTTTTTTTTTAAACCATTTTTTTACCAAGTATATTTATAAAATCTAAAGAGGATAAATTCTTTATTATCTGAAATGAAAATTTTTCAAGTAACACTATATTATTACATTTACCTTCTTAATAAAGAAAATTTTAGAATTATTTTAAACATTTAAGAACAGGATTCTTAAAAAGATAAAATATCAGTATGATTCCTCAACTGATTCAGGAATTTTAAAATCATTATTGTCCAATGGTTAACTCTTAAAGAAATAACAGTATTTAAATGAGAAAATACTTTAAAATTTCTCTCTGTTTTCTCAAGAAAATCATCTCTACCAATAAAGGAATTTTTAAATAAATAACACAGTTAAAAAATTCTTGGCTGCACATATTTACAATACAATCAGCCTTTAAAAGTATTGTGTGTGTCAAGGAGACTAGTAGTTAGTTACTAGCAAAATTCTTCCTCTCCAGGAAATTTTATGATACACTATTGATAAGCAAATGAAGTACTTTAAAATTCCTCTTTGGATTTAAGAAAACAATCTTTTGAGTTTTGAAACGCTGTAAAATTTCAACATCTGAGACATAGTTTTTAACAAGTGATTCAATTGTATCAATACTTAAATTAAAGAGTTGACAGATAATCATATTGATCACTGTAAATATCACTCTAAATATGATTACCATAAAATTTTTATTACTTAAAAAAATACATGACACTTACACCGTTTTTCTTGTTGACCACAAATCAATACACCCAATAAGTTTCAAATATTGAGTTGTTCAGCAAGTAATTTTGTTTTTCATGAAAAGGAAAAACGTATAATGAATAAATATCGTATTGCATTGCATATTGTTCATTCTAGTCCAATAGCTTTTACCATCTTTCTGGTAGTAGCCCGATTTCACACTCATAAAGTGGTTGGTTTTTACTAGCAAAAAGCTAATCTAGGTGGGAAAAACGAAATGAATTTCCGAACAACCCAATAGTTTTTAATGTGGTATTTTTATTCATTACAATACTAAAAATTTTAAAACATATGTATCACCTGACAACTTTCTTTGTATCCATATTCATGATCTTTTTGTGATGCATAATGTAAAGACGTGTTAGAACATTTTTTTTAATCTAATGGGAATATCGTAAAAGGCAAACATTTTTCATAGGAAATAATAATTAACTTGAAAAGATTTTACTCTTTTTATAACTTAATTTACTTTCATCATTGTCATATTTATTATATCTTAATAGAGGGGGTGGTGTCAGTGGCCTCCACGTGGTGCCCTCTGTTTTCACTAAACGACTGACTCCTGTCGCTTCGTGCAGCCCACTACGTTCTTTCGGCTTCAGGATCATCTTGCTGTTTTTTTAAAGGTCTTTTTCAAGGCCCGGACTATGGCTAAAGACAAGCAATGATTTTTTGGAATGCAGGTGGTTTTACAAATGACAAGTTCACCGAACTGAAACCTATTGTTTTTAATCATGACATTGACATCCTGGGTATAGTGGAAAGTGGTGCTTCTACTCAAAATTAAAATTTTTTTCGTATCAATGGATATCAAACTTTTTGTTTTGAGAGATCTCTACAGGTGGCCTCTGGCATTGTCATCTATGTTATTAAAGATACTTATATTGCTAGTATGACTGTGGGACACACTATGACTGCTGTGGACAAACTCGAGGCAAGAAAAAAATGTTTGGAGAAATACCCAGCATTACCGAATTTTTGCCATATACAATCCTCTCAATAACTGTCCAGATCTGGAATTCATTAATGATCGCTGGAATAGATGCTCAATTTTAATAGGAGACTTCAATGCTCATTCCTGGAGATGGGGATACAATGACAAAAATCCAGCAGGTCGTACTGTTGAAAATTTTAATGATTCTACTCAGGCAGATTTTATAGAAAACTCTTAGAGACTTCTAACATTACTGTCCTACAGGGGAATGTTCTCATCCCGACATATTAATTGTCCACACACAAATGTCTTAAGATATACTCACTCTCTGCTACCTGCCCCTGGTGGAGCTGGTCACAGCCTCCTCCTAGCCACTTTTGCTATTGAACAAAATGGACATAGAGAGATTAGGTTCCCTCGTTGGAATTGAAGGAAAGCAAACTGGACAAAATACAAATATCTGACAGACTCACTTATGAAATCATTGTTAGAAAAAACCCTTTTAACTGGAAAGTTGGATAGTATTGTTGATACTTTTACTGAAATTATTTTGGCCAGTGCTGAAGGTTGTATACCTAGAGGACAGGTAAGGAGATATTCTCCCTTCTGGAGTGAACACTTACAATCTCTTATAAAGTTAGCCGTGATGAGGCTACAGCCAGAGCTTTGGCTACTGCACAAATGACTGACTGTATTGAACTTTGCAAAAGACAAGCCATCATTAAACAAGCTATTAACGAAGCAAAACGACTCACTTTTCATAACTTCTTAATGGGTTTAGATTACTGAAGGGATGCCTTAAAGGCCCACCGTTTCCTCTCTAAAATCAACAATCAGAAAGATACTAGGAAAGAGCCAATTAAATTGGACAATAACTTACTTCAGACAAAGAAATTGCCGGGGCTTTTAATAAACATTATGCAAATATTAGCAATTATCATCCCTCGGATAGGATATATGATAAGGAATTGGTTTGCCCACAGACATGCTTAACTCCAGAGATGGATAGTTTGTTCAATTCTCCTTTCACCTTATTTGAACTCAAGTGTGGGTTAAAGGCTTTGACCTGGGGTAAGAGTCCCGGACCGGATAATACTGTATCAGACTTCCTGGTGAACTTAGGAGAGGGCTCTTTGGATGGACTGCTTAACATAATAAATATGTCTTGGACCAGGGGCCTTCCAAGTCAGAGGCACAAGGCCGAAGTTATTCCGGTCCTGAAGAGTGGTAAAGATCCTTGGGATATCTCTAGCTATCGACCTATCTCTCACAAGCGCTACCTGTAAATTGACAGAGTGCTTGATTTCGGTAAGGCTGAAATTCTACTTGAAAAATTATTCTTGCCTGTCATATAGACAAGCAGGCTTTTGTAAAAACAGAAATACTGTTGAACAGGTGGCTAGACTTACATAGCCGATTAAGGATGGTTTTCATCAGAAAGAGTTCCGTGGCAGTCTTTATAGACTTCAAAACCACTTTTGATAGAGTGTGGAGAAGAAAACTGCTTAAAAAAATTATAGACATGGGAATCTGTGGAAACATGTGCAGTTGGATCAAGTCATTTTTGACCCAGAGATTTATCAGAACCAGGTTTGGTGAATCTCTCCTTCTACAGACAAACTCGACAGGGACTTCCTCAACTGACAGGGACTCTGTGTTGAGCCCTATCTTGTTCAATATCATGATAAATGATGTAATCCAGAGGGTTATGGACGTTGATGGGGATGATAGGGCCTTCTTTAGGCAGATGATCTGGTCATTTGGTCAACCAGCAGAGATATGCAGTACATCCATTTTTCCATTAACGGGGCTTTAAAAGAACTGTTTCATTGGTCTAATGAGAATCAAATAATAGTAAACATTGATAAAACCTTTTACCAGCTGTTTACTTTAAGTACAAAACCCTATGATATTAGTTTATATTATGGTCCCCATCGTCTGTGTAAAACAGCTAAAGCCAAATATCTGGGCATCACTTTGGATACAAGGTTAAGTTGGAATAGCCAAGCTGTTGAAGTTATAGACATCGGAAAATTCAGAAGTAAACTTTTAAAAAGACTTGCAGGAGCGAAATGGGGAACTTCACAAGACTTACTCTGCACCACCTATAAGTCCTACATAAGACCTGCAATTGAATATGGAGCTGAGCTCCTGATTACAGCATCGGATATTATCTAGAAAAAATTGGAGACTGTTCAGAATAATGTTCCTAGACTTATCTCCGGTGGGGCTTCATCTACACCTATTGAGGCAATGCAAATTCAGACTGGGTTGGAACGTTTGGCAGATCGAAGACAAATCGCTGCCCTGAAACTCTCCAAATGGCTTCTAAGGGATGATGGTTTCTGGAAAAATTATATTCCTGTTTTCCCAAGACTGAAAACACAATCTTTTTGACTTTGACCAGGGAATTGTCAGATAGGTATAAGATCCTGGATGCAGATAGAGTGCCTTTATTTAGACCCCCTATCTTTCAAAACAATATTTATAGAGCTGATTGCTGTTTAGACCTGATACTACCTGTTAGTAAGAAGGTCTCCACTGATTCTGAGCTAAGGATGGCTTTCCTAGATACTATCGATGAGCATTATCCATCATCTGTTTGGTTCCATGTCTATACAGATGGTTCAGCTGTGGATGACATTAGAAATGCTGGTGCAGGAGTATACTCTAAGAGTTTCAGGCTTTGCCAGGCTGTTGGGAAATACTATAACAGCTACAATGGTGAAGTGGCTGCTGTGCAATTAGCTCTTGAAGAGATCAGAAAGGGTAATGAGAACATAGTATTTTTTATAGACTCTCAGGCCATCAGGTCTCTCTTCAATTGCTCCTAGGAGTATTGGGTCTGTTTATCTCTGTCAAATGGCAATTACTTCTTTACTAGAAGAGGGACGTCAAATTGTGCTGCAATGGATACCCAGCCACTGTGGTATCGCGGGAAATGACGCAGCTGACAAATTGGTAAAGGCTGGCTCAGATCTACAACAGCCTTCTGCAGCCTTGGAGTACCATACTGTTAAAAGGCTTATTAAGTCAAATATAGCCTCCTATCGTTGAAATGTTTACAAGATGTGCATAAAGGGGAAAGCATGGGCTTCTTTACTAACAAAGCCTATTCCGTGTAACCTCCACAGAGCTGTGGGAGTGGCAAATTTTCGCCTTAAAACTGGGCATGATTATCTGCAAAAACACCATCACTGTTTGGGTTTGAAGGATTCTCCGATCTGCACTTTTTGTGGACTAGAGGACATGACCGGTAACCAACTTTACACTTGCCCTGGACTTTCGGACGTCGCAGTTAGAAATTCTGCGGAAGATGACTTTTCATTCACCTAAAGATTGTATTGGGCTGCCCGACAGACTGATGGTTGAAAAACTAAGATCGGGCGTAGGATAAAAAAATATTTTAATAGAAATGCAGAATATTCTGCTATTTATTTTGATATTTTCTAAAAAGATGAAAAGCCTACATAAGATGAGAAACAGAATCATATTCAAGGAAATTTTTTCTATATACTAGCATGCTGACAATAAAATACAGTTAAAAGAAAATCACACAATACCAACATATGGCAAAACACTATTTCATCATTACAGTGGTTTTCATAAAATGAAATTCAAGGTCAATGAAAAAAAATGACACTTTCTGACTTATTTTTTTAGAATAGGCAAAGAAACATTGATTTATAAAATATTTTCTTGCTTAGAATAAATATGATAGGTTTCTGCAAGCAAAACAGAAATGGCAAAAGCAAATAAGAACTGATAATAATCAAAATCATCAAACCAGTAAGAATTAAATTTCAAACATGCACATTAAGTTATGGGCAAAAATACTGTTAAGAGTTATCGAAGATTTTTATTTTGTTATATATTGACAGTTTTGCATTCCGAGAATGGTAATTTTAATTTGTGGGCAATTCTATTGGCTACTGTTTTATGATCCGTGAATGGGAAAAGAACAGAAAAATTAATTTCAATGATAATATGTAGACAAGATAAATTTGGCAAAAATTTTTTACAAAAACAAAATTAAAGGACCTTAGAGAGGTTTTAAGCATACGAAAAAGAAACTTTTTTGCTAATGATTTATAAAAATAAATTACAATCTAAAAGATTTTTTTTATCATTTCCAACTTTTAATAAATATTTTAAATTAAATAAATATATTGTTAAAGAAATAAGATTGAAAGACAAACAATAAAAATTTTTTAAACTGGAAGCAAGATGGGATAACCTGAATTTATCCATTAGAATGATATGCCCACAGAACTAGAAAAACTATACATTCAAACTACAACAATGCTCATAACTTGTCAATAAATTTAGAGTAATTATAGGAAAGCTGTCAAGAAAATTTAGATTACATAAAACTATAAGAGAATTACACATAAACTTGCTTTCTTTGAACAATTATTTAATATGGAAACTTACAATACTAAGTTAATATCTGATTTTGGAATTAATTCGATTCAAATTTAAAAAAAAGACCAATATTATTTTTCTTAATTATCAGTAAGTTTCAAATAAGGTTTCAGAAGGTAGTGAAAATATTTAAGAATACTTTTTGTGGTAAATGCATAAAAATCAAGTTTCAAATACAATACTTTTGATTTACACAAGGAATTTAAAGATTCAGGTTTAATTGTCCAACACATTAAAAACTGCTATTATCAGCAAAGTAATGTAACAAATATATTAGAATATTCTAATCATATATGTTAAATTTTTAGAGTTTTTCCTATAAATATGACTAATATGTAAATATTTTCAGCTTTCAGAAGATAAGGAATACTGTATGCTATATTTTCACAATTTATCAATAAGTAACTTTAGAACAAAAAGAAATAACATAAAAACAGGTTTTTGTAGCTTAATTTTTGATTATTAAATGAATATTTTAATTACCTTACATACATTTAAAGATATATTCTAGACCATTAGTATACATAGAACAATTCTTAAATTTATGCTCATGAGAAGCAATTGAGAAACTTTGTTCATATATTCATGAAAAAATATATAATTAGTTGTGAACACACGCGATTCCTTTATATACAATAGTTTTTCGTAAATAAGTCCTCCAAAATTTAATAAAAGCAATGTAAGGGTAGATTCAAAATCTGAATAACAATAATAGATCCACGATGTATCCCATGGAATTTTAATGATTTTTCAGAAATAACTAATTACAGTTACAAAAGCTTTTACTTATATAGTACTTTCTTCAAATATATCTTTGACATAGAAAGGAACATCTTTTACTGCTGCAAGTCTCATTTTCATGTGATCAGTAAATGTTACATTTTAAGAAAATAAATATTAAAAGAAAATGTAAACCAGTATATTTAATATTTATTTTTTAAATAAAGTCGTGATAAACAGTGTTATAGACATCAAGCTTATTCATGTTAATCTTATTCACATCAAGCTTATTCATATTCTCAAGTAGTTTGTTTACGTTGCATTAAGACTAACATTCTTAACACTATTGAACTGAATGTATGAAATAACAATTTGCAAATAACTTCCAATACCTTTTGGTTTCTGTCGCACATGGATCATATGTAATAAGTCATGGCGTTTTATTAATTTTAACATTTCAATAATGCTTGCGAAGTTTGATTCATCAACATGTCCTTCTTTAGACAGTGCAAGGAACAGGTCTCTTCCATTTTTAATTTTACGTTGCGTTGATGAATCCAACACATGACCCGATAATATAGTCAATAAGTGAACGTCCTTTTGAGATAAATTACTTCCGATTCTGTCAAACAATTTAAACATTGTTGATTCATAGCGAGAATTTACGTTTCGCGTGAATTTGGACGAGTACCTGCCGTCAGCCATATTGATTTTGACATGCTGTACAGTAGGTCCGCAGTTAATATTATGCTTTCTTCTGATTGGCTTAAAAATACTTTACTGCGAGAGCATTTAGAGATTTAATTCGATTTCAAATTTAAATATACTTAAAATAAACTTGCTTGTTAAATCAGAAGTTTAAAAAAAATCAAAATTTTATAATTATGGACTCTCTGTTAAATTAGCAGTGACAGAATTATATTTTAAAACCAGTTTAAATTCTTTAAAATTTTAAAGTTTTTAAAAAGTTTTGAAATTGAGTGCAATATTTCCAAAACAATAAAAAAATGTTTGTATTGAAAGAGAATGAGAGATAACCTCTGTTTTAAGATTAAATGTTAAAAATAACAATATTTGATTATAGATGCTAATCAATTTGGTATTTCCGTCAACTTCCGGCGCTCGATTTCAGACCAGATTATTCAAGATGGCGGACAGTAAATCAGTGCCTGAATTCAGGACAGGTGAGCGGCAAGTTTTTACATATTCATAACTTGTTTAGCATAATTTATTCAGATTTCGACAAGTAGCAGTTTTCGAATTTTTTATTGCCACTACATATTTATTTTACTTGTATAAATTTATTGTTATAAATTTATTTGCGCGGGAGAGTTTAGTATAGTTTTCTTTTGATCTTGTGTGCATGAGCGTAGATTTGACTAGGAAACCATGCTTTTTTCTGCGGTATTGTAACATGTGCATTTATGTATACTTGACACGCTCCACTCCAATTAGTTTCTGTTGAATTTTCTGTTAATATTTTTTATTTTTCATGTTTTTATCCAGCATTTCCATGCAAATTGTTGCATTGTTTACATTTTGAGTTGTATTGAAGTATTTATAGTAAACAAAATGTTTGAATTTCGTGATGTGTTATTTCACTCACGTGGTCCAGTTTTGCCCAAACACTTGCAAGCACTGTGATTGGACGAGTGGGTGTACGATGTGAAGGATGTTTTTTTCTTTTCTTAGATGTCAATAAAAAATATATCGTGCGTTGTGTTGGGGATTTCATTTAATATTCTTTCCTTTCGTAAAGTAGATAATTTCTTCGATTTTATTCGTAGGGGTTGGGATGGGGTATTTTTTTATTTCTTGAATTATCGGAAGCTTTTTTATATTAAATACTTTTTAATTTATTAAAGATTTTAATCTTTTGAATTGACGATTAAACTGAATTGTTTTCTAATTAATTTGAATGACAATGCTTGAAAATAAAAATTTGTAAATTATCTAAAATTGTTTTTCTTTATTATTAATTGTCAAACATTTAAAAATTATTTTCAATAGTTTTGCACTTTTTTTCATAGTTGATTTCCGTTACGATAATTCATTTTCGGTATTTAAATTTTACTTTTTAATATAGTAATTTGTATCTGGTTGTTTTCTTTTCAATTATTATTTCAAAAAATTAATTTTTTTGAAATTCTAATTTTAAAATGTTTATAGGTTCTCTAAAAATACAAATTATTGCTCTTTTTCATTTCAATAAAGAATATTAATAAATATAATTTTAAATATGAATTCTTTTGTAATTAAATCACTAATAAAGGTATTGAGACCAAAAAAATTAGTTTAATCAACGATTTCTAGAAAATAAAAACTGAAAATTTTATATTTTGTGAAATCTTTGAATTTATTTAATATTTTAAATCATTTCCTCTAAAAACATTTTTTCCTCAGCCATTTAAAATATGATAGACTTTTTTTCTTAATATTTTAAATATGTTCTTGATATTAAATTTTTAAGTGAAAATTAACTCTTATTTTTATATTTTCTGAAAGTGAATTATTGTTTAAAAAATAAATATTTTATTCTTCGAACAAAATGATCTATGAATTTTTATCCATGCATTTATATGACTGATATTTATGTAATAAAAAATTTACTAGGGAAAGAGATTGTTTTTAAATAGTTTGGTACTTTCTTAAATATTTTTTTTACATAAAGGTATTTCTACAACTATTAAGAAAGCTATTATGTTTCATTATTTTTTATTTTTTGTGTAGATTAATGTAGAAAGTATGAAAAGAGAATTATTGTGCTCATCATTAGAAAATTGTTATAAAATTATATTTTAATTGTTATTGTAGAACATTAAAAAAATAAGAGAAAATATAAAAATAGAGTAATGAGAAAGGATTGATATCCTTTATTGGATTTACTCTAAATAATGTAGAATAATTCATAAAATATATAGAATATGTAAATAATATGCTTATACAAAATATTTTCAAGGAGGTTTGATTGTAAAATGAGATTTAAAATCCTCACAATATCATAATATAAATATTTTACTTGATTATTATTAAAGTAATCATGTTAGTTATATTTCTATACATGACATTATAATCAACTTAAATATATTTTTATTTTCCATTTTAATTTAATGTTTTTAAAACACTGATATAATTGAAGAAATATAAAATTGGTTTAGCTCGTAAAACCATTTTTTAACTCTCTGTTGCTCAGCTTTTTATATTGAATTTGAGTTCATTTTGTTCATTTCTGATAATGAAAAACTTGTTACATTTTATTTAAATAAATTTTATAACTGGGAATGTGCTTCAAATTATATTTCTTTTTCCTAAAAGATAAAAATTATTAATATTTTAAATTAACCTCTTTTTTGTGAAATATAAGTTGCTTGTGCATTGCAGTCTTCTCATAAGTTTTAATTTAATAAAAATTTATATTTAAAAATATTTTTTTTAACAAAAATTAATTTGCCCCATTTTGTGTAACTCATGTTAATTTATAGAAGCAGTAAAACATTGATATCTGTTTTACCAATGTAGCTTACAAATATTTTTGAATTTTGATTTCATATTTCTGAATTTTGTCAGGAATTGTGATGGAAATTTCAGTTTACTCAATTGCTTTTTATATTGAATACAATATAAAAAGCAATTGAGTAAACTAAATTGCTTTTTATATATGCTTTTTATTATTAAAGTAATCATGCACAAGATATGCTTTTTAATGTTGTTCAGAATAGTACACATCTGGATTCTTAATTTGAGGAAACTAGATTTTTCTATTATGCTTATGTTGTAAAAATGCTGACAATTTTTACTTTTCCAAGATCAGAAGGATTTACTTTTAAAGAAATATAATATATATATATATATATATATATATATATATATATATATATATATATATATATATATATATATGCACACAATTTGAACATTTATTTTGCTGTGCCAATCAATTATGATTTGAACTTATTACTTTTAATTATAATTTTCTGTATTAGAATTATGGTTAAAATTCTAATACAGAAAATTATGGTTAAAAGTAACAAGTTCAAATAATAAGCTTGAATTTGTGTGCTTATACATGATGTTTGTGCATTTGCTCTTTTTCGATGATTATAAGCTTGTTTTTATTAATTATTCTGAATTAGATTTTTTGTAAATTACTGTGGAAGGTAAATGTGCACTGATTGTAAGCAATGATGATGTTGTGTCCATATTGTAAGCAATGCCAACACATTTTTCTTCAAAAAAAATATATATATAATTTTAAAGAGAAATTTTTTATATTTTTTATGAGAGATTAGCAGCTTTCTATTTATCATAAACATGCCACTTGATATTTTTTACTGAGCATATAAAATTAGTTTTTAATGCCTTAAAGAGGATGATTACATGGGTTATTTTATTTAGGAATTTATGTTATAAAATTAGTTTGTTATAAAGTGTTAATTTGTTAATACCTTAAAGAAGAATACTGCTTGGGTTATTTCGTTTAGGAATTTTCATTTTAAAATGTATTTAACACATACACAGGGTATTAGTTGCATAAAATAAGATAAATTTTCACATTTTTTTTATGTTAACATTTAAAATAACAAGAAATCTTTGTATTTATGAGCTATAGATTGTAATGTGTGTATCACATTTTGAGTTAAAGTTTAATTTTTGAAATATTTGATATTTAATTAAACTGTATAAATAATTTTGAAAATTTAAGTATGTTTTGTATTCAAAATCATTGTTAATTATTATTAATGATTGTTAATATTTGATCCTTTGCCTGAATTATTTGTATATGTTAGTTGGTTATATCGTGTCATGCTAAATCAAGAAAAACAATTGTATGAAGCCGAGTGTTTATTAGTTAACCTGTGATTTTCGTGTACTATTTTAGTTTATCAAATCAAATTAATTTAAAAATCATCAATGGTTAAAAATATTTTTGTTCAGCTCTAATTTGAAAGATATGCTTGAAAACAAAAATCTGGGGTTTCGGCATTAGGTTGATCACCCTAATCAAGACATCCTTCGCATCCTAGGTTTCTCGGTCAAGAAAACAGATATGGGGACTAAACCTTGTGCCTTCCCATGGGTCTGTTATGTCACAGAGTTTGGTTTATAATTTGAAAGATTTGTATTAAAAATACATACAAAAAAGACATTTTTTATGCGCTATAAAATTTAAATTGTATTTTGTAGCAAAATTTAAAATCACATTCATCCATATACATACAATTTAAAAATATAACTTTCTAATTTTTTTGAAAAGACAAAATATTTTATGATATATTATTTTAATAATTTTAAAGTGTTTCAAGTTGAAATAGGAGCTTTTACTGTAAAAAATATTTCTAACATTAAGACTGAATAAAAATTTATATGTTCTTATATTTATACTGCTAATTATATTAATTTTGTTAAAATTATGATGGTTTGTGAAATAGTGCCATCCTTAATGACATTATAAAATATACTTTATATGAAATTATAGTTCTTTTTACCAAATGTAAAACAAATTTAAGTCTTATTGTGTATTATTTAAACTAGGTTATATTCTGTGGTAAAAAAAATTCAATAGTTTCCATGTTTATTTCAAATTAATTTGTTTAATTTTTCTCTGGTACATTTTTTTTAAAGTTTTATAATTGCTTTATTTATTGCTGAACTTCGAAGCCAGTCTTAACTTTATAATGGCTAGATGATAAAAAATCAATAGGATTGAAATTGTTATTTGGAAATTAATTTTTTTGGCTGTGTGTCACATAAATGCATGCATATCCGTGCTTGTTTTGTTTCAGGGAATAGCATACTGAGTAATTTCACAGAAGGGAAAAGGACAGATATAACAGATAAAAAGCATATTGATTGATAATATTGTAATCTAGGCTAAAATGATAACATTTTGGCTTCCCCTGTTTAAAAAATATTGTATTTTGGATGTTTATTGTGTGCCATGAATTTAGTCTTCAGTTGGGCTGAAGTTGAAGGTTAATCCATGGTTTTGTTGTTATTGCCATTTTCTTGAAAATTCAGCTGTATGTGAAATATTCCATTGAGACAAATCATTGAATTTATTATAGTAATAATGTTTATAATTTATTTTGAATTTATTGTATAGCTATTCAAAAGTTTATGTAATAAAATTTTGCATGCATATTCCAATTAAATAACAGATAATTTATTAATGAGTAAATTCTCATTGTGCAATAATTGTGCAATTTTTATTTGTGCAATGTATAATTTGATTTAAGTATTTATTTTCAAAATTTATTATATTAATAATTTGTGTTTACTTTTCATAATTCAGGGAAAATTCTTAATTTGGCTGAGCAACTTGATAACTTTAATTTGGCCACTAAAATCTGAGACTAAAATTGATGACAAAAAGACTAATTTATATAAGCAGGATGTTCCAGAAAATCAGCTTTATAACAGCTTGGTGCTTTTATTATAAAAGTACATAAAGTAGTTAAAGAATCTTAAACTACTATTTTATGAACCTATATTGGTTTTAGTGCTTCACACTAAATTATAAAATGTTTGAATTTTTTCATTTAATAATTTTTCCTGGTTTCTTGCAACTACTGTCAATTTAAATGAAAAAAGAAAAACTTACTTGGATTTAATGAATTTTTCAATATTTTCTCGATTAGTTATGGGTTTGTGGTCTCAACTCGAGCTAATGGATGCATTGGTGTCTTTGCCGAGATAGCAGTCGAATGGTTAGCACTTCAGTTCAATAGTTCATGGGTTCAAAACCTTGTATATCAGGAAAATCAGTTCATCCCTTATATGTCAGAGACATTCACCAAAATAAAAATATTTTGAACTCCAAGGTACTTCAAAAATATATATATGGTATTTAGTAAAGTAAAATCTAAATGAAACAACTTTGTGAATCTATGTTATAAATAATTTCTACAAAAAAGATTATTGGAAACCCAATTACAAACTGTACTTAAAAAATGTAAATCATGTGCATTGTATTTTAAATTATTAATAATTTGTATACATGTGTGTGTGAAACTAATTTGCAGTTTTCTGAAATTTAGCATTACAATTTGCAGAACGATTCCGAAAATAAGTCTGTTGTTGTACCGCGAATTGTTTTTACAGTTCTTTTTTTTAATATACAAAATTTATTAATTACATGAGACTAACGTAATAAACGAATTAATAAAAAAATTTTAAGTATAATTTTTTAGTTATAAAAATTTTTCAGTAATTTTTAAATTTTTAGTTATAAAAATTTAATAAAAATTTTATGTACATTAATTGAGAACTAAAATATATTATACTTAAATTGGAATGAAATTTTTTAAAGATATACTTATTTTAATATCTAACTTGGCTAAAGGATTGCACATAATTGTCTGAAACTAAATCTTGGAAGTTTAAAAGCTATTTTTTTTTTAAATCGTCGAAAAAACTTTCGGAAAGATAGTGCCCCTGAATAGTTTGATACTTAATGATAGGGTTTCATAATATTTTTTAAATTGAAAAATCTCTTTAGTTAACGCGTTTTAAAAATGGCAAAGTAATTTCACGATACGTAATGAAATTATATATTTAAACATAATAATTTTTAACGAAATATACTTTTGAACATTACAATCGAAAAGGAAAAAGGAGGGAGAAATGACGTCAATGCTTGTTTGTCACTCAGCAGTCATTTTCTGCACTCGAGGATTAGAATTAGATCAAAATATGCAGTTTAAAATATTTCTGAGTGCTAACCATTCGGCCGTGTTTGTAGTGGTTTGGGAGTTCTTTTTTAAACTGTAGGCCTCGGTCTAATTAGCCCACTTGTGCGAAAAGAAAGCGTTGCGCGACAAACTTATCCGTCTGACTTGCAGAGCCAGTCTAACAGGGGCATACGGAGAAGTTTCCCCGGAATTCCGCATCAGAGAGGACCCCTAAATCGAATAGAAAGTTTGTTTTTCGTTTTCAATCGAATAGAAAGTTTTATTTTATGTTGTTAATCTAATAGAAAATATATTGTTAAAGTAGCAGAGGGTGCCCCAAAGAAGTATTTGCCTTGGCTAATGCTGTAAGGTAAAGAAAAGTATCTTGTAAAGGAAGACATTTTTAAAATTTCACTAATCTCATAAATGAACCTTGTTAAAATGATCAAATGATATTAAATAATAATTTGAAAAACCAGAAGCATTAGTGGAATAGATTAAAAACATGCAATAATCTTTCCAAGATTAAAATTTTAAGTGATAAATTATATACATTCTATATAATTTTGTCAGTACAAAAAAAAAAAAAAATTGTTATATCAGCAGTAATTTACTTCTGGATATAAATATTAAAAACTTTTTGTGTTCTGTATTTAAATCTAAAAATGCAAAGTTAAAAAAAAAAATCCCGTTGAATTATAAAAAATAATTTCTTTCGAATTATAAAAAATGTATAATAAATTTCGTTATTCATTTTATTTGAAAGTCATCCCATTTTAGCTTGCAGGTATCAATATTAAGATGTGTACTTTAGGAATGCGTTTATTTTACTCATATATTTTAGCACTTTTTACTATCAAATTTATATTCATTGTTCAGATTCTTCAGTTTTTCATTGTTTAATTTTTATTTAAGCTTATACTAATGTAATTGATTGCGTATTAAATATTCGTGTAGGTATAGAAAAAATATTTATTATATTTATAAAGATCTCAAATACTCTTGTGTAAACTTTTCTTAATACATCTTTCCTCAAATGTAATCATTCGTGGGGTTTTCTTTTCTTTTTAAATAAGCGTTTTAAACGAAAATTTTAATGAGTTTCCTTGTCATTGAATAATTTAATGGAACTTGTTCTATTTAATTAGCTTATAATTTCAGATTATGTCTTTAATTTACTGAGATCAATTGTGAAAATTCACATATAATGAAAGCCACAGAGCTTTCACGGGGATTTTTAACTTTGGCCACTGATTAGAATTTAATTTTCCATTGCTAATAACTGAAAATGATTCGAGTGATTGCCATACTTTTGAATACACATTGTGTGACCAAATGTAAAGTATATTTTTGTTTAATAGTACAAAAATAAAATGGTTTTGTATTTTAAACTTAACACCTTTAATATGAAATGTTTTTAAAAAATATGTTTTTATATTTACTTTCAATTTGACAGTCTTAATATTCTAATTCGTTGTGAAGAACTAATTTCAAATAGTTTTTTTTCATTACACTCATTAACATTTAACATTTTTCAGAATTGCAGAAGAAATTTGGGTTTGAAAATGTTCATAATACCTTTTAAGGGTATCTATTTTCAAAAGTATTCAGTCAAATATTTCGATATACTTTTTCACTTTATCGTCACTTTTTGATCATGAGAATTTGATTTCGCATTCTTTGGTCAGTTTTGCTAATGTGGCTTTCTTTTAATGTGAATTTTGAATCATTGAAAACACCTACTTGGCATTTGAACACACGAACTGTTGAACTAAAAGCCAGAGTGCTAAACTATGTTGCTGCCAACTCAAAAGGAATTATGGCTTATTCTAAAACCATCGCAAACAACTACGGCAAAAACATGTGTTCGAAATTCGGGAATAATTAATCAGAAAATGTGGTCATTTGTTATTTAACCACTAGCTACAATAGAGTAATTGAAACTTACAATTACGACTTGATAAACTAGTTTATGGGCTTACATATGTGCTTATTTACTTTCTGTCTTGTTTGTTTAAAATTTTAAACTTTCTGGCTACTTGTTTTGGTTATTTGCCATTAAAGTTGTATGGATTTAATTGCAACTTATTCTATTACATGTTTCCTTTCAATGCACCTATTTTTTGGCTTTCTTTAAAAAATCGCAAATGAATGGCAAAGCCAACAGTCACTGCTTCGATTCTTGTATTTATTTTGGATGGGAACACCTTTTTTATGGCTGAACGAGGCAATTTGGAAGTTGTATTGAGAAAAGTGGGCTTGAATCTCGTGTTGTATAGTTACAATAAGTTAGTACATAGTTGAATATCGGACTTTTTGAAGATTTGGTTTGTTGTTGCATCAGCATACTTCCCGGTACCTAGTATGAGTTGGGCTCTGCCAGTTTGATAGAAGCAGTCGGCCAGAGTCTTCGTGATTTTGAAGCAGGGACCAAGCAGAAGACCCCCGTATTTGACTTGCCATCTCCAAAGACATTGCTATTACACCCAGTTTTAACGTGCCCCAGTCGCCTTTAGTGAACATGACGGATCTTTGACTGTTAAGTTGAGATTCGATCTCACACTGTTGCTTAACGGTTATTTTTTTATTTTTTGCTCACAATTGAGTTCTACAGTTCAATGTAAATTCAGAATCACGACGAACCAAGGTGTGACTGGAACCCATGAAGTTTTGAACGCGTGCCAACCATTTGGCTATCAGCTCAGTTGCGCACGTTTTGGAGAATCGCTCTTAAAAATTCTCTGACCACTAATTTTATATTTTAATTTGATAATGAAATGGTTAATAAAACAAACATCAGCAAGTAAAGGGTGATTAATCATAAAATAATTAATTTACTCCAAATCTTTCATTGATTTCATTTTTAATGAAGAAACATAATTATTAATTAAATTAATGAAGGAATTTGGCTTATGTTGCCAGTATAATTAATTATTGAAATATTCATTAATATTAATCTTGAATGAAGTTTGTAGATTTTATATTTAATGGTTTTATGATAAGAGGATATTCTTTTTGCAGAAAGTTTGGTCATTTGAGTTATTTTGTACTATTTAGTTATTAAATAACTTCGCATATTTACGAATAATTATCACAAAGACGACAAATACAGCATTTATACTTTCATGACTTTTTTTGAGAAGTCAAAATGCAAATAATGTACGGTAATAAATGTTTTCTATTAAAATATATTTTTTACTTTGCAATGACAGCTTTTTGATTTAAGAGTAAAATTAAACTATAAAATTATTAATAAGCAGTTATAATATATTTAATTAATTTCTCGCTTCTGTATTCTCTCCTATGTTTGTTGATTTATAGTTAACTAATTTGTTAATTTTTTTACCCAAATTTTCAAATGGAAGACATTTTTATGTACAAAACTTATAACTTCTATGTTGTGAATAATCTGTTAATTATTTAAATTTGTTTTAATTTTAAATTTATACAAAATTAAATTTTGCTTTCTGAAATTGAAAAATGTTGAAAAAGAAATATGACGTATTTTATTAAATTCTTTAGAATAACGTTACAATTTAATGTTTTGATTGTGAGAACGGTTTTATGGAAGACTTAAGCCCAAAAACATGACTTCTGAGTACTTCATTAAAAAGATTCTCTTTTATTTATTAACAATGTGAAGTTTCGACACGAAATGTATCTTTGTTATTTATTAACTCATTCATGAAATAACTTCTCTAAGGCTTCATTAGATTTGTTTAGCAATGGAATAAGATTGGATCAAGTTGTAGAAGTGTGTATTGGAAAATATAATTTCAAAATAATTTTGAAAGCAAGGTAGCCACGAAGAATAAGGAAGAGAAATGTTTTTCCTTGTTTATTAAAAATTAATAACATAATTTTTAACTTGCCCTGGCGTACTGCAACGGTTGGTAATTGTGGTTCCCATTAAAATATTGGAAGATCTTGCTACAAATTGAGAACTTGACGAAAATAATGCCTAGAAATACATCATTCCTTTAGCAATGTTTTTTTTTAAGTAAAATGAAAACGAGCTATGAAATAGATGGTATTGTAGAATAGTGTTGTCAACTTACATTTTAATCTGTTTTGTGAAACTCTTAAATCCTGTCCCACACATTTATAATAAAAAATAATGAAATAGAGTAGTTAGTCATAACCTTTTAAGGTACTTACATATTATGCCCTCGACCACTTTCGCGAAAAAATGTGCCGCCAAATGTTGTGATTTAGCGCCAAACGCTTCAGCTTAGTGGCATCTCTTGTGTTTCATTTATTTTTTTATAACATTTAAGCTCGTGTTTTGTTTTTCTATAATTGATTTCTGTAAAATTTAAGCCAAGCTGGCAGCCGAATGGTTAGCGCTCTTGCCTTCGGTTCAACAGTTCGTGGGCTCGAATCCCACCTTGGGCATGGATGTTTGTAATGGTTCGGAATCCACTTTAAGCCGTAAGTCCCGGTCTAATTAGCCCTCGTGTGCAAAAAATGACCGTTGAGCGACAAACCAAACCAATCTGTAAAATTTAAATTTGTGATTAAAAAAATTGGAATATGAATTAAAAATAAAGCTTGTATATCCATTTGTGTGTGTGTGTGTGTTTCAATGAAAATATATTGTTCTATTTTTCTCTTCATATTTTGAAAAAAAAAAGGGATTAAAAGGTAAGACATTTACCAACATCTTTTTGGTGAAGCTCATCGGCCGGATAATAAATCAGTAACTTTTTTGATTTAATGTTCCACACTCAGACGTGGTAGATCATTTGTAAATGTTAAATAGGATTTAAGAGGTGATTCCTCAAAAAATACGTTCAATTTCGAAACTGTTTTAAGTCTTGAGAACAAGGTTCCTAGTTTTTTTTCCACGAGTAAAAGCAAATGTAATTAATATTGATGTAAGAAAGTTAGATAAATAATAATTGAAAGAGTTACAATAATTTTTTTTTCTTTTGAAATTTAAGTTTGAAAATTTAAAAAGTTTGTGAGATTTGCATTTAACTTGTGAATTTATTTATTTATTTGTGCCATTATTGAAGATAGAATTGCAGTTTTTAAAATACTTTTTACTAAAAACAGCTGCTGGTGAATTATAATTTTTTTTACAAATGATACTCGCGGGATTTCTTCTATAGTTGAATGTTGGAAATTTGTGAATCACACAGAACACAATATGGTACTTTTCCATAGTGCCCCCGCTTTTCATCTTAAAAAAACAGCATGTTTTTTTACGGAGAAGTGAAAATAATATAACGTAGATACGATGATTTTATTCGCTCAAAATTTTATTTTAAATATATACTAAATCGAATTTTTTTTTTCGAAAATAGACTAAATAGTAAACAATGGTCTCAATGTAAAGCTAAAACTAGTTGGTCCAAAAGATTGCTTAGTGATAATTTTGTCAATTAAAAGAATCATTACGATCACATATCACCCAGGGCAAAAAAAAAAAAAAAAACTATAAATACAACAAAATTTAATTTTGTCTCATTGAAAAAAGGTACTATTACATTATAATTACGCAATCGATCACCAGTGTTTAATAGTTCCCACCAGAAATAAACATAGCGTTTAAATAAATTTTATCAATGAGTGATAATCGTTTGGTTTATAAAATGTAAATAAAATGTTTGTATTATTTTTTAGTAGTTTCTGAAAATCTAAACATTTTTAAACAATACATGATGAAAATGGATTATTTATGACAAAAAGTTACGATTTTTTTCTTTACCATTGCGGCGATTATCAAAAGCGGGAGCTATAATGGAAAAGTACCCACAGTATTGAAAGCTAAAAAACGTTATTTAATATACAAATCAATCATATGATTTGTGAAAATAAATACAATTGAGAATAAAAAAAAATACTTACCTGTGCTTCAGTTTCGCACATTATTTATAACTATGACCACTATAAATTTAGTAATTGAAAATTTTTTAAAGATTCATGTTTAAACAACAGGATACGAGTTTTGTGTTTGTTTTTATCTTTTCACACCTGTTAGGGTGTGTGCTTAGATGCCCTTGTGATCCGCGAACGCGACTCAGTCCATCAAGCGTTTTACACTTCTTGAGTGCAAAACGTTTGATAGGTTTCGCATATTTTGATCTTTTAAAAAAAGTTTTATTATGATTAGAATCCATTTGTTGCATTATATTCGGTTAATGTGAGTGTTACATTATTTGTTACATTACATTACATATATTCAGACTTGTATGCTTGATTCTTGAGATCCGCTTGTAAGTCTTCGTCGATAATAGGACAAATAGCACAATGACAGATGTACAACCACAGAAGAATAACGAAGAAAATACACAGGGCCACGGTGGGAATCGAACCCAGACTCTTACGGTCTCTTAATGTGAGTGAACATGATGTAAAAATTTATATTTCTGGAAGGAAATTCATAAAGACGCCCACTAGAAGAGAAAAAGATTTTTTTTTAAAAAAATAAATTATTATTTTAAGTATAATTTTGCGAATGATCCAGAATTCTTAAAGAGTAAAATTTTTGCACTATCCATATAAAAAAAAAGTAATATTGATATTGGATAACCTGTTTGAAAACTTTGAAAAAGTTTATTCAGTTTGTGAGCCGAATGATTAGCGCTCCTGTTTTCGGTTCAGTAGTTCGTGGGTTCGAATCCGACGTTGGGTATGGATGTCTGTAGTCACTATCCACTTTAAATCGTAATTTTCGGTTTAATTAGCTCTCGTGTGCAAAAAAACAAACGTTGAGTCATAAACAAACCAAACTTTAATGTTAGCATTCTAATGAGCAAGTAAGAAATTAAGAATGAATGAGTAAAATAAGTTTTTAAAGCAGTAGATTTCACTTTATCTGATTGTAATGCGAATATTTGGTGCCACTCCCTTTCTTCTCAAAAATGTGAATGATATTCAAAATGAATGCTGTGCACACACCTGATGGCGGAAATGATCCTTCTCTCAACAATGCCACCCATCTTGCTTAGAACTTTCCTGCTCTACTCAATTTACGAGTATTTTGTATTCGTATTAAAATAGCGCACTTTTCTTTAATTTAACAGCTTGTAAGTTCGATTCCCCCCCTCCCAGGTTTGAATGTTCGCAATAGTTTGGATTCTACTATAAACTAGGACCCCGTCTCATTACCCCTCGTGTTCAAAAAAAATTATCTTTGAGCAACAAACAATTCAAACTAGTGCTGTTATGATGATAATTCTTAAATATTCTTCTGGAAAGTTAATTTTAGAAAGAATGTATGCCATATTTGAATCCTCTTTACGAGATTTTTGGGAAAAGACGTGCACAGATAATCGAATTTTTACGTTGTATGTGTGAAATATTTGATCGTTAACAGAATCGGGAAATGTTTGGAATAGTGTAGACAAATTAAGGTTTGCTGTGCGGACATATTAAGGTAAGGTTTGGTTGATTCGACAGGACCTACAGTCTTAAGAGGATTTTGGAACCTCACCCGAGGAGAGAGTTGAGTCCGCGAATAATTAAAATGATAGCCATTCAGCTGTCATATATATAAAATGATGTTTATAAACATTACCGTCTGCTCCGATTTTTCTTTTGTGTCTGAATTAATTCACCATTCGTATCGCTTTGAGACGCATAATAAAACCGTTTTGTTGTTACTTGTAGAATATTTGAACTGTATGAAATTTCATCTTCGCACCCAAGGCACCGGTCCCAAGATTCGATCCTCGGGTTGTGCAAGGTCGACAAACTGAGTACCAAGCATGCTTGGGAACTAAACACAGGGAGTTTCGCATTAGGCTGACCACCTAATCGGGACATATACCTCGAACCCATGGGCTTCTCGATCAGGAAAATAGAGATGGGCACTATAGGCCTTGGCCCACATTAAGCTGTAGTGCCACAGAGTTTTTTTAGTTGAAACTTCATTTTATAAGCAATTTTTAAGTATTATCTTTTAATGTTTAGCACATTATAACACATTCTTAATAATCTTAACTGGTGATGTCAATTTTTGTTAATACTTCTACATTTGATGTAAATACTTCTATGCAAATTTTTATTTTAAAGGGAAAAAATTAAAAAGGTCCAAATATTATACTTTAAATAAATATCTTTATGTAGAAGTATTATTCTCGATATATTTGTGGTTTAATAGGTTTTGGTTAAGAAAAAAAAATCAAATATATTGATTACCTTTATTGCAGTAACAATGAAACAAGAAAATAAAAACAAAACACTCATAAATAAACACAAATATCATAATTGGCATCGTATGCAGGATCTTTTTTGTTTCCTATTAATTATTTTAGTTTTCTGGTTTCACTGTCATTTCTTTTAATAAAGGGGAAAGAAACCGCATGACTTTTTTCTCCTCTATTGAGGATCCTAGTTGAATACTATATTTGACTTTATTGATTTACTGCTCCAATAATAATTTACATACTTTATAAAATTTACCATGATTCTTCATGTCTTGTCTCTGTATTTTGCTTTTATTGATTTTTTTTTCCAATTAAAAAATATAAATGGCGCTTTTTTAGTATTCTATAGATTTTTTCAAGTTTATATTTGGTTAGTCTCACCAATATTTTTTGCTGTAGAAGTTAATTTTTTGTAAGGTATTAATATGAAACAAAACTTGAAATATGCTTATATCTGTGTACATATCATTAAATTTTTAATTTTTTTTATTTCTCATGTTACTTATTTGGTGTTATCGTTCGTACTTTGACTTCAACGTTATTTAAAGTAAATATTTAAACATACGCATAATAATCATTTGAGGCTGACACTGCAAAAACTTCGCGAGGCCAATAGGCCTTCACATAAAATGTAGTTATTGACTTTTCCGCCAATATTTCATTAAATAAGTTTTATAGTACTAAAATATATAAATTGGCTTTTTGTTTCCTCATTTATAATATTTTTGAATTCAGAAATGAGGGTTATAATGGCAAAAATTGAGATTCAGATTAAAATTTGCACAAACGTATTACAAATAAAAGTATATTAATGGTAACATTATGTTAGCGGTTTTAAGATTGCTTTCAAAATGAAAATTCCCAATTCAAAATAGCATAGTTTAAAAATATTTTTGTTATTTTTAACGCCACCTAGAGGACAGCACTCGAAACTGAATTATGACTACTGGAAACCATTTTAAGACTTTTTATAACGTGTATCGTATATTGCCTTACGGAAGGATCCTTCATTTATTTATTTATTTATTACATTACATATATTCAGACTTGTATGCTTGATTCTTGAGATCCGCTTGTAAGTCTTCGTCGATAATAGGACAAATAGCACAATGACAGATGTACAACCACAGAAGAATAATGAAGAAAAACACCCAGGGCCACGGTGGGAATCGAACCCACACTCCTACGCTCTCAAGCGATTAGCGGTGATGCTTTAGACCACTTAGCCACGGAGCGCCCAGGATCCTTCATGGGTAGTCCGTGTCGCAAGGGAACCAATTCGGAATTCCTCATCCACTCAGACAAAATTTAAAAGAATCTGAATATGTAAGTGGCTGTGATAGAACTCGCGAAGGGCTATTCCAAAGAGCGCGATTTTACATCTAGGTCTGAATCTGTTAACTCTTTGGATAATACCGCAATGAAAGTGAACATTCTCTGTTGTATGTAGTGTCGCTAAAGAGCATATACAAAAATTGCTTTTTGATCTTCCGAATTTTTAACAAACGAATTTTAGTTGACATTTTTCACAAAAAGAGTGACACGCAAGAGAAAAAAAAGCTTTAATCAAAATCTAAAGGTCTTTTAAGCGCATAGTTTTTCATTAAATATAACCCAAATTATTCCGCTTGATTTGCAGAAATCAATTCATAGAATATTGGTTTAGTGTCATCTTGAGTTTTAGTATTTCTACATGTAGTAATTAGTTTTACATTTTCCAGGATGATTTTAGAGACCTGTTCTTAAACATAAATTACTTAAAAGTAATTCGAGGATATAATCTGCATACTAACCTCCTAAATTCGGTATAACAGACATACGGATTTTTTTTTTTCTTTAAATCTTCAAAACGGTTGATTGTGGTTTTAAGGTATTAACGTTTAAACCGGTCAACCTTTTTCACAAACCATTTCGTTTCTTGTCATTATTAAATAGTGTGGGAAACTATATTAATAAATATGTTTTGATTGAAACAAAAACCGATTTTCAGCTTTTCCAACAAGAATTATTTTCCTTGGAAAGAAGACAAAAGTTATGGAAAAATGGAAGCGCCTGCTATTAATATTTTAAATATTTCTTTTTATATATAGGTTTAATATGACAAGTTATACATCAGTTACTTTGAAAGAGTATAAAAAATTACTTTTTGAATTGATTAACTGAAATTATACCGCGATGCTAGTATATTGTAAAATAAGTTTGTGATTATGTTATTTATTCTACGCCAAAATGTATTCGAAACGCTTTGCTTATCACACTGAATGTATAGTTATCTTTTTTTTTTGAAAGGGATTTTAAATTATTATTATTTTTTTGTTTCACAAATTATTTTCCGAGTTAAACAACAGACATATACATTGAATTTATGCTGTCACCATGCGCATTTTTTTGGAGGTGAGTGCGTAGGAGTTTTCCTGGTTTCCACCCTCGCAGTTCATGAATACGGACCATTATCTATGAAAAACTCTCCCGGAAAGCAACTGGCGGCGCATCCACAAAAGTTTCCAGTCATCTATTTGGCCGAGCTGATAGCCGAATGGTTATCACTCTCTACCCTTTCGTTCAAAAGCTTGTGGGTTCGAATCACGTGTTTAGTTTGGATGTTTGTGGTGGCTCAGAATCCACTTTAAACCGTAGGCTCAGATTTAATTAGTCCTCGTGCGCAAAAAATTACCTTTGAGCATCAAACCATCTTCTACACGACGTGTCAAATTCTTTTTTCCATTTCATTAATCGTATTTATGATATGTAAAATATGAATAGCATCTTTGAAGAATTTTTCAACTCTTCCGAACTT
Organism: Latrodectus hesperus; assembly: GCA_037975125.1. Lineage (NCBI taxonomy): Eukaryota > Metazoa > Arthropoda > Arachnida > Araneae > Theridiidae > Latrodectus > Latrodectus hesperus. The sequence goes on from CM075857.1 coordinate 25,321,237, forward strand.
AGATAGAAATTTTTTTTATTTATTTGTTTTTTTTATTATAAATTTGTTTTTATATAAATTGACTTTTTGAAATTCACATTTTATTTATCGGAGAAAGGAAAATATCACGAATGTCAATAGAAACGGTCATTTAAATTGGAGAGAAAAGGATTTTTTTTTATTGTTCTTTAAAGATTATTAAAGGCTTGATGACAGAGAATTTGAAAAAAATCGCAGTTATTAGACAGTTATTTAAAAGGAATTACTATACGATATTATTTATTTTGGAATTTCAATTAAATTATTTTTTATTCTTATTTTATTAAATGTTCCAGTACAAAATATAAAAAAAAAATTGTGGAATTTACAATCATTTAAAAAATAATGCTGTCGGTTTTTACAATTTTTCCATGACAAAAAATGATGGTACAATTTATATATCTTTCCTTAAAAAGTAGTTATTGAATAATTTCTTTAGTTTTCTTTAATAATATTTATTGAGATCAGTAATTTGCGACAAAACACAATTTTACGCTCCAGCTTTAAATACAGAAAATAAAAATCAGGTAAAAATATGTAAATTATGGAAATATGTTGAAGAATATGTTCTTAAAATTACTGATATTCGACATTTTAACAATATTGCTAAACTTGCCGAGCTGCTTAAGGAAGTTTAATTAACGTGAAGTTCATGTTTTCTTTTAAAAAATAACAATTTTATTATGAAAATCTTAATTTTTTCCCGTGCTCGATACGCTTTTTTTTATTTTTTTATACAAAAATGAGTTTTTTTCTGGGTAAGTTCATCTGTATGTGTGACTCCGATTCTTATCATAGCATAAAAGCCACCTGATAGCTCTGAAAGCAGTCGAATGCGTTATTATATAAAATGGAGATACTTGATAAAAAATATAAATAATATTTATCGTAAATTCCGCGACACCAGCAGTTAAATATATAAAAAGCTTCCAATCAACTGAACTTATTTTTCAAACTTTTCAGAATTCATTCCCAAAGTAAAAAGTACAAAGCGACTTCGTTGTTAACTCAGAACCGTTATTATTGCTACTAACGTTGAAAAATTATCCTATTTTATTTTTAAATCCTTTTATTTAATATAGAATCCGATGTATATTTTTGCTTGTCGTTTTTTGTGAAATGGGGGGAAAATATGCGCACGCAAAACTCTGCGAGCATATTATTCATGCATTTGAACAAAATAGAGACTGAAAAAAAGAGACACATGTTGCCTGTAAATATCTTCTTAAGCAAGGCGAAATTAAATTTGATAATTAATGATTTTCACCAATAGTTTTCCTCAGTGGGGGTTAAAGGAAATTTATTTCCACTGAAGATATAAAGGCAGTGCATCTTCCAGTAATTAGTTCTAAATGTTGACTGTCGAGAATTTTTTTATTTTATTAAATTTGTATTTAAAACGGATTTAATTAAACTATATGGAATTTTTTTGTTTTGCATCAAATTTGTCATGATAATTTCCTTTCCGTGCGTTAAAGTTTGTCATTAGTAACGTTAATATTTCGTCATTGATCGAGTAATTATCATTGGGTATTGTTTAGTTTAAATAATGCAGAATATTTCCTGGCACACACCTGCTTTGCGACATCAGATGGGAGTTACTTTATTTTCTAATTGTTTTTTCCATAAAATAGATATTTTATTTTTGACGGAAGTTCATTTTATTTTCGTAGGAAATCTGGAATACAGAATTGTTTTAAGACAGTGTATCTTGCTTAAAATACACCATTTTGCGCACTCTGAGTAAGACTGGAATTTTTCCTATTTCTATTAGCCATGTTTTTTACGTCATATGTTATTTTCTTTTATTTCTTTTTAGTTGGTGGTATTTAATAACTTTTGATACGTGTGGTTGGTTTGTTTGTCGCTCAACGGTCATATTTTGCACACGAGGTCTAATAAGACCGGGACTTACGGTTTAAAGTGGATTCCGAACCACTACAAACATCCATGCCCAAGGTGGGATTCGAACCCACGAACTGTTGAACCGAAGGCAAGTTTGATATGTGTGAGGAAAGCTTTCTCTTATTTATAGATAATTTTTTTATATTTTATTACACGTTACCATGCCAGTTTTCGATTTGAAAACGCAGAATCGTACGTTGGTACTCCACAAACTGGTACCCGAACGAGTGGTTGAAGGTTTAGTGCTTTGACCATCAGTTCATAAGCTTATGGGTTCGGTTCCCACCTCGGGTATGAATATTTTTGCAGCAGTTTTTAATCTGTTTTAAGCATTTTTTTTCTGACGGCGGGTACTGTGTGACTAATCCTTCGCCACAACAAGGTCAGAAACTGATATCCATTCATCGTTAGTATTTCTGGTCTTCACTTCAACAGTTCGTGAATTCGAATTTCACTTCTGGCTTGGATGCTTGTCAATGCGTAGTTGACAGTTTAACGGCTGTGGACTGCTGTTAGGCATTTAATATTAACTACTAAATTACCTTCTGGAGAGGAAGACTTTTTATAGATAGTAGACCATATTCTCGTGTCACACGAGAGAAAACCCGGAAAATTCCCAAGTATCCATCCCAACAAACGTGTATGCCGATGCCGAAAACAGAAACGAAACATCCGTTGTTCTACCATGGCTAAGATCGAATCCAAGACCTTTCGTTTTGAGGAGTGGTTATTTGCCTTTAGGCGACGGTGCGCCCACTTAGCCTAGAGGCCAACGCAGTTACGATCAGGTTTCTTTTCTGCTTGTATGTTTGTAGTGGATTCTCCTTTAAACTTTATGTTTCAGTCTAATTAGTTCTCATTTGATAAAAATGATCGTTGAATGACAAATAAGCCAAACCAGACCAATTGAGTTTCGTTGTTGTCGACAAATGGTTGTCGCTCAGACAACCAAAACCAAAGCTTGAATTGATAATTTTTCTGTTCACTTTGTCCTTGTTTCTCAATTACGATCAAGTTTCTTTTCGTTGACATAAAATGCCCATTGCTTATAAACGACTCCTATTCCTTTACACTTCATAAATTGCCCGTTTTATGAATTGTAGACTTCAGAATGAAATTTATTTGGAATCAAGTTGCTTCATATTTGATCGCCTTTTTCTTAAAATTGAATTCTGTTCAAGTCACAAAAGGAGATTTGGTGGGCTAGAAGCTTACTCGAACGAGAGTGCAGAAACTATCCCTTAACTAAAATCGAAAAGTTGTGTATCCAAATCTACGAGTACTCTATAGCAGGGGTGCACAACCTTTTCAGAATAAGGGGCCAAAATATGAAAAAAGATCATGTCGAGGGCCAAAGCAGTACGCAAATGTTAAAACATGTTATAAACGTGCAAACACTGTTTTTTGTGGCAATACGCATGAATTGTATAATTGTTAATTTACTTATTTACTCATGCAAACATTATACAATAAAGTAATGAAACACAAACATTATAGATATGCTTAAAATACTTTATTTCCAGAAAAAAACTTGAAATTGAATAACGGGAGAAAACTTTTTGGTAATTATACAAAGAACACAATTTAAATTTTGAAAAAAATTAGTAAAATTTAATGTGATGGCTATGACTGAATATTTGAAGTTATTGATTTTATGTTGCGCTTAAGATTCGTTGTGGCAATACTAAAACAGAAGAAAGGTTCTCATCTGCTATCCTATTTCTTATTTTTGATTTGTTTAAATTCATTAAAGAAAAAGTTTGCTCACAAATGTAAAATATTTATTCTGATGTAGAATCGTTTTCCTATCAGATTTTTTCTTTTGTTTATTTGAAAGAGACTCATTTCTTTTTAAATTAGTCTTATTTTATTAGCAACATTCGCGGGCCAACTTCAAAGGCCAATTTTCACCCGCGGGCCATAGGTTGTGCATCCCTGCTCTATAGAACACTTTCTATAGAGAGCTTTCGCATAACGAAATTCACCTTCATTTTTGCGAATGAGATGTTCGCGTCGAAAGCGTTTTTTTCCCCTCCCTCAGGTTGCGCATCTAAAAATAAAAGTTCTTCCGAAACTTGTGACATGCACCATATTTACATTGTAGTGAAAAGCTTCCCTCCGTGCTGAGCGCTCTTCTTTCCATCGCGAAAGAACAAAAGCCGTAATTCAGTAAGGAATGACGAAACGAGGGGCTCCTTTTGGGGAACTTTGTTCCTTTTTTTGATTGCTTATCGTGTAACCTTGATCCAATTTAGTGCTCGTACATTTACTTAAATGTTTTTGACGCTTGTTTATTTGTTTCCCATTTTTTTCTTCTCTTCTTTATCATTTACATTATTTACTGTGGCTTGCCTCGGTAATCCACGTGGTTGGGACGTTGACCCACAGAAGCAGCAGCGATTCTTCGCTCCTCATTCTCGCCATTAAGTGCATTTTAAATTAGACAGTCAATGTCGGTTAGCCATTCCAGGTTGGCGAGTTATGCTTGGTGACATTCTCTACCATGGATAAAGGTACAGATTGAGTGTGTTTGTTTTTAAAGATACTTTGTTGGTAATTTTTCCTTAAAATTGATGAATTTATCTTCAAAATTAGTTTTACTTTATTTTTCTCAATATATTTATTAAGTTTAGTTGTTTTTTTCCCCTCAAACAAATAATTTTATTGGTGACTTAATTGTTTTTTTTACTAAATATTTTAAGAAATATTTAAACATTTACTTAATCGACTATCTTTATTCATAGTTATCCATTCCATAATATATGATTTAATAATGGTCCATGTGTAAAATTCCTTTGACCAAGAAAAAAATTGGCGCCAAACGACGCAATTTTTTGCCAACAATAGAAAACTACTTACCATATATACATGGTTGTTACTTTGATAAATTATTTGTGTTCCTTTAAACAAGAGTTTAATTTATTAACTATTTCATTGATTATATATCAGAAAATTTCAAACATTTGAAAATTAAATGCAGTTTTTGCTGCCAGTCTAATTTATTCCTTTTAGGTTTTTCTATTTAAAACCGTTGTTTTTACTGCTGTTAAAATAATGAATTTAATGTTTAAACTTATATTAGCAAATAAAAAGAGATTTTAATCGTATGTTCTAAAACTTCATCATATTTTTTTAAAATCAAATTTTTTGTTTTAATTTTCATTATATATACCCAAGGGAACAATAATGATGTCAGTTTCGCGGAATAGCGCCAACTTTCCTGGTCGACGTGATTTTGCACAAGTACCAAATAATCTTTTAGTATTATCTTAGTAACATTTGTTGTGAGATGTCCTTGACTCATGCTGTTTCCATAAAATAGAATGCTAGAATATTCGACTCATCATAGAAACGTCTTTTAAACGAATTCTTGAATTGCTTAGATTATTTTAGCTTTTAAATACAAAAATCTGATTTAAAAATTGAAATTCCCTAAGAAATTTGCAATATTATTTCATACATTTAAATTGAAATGCTTATATTCCAAATTATGTAAATATAATTAAAAATATGCTATTTTAGTTCTCCTAAAATTTCTTTTTAATAAATGTAGATGTTTAAGAATTTTAGTGTGTATATATACATATATATATATATATATAATTTGTGTTATTTGTTTTAATTAAACTTTATTAAGTTGAGAAAAAATGATCTTTTTATAAATTATTGCACTACAAATTTATAAAAATATTGCTATTTTTTTTAATTTTATAAAACTTTTGTACTTGTGCAAAATCCCGTCAACTGGAAAAAAGTGGTGCCAAATATTTTTTTGCCAACGATAAAACACGGTTTACTAAATTCAAATGGTCACCAATAAAATGTAATTTTTTTAGTTTTTTCATTTATAGTTTTTTTGTTAATAAAATGACTTGAAAGTAATTTTATGTTTAATTATTGAAAATAAACTGTGTTCTACAAACTATTGTATCTTCAAAATAATTAATTTCAATATTTTTTTTTTAAAATTACCTTATTTTAAATGTCATTAAGTATACTCTATGAAACTGCATGAAATGATTTGGTATCAGTTTGGCGGAATTTTCGTCGTATTTTTTATGCCCATTTTATAAACATTTTTTTTTGCAGCCTTTTTCAAACGATATATACGTATTTTCTTTATTTGGGAAATTAAGGTCTTCATATTAATTTACTATCAGGAAATTGCTTTTTATTTCAAAAAGACGAATCTGATAACTTTGTGCACTTATCGGTCCTTATTATTTGAATTATAAAGCATTCTAAATAATATGTTTTGGTAACAGTTATGTAATTTTCAATACACATTTAATATATTTGGATAAATTTTTTTATTTGCAATAATGTTTATTATATTGCCGAAAAGAAAATGCATTTTAAAAATATGTTGGAAACATTTAAATGAAAAAATTTAAAATTAAATAAATTGACTTTTTAGTATAACTGCTTTTAAATAGAATCTGATGCAAAGAAATAAAATATCTAAAATTAAATTTGTTGAAATTGTTCTTACAGATAATTTTATGTTTAATTTTTGCAATGAATCTGTTGTACAAACAATCGTATCTTGAAAACAATTTTCTATAATCATTCAAATATTAATTCAAATATTAATTCAATAATAAAGTTTAAACTAACAATTTTGTTTTTTATTGATAAAAGTTTTAAAACCAACAGAAATAAAAACGGTTTTTTTAGTTTATCTTTGAGATTTCTCTTTTAATTATTATTATTATTAAAGATATACTTTCTCCTGTTTTTAATTAGAATATTTATTTACGAATCCTTTGTGAGTAACATTATAAAGCTGTAATTAAATTGACATACACAGAAATAGAAGCATTAAAACCAATCATATTTAATGGAATTCTGTTTTGTAATCGATCTGTTCATTTTTTACTTCAGTATATTTACATTCAAAAATCTTTCAAAATTAAAGTGAAATAATTATTAAAATTATTAATTTAAACTTGAAAAAAAAAGTGGAAATACATTATAATGGGAGCAATTAATTCAGGGATTGGTTGAATTACTTGAAGAAAGAGAGAAAAAAATGTCGCCCATGATTATTTTATCTTTTAATCGTAATGTAACAACGTCATCGCACGCTTATCTTCTGAATGCGCCTTTGTTTAAATAAATGTTTGAAAGAAAAAAAATGGCTCTGTGTGAAACGTGACCAACTTTTCGTTACGAATTTATTGTATATTCAACTTGAGAGGTGATAACAGGTACCGTAGTAGGGTGGTAATCCGTAGTGTGTTTGCATTTCTCTGCTGGTCCCGAGGCTATTTTTTACTCTCCCATCTTCATTTCCATTTTTTGTTGTTTTTATGAATAAAATATTAACTGGTAAGGTTGGGGACAACAGTTTTATGACCGGCTGTGTGATTGCATGACTAAATGCTTTATGAAAGTATAATACCTATCTTAGTTTTTTAGTGTTTACTTTAATGTAATAAAGCTAGTTAAATTAGCAGCTCGTGTTAATAAAATGAAAAGGTGGAAAATATTCACATTATTATTTATTTTAACGAATACTCGTAACTTTAAGATTTAATTTTATAATTTCCTTGTTGGAGCTTTCCTTCAAATCTTGATTTTGAGAAGAATTCCGACGAATTAGAATGCTTTCATTGTCCATGTATTTAAAGAAAACTATTTTTATTGAAAGGAATATATATATATATATATATATATATATATATATATATGAATATATTATTCTATTATTTTATTATTCTTCCACATATTATTCTATTAAATTATTTGCATTAATATTCATCAAGTTGTATCATCAAGTAGTATTAGCGCTCTTGCCTTCGGTTCAACAGTTCGTGGGTTCGAATCCCACCTTGGGCATGGATGTTTGTAGTGGTTCGAAATCCACTTTAAACCAAAAGTCCCGGTCTAATTAGCCCTCGTGTGCAAAAAATGACCGTTGAGCGACAAACAAACCAAAACCAATCATCAAGTAGTAGTAAAAATAAATTTCGGGTGCCTCTTTGCAAAAGATGGCGATTTTTTTGTCGCCAAACTTGTGTTCATATGTATTCAAAGAATGTAAATGGTATCAAATGCTATGCAATGATACAAAATTTTAAAAAATTATACAAGTTTTAATACTTTTAAACGTAAAAATGAAAATTTTTAAGTTAAAAATATTTTTATCACCATATTTAACATAACTCAACCCGGCGCCAAATTGGCGAGAAACCAAGGACCACCCTGAAGTTCAAGCTTGTTATTTTATCCATTTACGTGAATATATTGCAAAATATTTTTAGATAGTTTTAATCATAAATATTATTCAATTTTCCAGTAGATTATGGGAAGCTTTAAAAATTGTTATTAAATCTCGAAATTTTGTAAATGATTTTGTTTTTATTGTATTTGTGTTCAACGACATGAGATTTATTTGTGTTAGGAATTGATTAAAATAAATTCTTTTTCCTCTTTTGTCAACATTTGATACATCAGTTAACTTCAATTATATAAAAATTTATAACGTTACTTCAATTCAACTTAATAATATTCTTTTCTCTGTTAAATCGACGGACAATACTGAATGCAATTTTTGAATCAGTAAATTATTTTGACACACGTCCAGAGTGCCAAATTCTGAATGTTTTTGGCGATAAAGTAATTGTGCCAAGAAGACGTATTGTGACGTACGCTATGACGTAAATACTAGGGTTGCCAAAATAGAATTTTCTACATATTTCTTATAGGTTTACCTATCTATGACGTTATAAAAACCAAATTGCCAGATACATATGAAAATCCCCCAAAAAATTACCAAACTCAGAATTTGGAATCCTGGATAATACGGCATCTGTGCCATTATTTTAATGTAAAAAGTCCATTTTAAATTTTTAATAGCTGTCCGTTAGGAGTTTGCCAACGATCGGAAATTCGCTTAGGAAATCTTTGTCTTATAAATTTGAAACGCTATTTCGCGACGAGGTCGGTACCTAAGTCAGCATTGTGTTCTGTTCATCAAGGAGGGGCATGATGCCACGAGAGATTCAACTTAGACATATGATGAGATGAACAACTTTGTTATTATTCTATTTTCTCAGGATAATATTTGGAAATTTTTTGAATTTATTTTTTATGAGGGTGGTTTTTAATTCATAAAAGCATTTAAATAAAACGCAGTGCAAATCTTGTATGCAAATACCTTAATGTAAGCGTATGTAAAAAGACTTGAATTGTTTTGGAAATTCGGCTTATGTGTATTGTATAGTATTAATACCAATTTATTTGTCTGTATTGTAAATATATTTTTCGAAATTTTTATTCTTTCTTGTATATGCAAATATCTTGTCATCCGCATTGGTTTAATTGGATGTTACTAATAAACAATATCTCATACTTTAATGTGTGTAAAAGTATGACATTTATTGCTTTAAATCTTTATATAATCTTATTTCACACTCGTATATGTATACTCTTGCACTTACGGTTAAATAATATATATTAGTTTTTAACATTGTTGGATCTATGTAGTAAATGAAGGCACACTGTTATGAGAGTTAATAGAAATAATGTGAACATTTTTATGACACGTTAAAAATCTACAATGAGCTATTGATAAAATGTAAGTTATTTTGTAATATATATATATAAAAAAAACATGTTTCTATTAAAATTATTTTAACTCCTGTTTTGTAAGTTTGAATAATTAACATAGATCTAAAATTATTAAATGAAGTGAAACAAAACATAATTTTAAGCAATTTTCTGTTTAATAATATTTAGATACTAACCGTTAGTTGCAGTTTTGAAGTACTAGTGGAGTACTTCAAAACTGCATCCATTTTGTAACTACTGTATATTTATCCAGCAATAAACGAAGGTTTTGTACTTAAGTTCGTAGATTTTATTTTTGTTATCTACTTTTATAATGAATTCATTTGTGAAGTTGAATCAAGTTTCAAATCTTCTATAATTAGCTTGCACTTAGTTAGCAAAAATTTTTTTCGTAAGGTTATTTATACCCAAACATTGCAAATTATATTTTAAATAAAAATTTCTGAATTTATTATTTAGTATACAACTCCAGGAAAAGAAACGCCTAAATTAATATTTCTGAGCTACCTAATTCCCCTCCCCTGCTTCTTTAACGAACTTTCCATATAACTTTTTCGTACTTTTTTATTCATTGTTAGTTCATAATTTTATAATTTATATCGGAAATTCGCTTAGGAAATCTTTGTTTTGTAAGTTTTTTTTTGTTTGCAAAAAAAATTATTTTGCTATCAATCACCTTTTGCTTGAGTGTTATTGCCGGAAGTCAAATTGCAAGTTCGTGGGACTGTAAAAATTGATCTTCCCTAGCATAAACTAATAGGCTATTAAGGATTCAATGCATTTTTTATTGCATTTGCGAGGACTTGCCAGATGCACATCTGCAGTTAAAGAAAACTTCTGGGAATCTAAGGATTTCCTGCGATGAGGAATTGTTTTTGAAATGGCCTCACAAAAGAAGTTATACTAATTTGGATTTTTTTTTTTCAAATTAAAAATGTATAGTTATATATATTACACATTTCTTAAAAAAATATTTAACCTAGATATTTTATCAAATATTTAGGTAAAATATTTATTATTTATTTTTTGTATTTTTGTAGAAGAAAAGAAAAAAAAATATCCAGTGTAGTACATATCGTACTACATCATATATCGTATCGTGTTTATTAAACACGATACATATATCGTATCGTGTTTATTTTTAAATGAAACCGATTTTGTAAATCACGTGTTTTAATTCATCTTAGCAAAATAAAGTTATGGTAAAAAATTCTTTCAGTTTAACCTCTTTCGATTCACAACTATGATATTATTTTAAATCCTTTATCTGTTCATTTAATGAAACTAGTCTTATATATCTATACAGCAAAGCATAAATAAAATTAACTAAACTTCACGAATGAAATATATGAATTATAAAGAAAAAAGCTGAGTATGTCACTTAGAGAGAGGAGAAATAAAATTGCTAAAATATAATTTTCGAAACTTTATAACTAGAATTAAGTTTTCAAATTTAAATGTACATTTCTTTTTGTTCTCTACTATACATATAAATATTTGAATCTTTATATGTACAGCTAAATTTTGAATTTTGTGTTATATATATATATATATATATATATATATATATATATATATATATATATATATATATATATATATATATATATATATTTGGAGTATTATCTCGGTGAAATTTTAATATTCGGAAACATGTATTTATGTTTTAGAAAATAATGAATTGAAAACTATTTATTTTTCAAACTGATTCGAACAGTGGGTCAACAAGTTGCGTGTGTTGCATGCGTTTATGGTAATAATGGGCAAATTATTAAAAGAATTATGTAACAGAATTGTAGGTTTTTTATGCTGCTGGAGTGTCCGAAAAGAAGTGAAAAAATACTTTCACATTGATCCCTTCTGAAGCTTATAGATGTCTATGAATGACTACAAAAGTTGATAAGATTAAACTTCCGCCATTTTCTATGTTTACTCCATAATCGCTTATAATTTCCTGTTTCTCAATCACTTCTCAAAAGCGCGCTGCATTTTAATTTCTCTTCCATGCATTTTATTTTAAGCTCTAACTTTTATTATATAAAAGCTGGTCTTCCCAAGTAGAATTAAGGGGAAGTAGCTTGTAGTTAAAAAGAAAAAAAGTATGGCTGTTGTCCGTTATTTTGAACGAAAATTATTTTTCAATTTTCGATGTTAATGTATTTTACGTCGAATAAAAAAAAATTCGGAATTTTTAGGTTTTTCACTTTTTTCGACATGAGAATTCGGTTCTTTATTCTTTGACACAGTCCATCCAAAATGCAAAATGTCACGACTGAAGTTTTATAATTGTCTTTCGCTATTACTACGACATTCGTCAATTTTGCTGTTTTGCCAAAGGAAAAAATTTTTCGAATGTAGCATATAAATATTGCACATATTAATTTAGAATTCTATTAATTAAAATTTTAAAAATTTGAATCTTCCTTGAAGGTTTAATTCCTTTTAACCATTAAGTGGATGTTTTGTCTTGTCTTTTTCATTTTGTTTTTTCTTCTGTTCTATTTTCAACGTGTTAATAGCTTGAATCAATGGGAAACGGCTTCTCAAACCTATGCTTTGGTCTTTATTTAAGAAATCGTTTTATTGATAAAATGAACTTCGACACTATTTTCAGACATTTGATAGTGAACTTCGCCTTGTTTGCTGCCGCTCGAAGAATGCGATTGGAAGGCAGGCGGCAAATTCGTCGTCAAGTCGAGTGTACGATGCCGTCTCAATACCATGCGATGCAGATTAAACGTTATCTAACGTCATTTATATTTTAAACCAATGAGAATTGTAATAAAGTGTCGTAATCATAATCTGAGTTGGAACGAAAGGAACAACCACTTTATGGTTAAAAATTAAATTCTCACAATTGTCACTGGAAAGTTGTTTTGGTACAGCATTGTTTGTAGACCTGAGACAAACCAGCCAAGCACCTCCCCAGAAGAAAATGCATCTAGAATCGCAATTTCCATCTCCCTTTGTTCAACAGTGTCTGGGATCAAACATTGGTTAACGCTCTTGCCTCCGGTTCAACAGTTCGTGGGTTCGAATCCCACCTTGGGTGTGGATGTTTGTAGTGTGGTTCGGAATCCACTTTAAACCGTAGGTCCCAGTCTCTTGTGTGCAAAAAATGACCGTTGAGCGACAAACCTGGGATCTTTCACTCCGAAAAATGCTGTACTAGGTGACGGTTGCTTTTATGTTTCGAAAATATTAGAGGAGAATTATTAAAATTTCAAAGGTTGTGCTGTTATATTGAAATGTTTTCAGGCAGAGTTTCATGCTGTATTTATTAAAGTAAAATTAAGTTAATTTCGTAATAAAAGGCAAGGGTTTTTCTCTTTACATTTCTGTTTTCATCGGTACTTTACTACAATGGGATTGTTAGTTTGCCCTTGTAAAGATAGAACATCAAAGCAAGCTTCGTATTGCGCTCTGTCAATTTTTAACTCATACTTTCTGTACAAATTGTTATGCATTTTATTGCAAAATATAATTTTAACTTTGATTTGAGAAATGTCATTTATATTGATGCATGTAACGTGCCCATTCTAGTTTACAGTTTAATGATTTCGAATGGACTCGCTTAAAACCGAAGCCTATTTTCGATTGCCGAGTAAAAAATCATTCCCCCCCCCTTCTGTTAAATTTAACAAATATAATGAGTAATAAACTAAACTATGTTTTATGTTTTAAAAAATAAAAAAATGTATTTCCCATTTTAAACGGAATGAAAGTTCTATAAAAAATTACTGTTTACTTAAAAATGCTATCGTATTAATTGAAAAGAAATCAAATTCTGCAAAATGAATCACTGTTTTTGATTATAAGAAATACTGAGTATACAATTCGGCTGCCGAGCTAGCAGTCGAATGGTTAGCGCTCTTGCCTTCGGTTCAACAGTTCGTGGGTTCGAATCCCACCTTGGGCATGGATGTTTGTAGTGGTTCGGAATCCACTTTAAACCGTAGGTCCCGGTCTAATTAGCCCTCGTGTGCAAAAGATGACCGTTGAGCGACAAACAAACCAACCAAACAATCCAAACCGAGTATACAAAACAAAGTAATAAAAAACATCTTTCCCCTTCTGTTAGATTAAAATTTGAAAAAAATCAAATCCTTCGTAATGAAGCACTAAACTGAATACATATTGAATATCATATATATAGTAAATAAAAAATTTTTTTGATTGTAATATCTTGCATAAAGTAGGCATAATAAAACATGTTTTAGAGGATTGTTATCAAAATCGTATTACATTTATTGTATAGAATCAAATTTGTTTTCGTTTCTTTGTAATATGATTTTTTATTTCATTATTTCTTAGCTTGCACATGTTTCATTCATTGTGTGAAATTCGGCCGCACAACTTCACATTTTTGCTTCCTTACGGTACACCATGATCAAATACTGATATATTTTCATTATTATTGTTTTTATATTTTTAAAATTCCATGTGATGTAAAATGAAATATTGGTAAAGCGAATGATTGACTTGTACTTGTTGATTTAATGTTGCACGTTTGCGACTTATTGAAACTATTAAGAAAAAGATTTCCTATTCTTATGATAATCATTTAAAACGGTATCATTTATAACATAAACCATTGGTCATTGTATCAATATCATTATTAATGTATGATAGGTTTATTCGTAAGTGCTCTATCTTAATTGTGTACGCGCGCGCGCGTTACATATAACTGGGTAATTGTTCGTAAATTTTGTTCGTGTTTTATTTAATTTCACTTAATTATTATTTGTTTAAAGTTGTATAATTCAATTTCTCTGTATCTTTCTGTATTATTAGAGAATATAGCTAATATTCCAGGAGGTTTTTAACAACTTATTGAGAATTTAGAAAAAAAGTACTCAATTGTTTTATTTCCAGGTGGTTCCATTCACTTTCTTGATAATACTTTCTTCGCGAGAAAAAATTCTCCTTATATTCACTTTCTTGAAACAATTGGATACATTCGAGTTGGTTTATCATTCGCAAAATTACCCGATTCTCAGGGAAAATCGCTTTGATTTCCGCCCTTTTTTACCCCAATTTTATTTTATTTTATTTTTTTCTTCTTTCCCGAAATGGCAATTTTTATTACAGAAATGTCATTTGGTTAACTGTTGAACTTTTTTTATTCTTTACAATTCTATGTAGATTTTTTTTTATTACATTCTCGATTGACTTTCTCTTTCAATTATTACGATATAGAATTTCCTGTTAAAAAATATAAGTTTAGATTTTTTATGTGGATCATCTTTTCTTTGTAAATCTGCAGGTTATTTTTTTCTCTAATAATCGAAACTTTGCTTCTTTGCTGAAGTGAACATTTGTGTGTGTGTTTTTTTATGCCATCTGTTTTTTTTTTTCTGAATAGCCTATTGACGTGCATCAGGTGTTCAGTGAACATTTTTTTACATTGTGTTCTTTTGCAAGTTCATTCACTTGTCTGTGTATATATATATTTACTAACGTATTCGTACGACAATATTTAAGGGAATATTTTACTTACAACGACAGAATAGAATCTATCAGTTACGTCATTCCGAACGTAATTAATTGACATATTCTATTCTATCGTTAGTATTATTTTATCAGATTCCCTCGATCAAATAGCTTGATGATTTTATGTATATTGCTTCAATTTAGGATAGTGTTTTAAGTGTAAAAGAATGATTTTTTCAAGAATAATTCAAAGTAAGGTAAGGCGAAAAGTATATTTTTACATTTACTTACAACGACAGAATAGAATCTGTCAATCAATTATGTCATTTCGAATATAATTGATTGACAGAAATTCTATTCTATCGCTTGCATTACTTTACGAATTTTCCTCGATCAGATAGCTTGATGATTTTATGTATATTGCTTCAATTTAGGATAGTGTTTTAAGTGTAAAAGAATGATTTTTTCAAGAATAATTCAAAGAGTAAGATAAGGCGAAAAGTATATTTTTACATTTACTTACAACGACAGAATAGAATCTGTCAATCAATTACGTCATTTCGAATATAATTGATTGACAAGGATTCTATTCTGTCGTTTGCATTATTTTACAAAGTTTCCTGATCAAAATTTGATGATTTTATGTATATTATTTCACTTTTGTATAGTGTTTTAAAGGCAAAGGAACATGAGAATAATTTTTCACGAATCATTCAAAATACGAAAAAGCAATATTTTTGCATTATATTTGATTATAAAATCAAAATTTTTTTTGTGACACATTACATAGTCAATTGGAATAAATTTTATAGTGCAAATTCTCTTATTTAGTTAACATTCTGTTTTATCAATGTGTCTTGTTTACGTAACTGGATGAATTTGAAACTAATTATTAATCATCTTACAATAAGTAGTCTATTGTAATAATTAACAACCATTTCGAAATTTCTGAGTATCACCAATGTATATGTACATCAAATATTGCAGTTGCTGTTGTATCCAGTTAATATTATTTTGTAATAGGTAATTTAAATTTTCACTTGTCAATATTCTGATATTTGGCTTAGTAGTTCGCAAGTTTGATTTCCACTTCGGTCTTGGATGTTTGCAGTAATTCTGAATCCACTTTGAATTGAAATTCCCGATCTAATTAACTCTCGGCTTTGCTCTGGCTTTCGGCTCAACTGTTTGTGATTTCGATTCTAACATAAGGCTTGGATGATTGTAGTGGTTCGGAATACAGTCAAACTGTAGGTGTAATAAATTAACACTCATGTGTAATTAATGACTTGAATGACAAACAAACCAAATTTTACTAATTCTAGTGTGCCAGAAAAGATTGTTGAACGACAAACAAAAATTAAACAAAATCATTTTTGTACACGGGAAAGCCTTAGTAAGTTGCCATATTTTACTTTGAATAGAATTATCGATAATAATCTAGTTCCTTTTGTTGTATTAAATTGAATTACACCTGAATGTTCAAGCGCTTATAGTCACTAGAATCAAGCGGTTGTAGTTACTTAAAAATAGAATGGATGTGTAATAATTAATTTATCAATTAATATACTAAAAGTTCGTCTTGTCATTTGCTTAGTGTCAAATCACAAATGTTTATTTAGTGGGTAATTATGACTTCGTTTTTTGTAACATTAACAGTGATTAATTGCGGTTAACACAACAGACTTGGTTAGTGTTCTCCAGAATGTGTGGTCTCAATTTTTAAATGCACTACTATTGAACAACAAAATTATACTTTAAAATTCTGTGTACTTATCTACCGAATAAGTGCCTGAAAGCTTTTTAAAAAAATATTTTTCCATTGTGACATGTTAATAAGATTAACTCTCGTGGAATAAATATCTTTGAATTAAAAAAATACACATTCATTGACTTGGTTTACTTCTATTGACAACATTGCTTTAAAATAACGATTAGTTGAATGATATCTTCAGCAAAGTACATTTAAAGAACGAATGTGATGATAGCTTTAAAGGTTTTCTTTAAAAAATTTAGAAATGCTGCTACTTTGATGCAAAAATTTATCCCACTACTTAGTTATGATCGAAATATGCACATTTCTTTATGTGAGGGCCAATAACATCCAAGAAAAATAGGAAGGCTGGCATTTGTTGCATTAACAGATACAAGTCTTATCAATTTACTAAATGTGTGATGAAAGAAGCGTATCGCCCATGAACTTCTCGCCTATCCGTGTTAGCTGAAAATGTGATTCGGTGTGTGAGAAACTTTCAAGGATTTAAAATTGCATTCGAGATATATTTTTCTTAACGGAAACAACGGATTGATAATTTACGTTGCGTTCTGACTTCGTTGTCATTGAGGATTGTTCTGTTTTTTCCCAACTAATTTTCCGTTGCCATAGTTACTGTAAATGGAACAAATCTGCGAATTGCCTTAAATTTTAAGAATAGCAATTCTAAAGATTTTATTTTCTACAATGAAAATATTAATGTGTTACTCGCACATTTTATCTTAGTAACTCCTATTAAGTTTTGAAGTTATGTAATCTTTCACGTTGAACTCTTTTCAAGAAATTTTCCCTGAGGATTTATAATATATAATTGGCACTATTAAATTCAAACTTATTTCAAATAATCTTATAAATACTTTTGATAAATATAACCTGTGCTCAATATATTACTTAATGTATAAAAATTACTAACATTCCCTCATTTTATCCATATAGCGAAGTCAATTGCTGGCCTAAAAACTCAAGTGTCAGCGAAATTCTAAGACCTTTTCTGCACTTTGAACAACCCGTAGCAACCTGTTTATAAGACACATTTAATGCGAAATAACGCAGGCTTCCGACATGGTGAAGTCTACATCTGAATATTTGGAAAGGTGGACAGTTTAAATTGTTCTTTAAATAAAATGTTCTTCACGAATTGTTTTTGGTTTGGAAGAGATTCCCAATGGGGTCTACTGAAGTTTAAGAACGGTCTATAGCATGCCAGTAGATCTGTAGTTTTCCATCAAGGATACATATGTCTATAATATTCCAGTGACGATGAAGAATTTACGAAATGATGCAAACATTGTGAAAAAATTAAAACATAAATTTACTGGCGAAAAATTAAAAAAAGTTAATTCAATCATTATCTTTTTGTGTTATATTCTTAGTCAAGTCATTATCTTTAAGAGCAATTATTCATAACACAATTTTGTTGAATGCTGCAAAACATGAGGGGATCTATGAATAAAATCAATTAAAAATCAAGATTACTCATAATTAAATGAATCTTCCTTTTAAAAGAGGTTTGTGTGAGAAAAAGTTCAGGAAATTTGGTTATTAAGTATAAGTTTAATAAATTTAAGTACAATTTATAACATGCAACCGAAAGTGAATCGATTGAGAAAAGAAGAATGGCTTACAACAGTCTAGAAGAATACATATATAATAAAATGAATAAAGTCAGACATTTTTAAAATTTTCTTATTTATATTTTTGTTTTCGTTGTATGCGTGGAAATTTCTGTGTGATATTCGAAATGGTAAAATGTTTTCCGCTTTGTTTTTTTAATCTCTAGGGTCTAGTAATATCTGTTTATAAGCCATAAACAGGCATTTCTTAGACCCATCCATCAAAGAAATGCATAACTTAGTAATTTTAGTGGTTTGCTTTAAATACTTTCAGTGACGTATATTGACGTGCCGTATTTTGAACGCAATGGAGTTAATTTTGTAAACTTCATTCTCTTATTCACAAACAGGGAGCGTTATACCGTAGTTTGAATTGCAGGGAAAATATATTTGGGAATTTTTGTAAACTATGCACGTACGCGCCTTAATTGTGTGGGTGTCTTTTTTATTTTTTGAAAACTAATTTGTATTTATTTGAATTAATTTAATTAATATATTTTATAAATTTTGTAGAACAAAGCATTATTCAATGTGAAACAAAGCAATTTAAAAACATTCTAATGTGGGGAAGCATTAAATAGGGATTCAAATAAAAAGTCTTTTTTTTTATGTTTGTCGCATATTTTATGGATTGTATTATAAATAAGGTTTTTGTAAACCATATAATTTTTCATAGTTTTTTCATAAATAATTAAATAGTTTAAAATTTTTATGGATTCAATATTTATTAAATGAAATTATATTTCATGTGACTAATCGTATTATAAAATATTTTAAATTTACAATGAAAAGAGGTATTCCATACATAAAATAACTGATTGCTTAGTTAGTACAATGCTCTTTAATTATTTTAATTTATATCTTGAAAAGACAAATCTCCACAGTAATTAAACACAAATCTATTTTTATTTCTTCGCCTCTTCGAAGTTCCGATTCTCTTAATCGCGAGTTTCGTTGACTCTGCTCCAAAACCATGTGGGAAAGATTGTTACGCTTGGATAACTTTGCAGAACTTTTAACATTGTCTAAATAGGGGTGGCCGAACTCATCTATGGAAACTTAGAATAAAAGACCTTCTTCTCATTTGTAATGTTGAAAGAGAACCATTTTGCCATTTTTTTTTTAATTTTTAGATTGATTTACTCGTTTGTTGATAGGTAATATGTAGAAACTATTGACTACCTTTCTTTAAAACTGTTATTATGTTAATTTTCTGAAGGTCATTACTTGTTATTTAAATTATATATTAAATCAGTTCAAATAACCATATTAAACTTATAGATAAATGGATTTAAATTTTATTCTGATATCTTTGTAGTAGAGAGATTGTAGTTGTTTATATAACATATATAGATAATACATAATGAATGGTTGTTACTACCTCGTTTTCAGTGTGCTTGTTTTTGTGTGGAGGTTTTACCGAGAACCACAGGTTGATTCATTATTTCCTCCAGTCTTAGAACTCTCAAATCACTAGGTAATTTCGAATTAGTTATTTTATATGAAAGTAATAAGAATAATTAGATGTTAGATAAATCTGGAAATTATATTTGGCAAAAAGTAAATTTGGAACACAGTTTTCAGATATTAGCAGCCGAATGGGTAACGCTCTAGCCATCCATCGGTTTTTGAGTTCGATTCTTACCTCTGGTTTGTGTATTGTAATAAATAGGAATCCATTTTAAACTTTGTGACCGGTCAAATCAGCCTGCGTGCGCAAAAAATGATCGTTGAGCGACAAACCAATCAGAGTATTACTGTATTTAAAATTCATTTATATGTGAATATGTGAAATTTTGATTCGAAAGAAAATACATCTACGAATTAATTATTTTATTGATTATATATTTCATCTTAAAAGAAAAATACACAAATGCAGGAGTAGTTTTTTTTTATTCAAGCTTATAAAAAATAAAATAATCAAAGCCTTTTAAATGTTGAAAAAGAGAACTTTTACAATTATTTGTGCTGATTAAACAGTCATTCATCGTTTTAAATCAATCATTATTCATAGGCTTAAAAATAAATGTTGTTTTTCTCAATCCTTTAAGAAATTATAATCGGAGATTAAACTTATTACATAGCTGACACCTTCTGTAAATGTTTAATAAAAAATTAATTTTATTACTGCATGTTGATGTTTCATCTTATTACAAAATATTTACTGATTTTTTTCTTATTTAAAAACTAAGTTTACTTTTGCTGACAATTTTACCTTAAATGCCGACGTAAGAAATTTAACTCGAGATTCTCAAAAATTATTTCTTAGTTTTTAGATTTAGAATGTGGAAGGATTCAAACTAAAGAGAAGAAAAAATTGTTTTTTTTTGAATCTCGAGCAATGGATAGTGGAGTACTTCTCTTTTAATTTTACATATTTTTAATTATGTGATTCATTCTTGTCTGCATCATTGCGATAAAGTGTCTGAAATAAAGGGAGTGGCTCCATTTAATGAGAAAGGAAAAGATAACTCTTTCCACGTTATAGTTAGAGGTAATTAATAATCATTTAAAAAAATTACAATATTTTCCCTGTTTACTACAGAATAAATTCGAAACTGGAACTGATATATCTTAATTCATGTGTAATACATATAACTAATATATTATTTTCCTTAATTAGCCGGAGAATAATATATTTTGATTTCGCAAATGTGTGCTCACATGTTTTATATGTATAATTTGGAAATAAATGCAGGATTTTTGTTACTTATTTCCTTAATTATTCCTATCATAATTAATAAATAATAATAATTAAGGTATTTTTACTGGCGCCTAGAATCGTGAAGGAAACCTGCTTAAAGAGAAGCAAATTCTGTAATATATTCCATTGGGTCTCAATTTTGCATTAAATGAAATAAAATGGAATCCATCATACGCATAGTAAAGGGTCTGGAACTTTGCTTCGGTGGTGTTTGATGGTTTGCTTTGTTAGTTCAGTTAAAAAGTGCGTGTGTTAAATTCCAATAGGCTTGTATAAATGCAGCACAAATTGAAAACAAATCGTTTTATGTTGTTCCTACAGTCGTTTCCTATTATAACGTAAAAATATTTTATAAACTCAGTATTTTATGAAAAATGCTATATTAAATAAAAAAAAGAGAAACGTGTGTAAGTGATTGAAACAGATGCTGTGTTCTAAGCAGAGAATGTGAATTGAAGATGTATTTCTGCGCATTCATGACAACCATTTGTACGAAGATTTTCTTGGGGCACAGTTTTCATAAAGCAAATTGTCACTTATATGTAATACTTTAATGGCTTTTTAGGATAGGAGTAAAGTTTTTAAAGTTTATTCTAGATATATATATACTTATGTAATATATATATATATGTATATATATATATATATATATATATATATATATATATATATATATATATATATATATATATATATATATTATAATCATATATATATATATATATATATATATATATATATATATATATATATATTATAATCGAAAATTAATTATTATAACGATATTTGACTGTAAAATATTTCTTTTGAACAAGTTTGGTGGTTCTACCATGGCGATTTATGTATCAAACTTCATCAGATCTGCACTTGAAAGATCGCAGCTTCCATCTTTAGTTCCACAGTCTCTGGGATTGAAGCGAGAAACGTTTCACTCTGAAAGAACATAGTTAGTTCTATTCGCTTTTTGCTCGCTGAAAATTTGATTGTAAAAATTTTTAATCATAAGATAATTTTACAAATTTTAACAGTTCAGTTGAAAATTAACTGCACACTTTGCTGGGAAGTCTTATTCATTTGTATTCATTATAATTGTTCAAAATCAAAACTGAAAGAATAGTTTTGTGGATGTGACTAGCTTTTAAGTATTTTTACTAGCTCACTTTCGTTTCCAATTAAAATGATATAAATGGTTATTATATTGAATTCCATTTCTACGTTAGTGAATAAATATATACGTTATTATAACCTGAAGATTCTTAGAAGTCTCTGGAAATGAATTTTTATCGGTTTTTCGATTTTATAAAATTAGTACTAAGGCTCCATTATTTTTTTCCATCTTTGATAAGTTCTTTGATAGTAATAAGTTCCTCCTGATATTATATAAAATGCTGTTTCATAATGTATATTATTTCCATCAAATTGTATACAATCATTCACGCACCCATACACACAGATATATTTATATATATTATTTTTGATTTAATAAAGATTAATGCAAATATTTTAAAAAAAACTTTAATTAGAATAAATAAAAATAAAAAGCAACCAAAAATGCTCACATTAAAAAATATTTTTAAGAAATTAGTAAAAAGAGTATTTAAGAACAAGATGAATTTTTTAAAAGACGAAGATGGAAATTAAAAATAGAAAAATTGTGAAGCAAAAAATAAAATGTTGAAGAAAAAAAAATGATAGAATGAAAGCGTGTCCATTCTCATCACGGTATTAAGGGAAAAGTGTTTCGAATTCATTTGTGTAAAGATTCTAAAGTATAAATAAAAAATATACAAATAGTATGCATATATAATTTCCAATAGGTTCTTTTCAATGATAAATTTTGCTTAAGTTCTCTTGTGCTGTTGCAGATACATTCTTGCAGTTTCCATCCGCTTGTTTACAGTTTGAAAACATTGCACTAGCTTTCGAAACGAGGTAAATGGCAGAAGAAAAAAGTCAATTGAGCGTGGACTCACAAAATTATTCCCACTCCCTTACCTCCTCTGGGATGTGGTTCACGAAACTCGTCCTTCAACCCCAGTGTCGTTGATTCAAGAAAAATATCCAGCCCTTGTGGAAAGCTTCAGAAAAAGAGGTTCGAGAGTGATCGCTGTTGAATAATCAATGGAACGATTGATGAATTATTTCTATTGGAGAGAGGTAACACAGAATTTATCGCCAAATTTGCTTATTTGTGTCGCCAACATGCAGATTGGACACTCACACTGAATGCAAACACTATGAGAGCTAATAAAGACATTTTATCATTTAAATGCGAAAATGTATTTTTGGCTGAGATTTTAATACTGAATTTGTAAATGGGAGTACGGGAGTTTATTACATATTTAAAATAAAGAAAAGTGTGTGCTGCGCAATATAAAAATGACAAAAAGGGTAATGTTTAATTTACTTCTATCTTTGTTTTGTCTTCTCTTAAGGATATTGATTTCCTGTCTTGCTAAATTATTTAGAATTTAATTAAATGAAAATCATAAAATATAGCCTTTGGAATATTTAAGTAAATGCACAATTACTCAGTTAAGCATACGTATAATTTGACAACTTGAATAAATCTGGTTTGAAATGCACCGGCTTTCAGTTCAACAGTTCGTGAGTTCGAGTCTCTCATTTTAAGTGCGGTTCGGTATCCATTTTGGGCACATGAATAAATTCCCGTCTATCAAGAAAACTGGAGTTTCTTATCTTTGGTTTAACAATAGTTCATGGTTTCGAACCTTATTTTGGGTTAGGGTGCTTGTAGTGGTTTGAAATTCATCCATAGGTCCCGGTATGATTAGCCTTCGTACGCAAAAAATGATCGATAAACGTCTGACAAACCAAACCAACCAAGAAGTTGGAGAAAAGTTTGTCGAATTATCTCAATATTGTTTGTTTTTAAGTACATTTTTAAAAAAAATTAAAACACAAAGTTATACATTAAAAAAATTAATATAGAACATACGATAATTTGTAGCACAATTTATTTGCAAAAATATTTATAATACAGGTTCTTTAAATCCATTATTTTAACAACGGTTAAAGAAAAGCTATTATTAAAATGAAAAACCTAAAAAACAATATAATTCACTAGCGACCAGTTATATTTGGTAAGTAATGTTCTATTATTGGGAAATCTTTGGCGCCATTTTTTCTGGTCGATTAGATTTTAGATATGTACTACACTTTAATCTATAGGTCACAATCCGCTAAGTATTCTGTTTATTAGGATTAATTTTTCGAATTAATAATAAATGAAAATATTGGCTTATAAATTAATAATTGTAGCAGTTATTATTGAATTTATATATGAATTATTTGAGAGTACTTTGACCTTCTATTCGTTTTCAAAAAATCTTCATTTTGTATTTTATCCTACTAAAGATGAAATCGAATGATTTGTTGCAATTTAAATGGATATTTATTTGTATGAGTATGCAATCTCTCGCTTTATCAACTACCTTTGTTCCGTCCCTCCCTTTTATTATTTTTCATTTTTGTTTTCTCTTTACCTTCTCCCCCCGACTCGTTCGCCAAAGGCGTAGGCGGCAACAAAATGCGCATCCGGATGAGTGAACACGACTCTTGATTGGATAGCTACGCATGCATAGATATGCTAATTTCGGCGTATTCATGATTTGATTATTATTTTTTTTTATTATCTTCCGCGCTATTTTTTTCAATCTCCTCCTCCCCCATCTTCTTCATTGATTGCGAAGAAATGGAAGTAAACAATGTGAGCGGATATTTTTTTTCATTCTTTCGCTGCGATAAGACGTTCCCGCGATAAAAGAGAAAAAAAAGTGAACTTGTTTTCGGTTTTTGCTTACCCAAACGGGGCCTCTCGCATCTGTTTCTAGGAAGGAAGAAAAAAATAATAAAGCCAAAGCTTGATGACGAACGACATGTAAATATCGTCACTGCGCCTGTAAATTCGAATGCAAAATAATTCCGCCTTCTCTTGAGGTGAAATTGTTTCTTTATGTTCATCCCCTTCTGCCAAAGGAACATACTTATATTAAGGTAATATTAAGTATTTTTTCTATTTACGAAATTAACCCGACACGTTTTTTCCATGTAAATGTCAGCTCACATTAATTTGAATAACAATAAAATCTGAAAACGATTTTGATATTATTTCAAAGTGATTACAATTTTTTCCATGTATTTCTTTTTATTAAATAAAACATACTTTATCGTTTGAAAATTATTTTGATTAAGTAAAAAATACTTTTAAGTAACTTTTTCAAAAAATAAACTATTTTAATCTTGAGAGATGTATTTCAGTGGCAAATACTGAAATTGTATTTAATTTTTATCTATTTACTTTGGATGGCAATTTTTGTCATTAGAATTATTACATTTGAGAACAATGATACTGCTTTTCTTTCTTTCTTTTTTTTAATTTTTCATCTTTTTCAATGGCGGTCATTTTATATTATCCTCTCAAAACAATGTGGCAATATACTTTTAACATTTTTATCAAAGTATTTTATTTTGTAATTTTCTGGATTTTTTTAAAATTTGTGATTTATGCCAGAAATTTATTAAATTATTTTATATTTTTCAAATGTATTGATATCTGTGTTTTGTTGCTCTCATTTTTTGTTCTCATTCTTTTCTAAGGGGAGAGGGGAGAACATTTCAGATTTATTCTCTGAACTGACAGAATGAAATTTTTTACTTTATTATCACTAAGTCAAATGTGTATTAATTGGTAATTAATTTTTTTTTTCAAAAATGATCATTATTTCAGCAAGGAATTACTGGATCAACATCGTTCGATTATTGCTCGTTATTGACATTATTTCTGTTCTTCATAGTTATTAATGCGTTTAAAATTTTAAATTGTTATCATTGTGATTATCTTGAATACGTTAAAAGATATTTGAAGGATGATGAAAGATTGAAAAAGGTTTTATATTGTGTGCGATTGGTTTAAAATTATCTTTTTCAACTGGAGTATAGTCAACAAAATTTGAAATAAAACATATTTCTCTGGAAAATAAAAGCAACATATTAATTCAATCTGGGTGCATTTTAAGTGAAATTATTCATTCGTATTAAGAATATAACCAGCCGTTAAAAAGTGAAATTGAAAATTTATGATCTAAGTAGTATTAGAGTACATGGTAAAGTATTTATAAATGCTTAAACATTAACAATTATTTTGTATGTACAGAAAATAGATTTTTTCACAAATAAACATATATTCATATATCATTAAATTAAATATAATTAAATTATTTTGAGCAGGTTTTAAAATTTTTCTGTCAAACCATTTTTGTTGAATCTTTTTGGCGCGGATAGAATAAATATTTCGTTATGAAATTTTTTTGTTGAAGAATACGATTATAAGTACTATATGAAACACACACGAATGAGATTACTAAGCCATGCTGTATGAATTTAAATGTAGATGTTAATGTGTGTACATGATCTTTCAATT
This sequence comes from Latrodectus hesperus, assembly GCA_037975125.1. NCBI lineage: Eukaryota > Metazoa > Arthropoda > Arachnida > Araneae > Theridiidae > Latrodectus > Latrodectus hesperus. The sequence goes on from CM075857.1 coordinate 25,347,702, forward strand.
CATGTGTAAATTAAAATTTTTTATTCTGTTTTTCAAGCTTAATGAAATTATTCCTATGATTTTATTGATCTAAAATGTGCAATTTTTGTTTAATTTTTAAAATATTTATATGTATATAATGAAAAATATTAATTAATTTTCAACTAATATTTTAATGAATTTTTTTTACAGTTGTTTCAACACTTTTGTCTAATGGCGTCAACAGTCCCTCCCTTCTTCATAAATACGATAAAAGAATTTTCAATAATTTCATGAAAATTTTGTTAAATTAAAAGGACATTTTCATGTTACAAGTTTCTTTGAATCATCTTGAAATAACATTGTCGATAACTGTTGATAATTGACGTAACTTGTTCGGTAATTTTGTGATTTATTTCTCAATAACCTGTAATTATCGTAACGCCAAAAACTAAACAAGAAAAGATTTTGTAACAATTATGTGTTTATGATCATGATTTTCTGCATATTCCTTTTATCTGTTTTTCTTGTACGAATAATGAAAGGAAGAAAGGAATTGGATTTCCCTTTTTGCATTCCCAAGTATTGTTCTGGGAAACGTCCTATTTAACATTCAAAGAAAATTCTCCCATCGTGTTTCTTTTTGTAGACATACTGAGCAAGGAGTATGAGAGGCTGAGTTCTATTAAATCAATATAGTATCCTTGAAAAACTAAGTAGTTGATGTTGCCATCGATTTTTTTTAAAAAAAAGTCATAATATTAGTGGATTAAATCAATATATTGCACATTTATCGAATGTCTTGGAAATTGAAAATTATGACTTATAAATATAGGTTATAACATTCATACCTATAAGACTCATTTGAAACTGTGCATTAGGTGTAGATATTATTGAAAAGTGTTCACACTGTAGTTTTATTTAACTATAAAACTGTAAATTTATTATAATAATAAAACTGAGTTTATTATTATATATAAAATAAACATTTAAGTTCTTTAAAATTTAGTACTACCTTAGAGTTAAATAATATTGAAAAGATACTGTAGTTTTATTTAAAAATAAAATTATGTAACTTTATTATTATGATAAAATGGGGTTTATTATTATATAGAATAATAATATTGCTGTGAAATTATGAATAAATAAAGGAGGAAAACTTTTATGGGTTTGGAGCATAATGATAAAAAATTTACCTATGATTTACATTTGCAATAACAAAATAAATTTGGTGTTACTATGATGCTGATAATTATTTTTTTACTTCTACTTTTTATGTTATTTTTTGAAGTGTATGTAATTGTAATTATATATCAACTTGAATAAGAGAAAATAAATTTTAGTGCTATTCGCATCTTTAGATTTTTTTTCCTTTAAATAGAATGAAATCCATCAAAAAGTAAAGTTGCCATATATATTTTATATTTATTAAAGTTTATTTAAAAATGACCATCCCTGCTTTTGAGCGAAAGGTTATCGTACGAATATTTTTTCTTTCACATCAAGTGTAAATTTGTTGTTATTTTGGTCTTTTCTAAAATAGATTTTAATTTTTTATGGCATGATATTGTGGTGGTTAGTTCACATATACCGTGTCATTAATTTTATCTTTTTTCTTATTGTTTTTGGGATTTTATTTTTCATTTTATAACTCTGCGTGACAAATTTTAATAAATCAGTTCGCATCCTAAAATACCCGAAACATAAATTTTCTAATTATTAAGGTCTATCGATTTATTAATAAGTTTCGTAGCCAACTTTACTGGCAGTAATTTTTTTGGCGTAGGCTTGAGCACCCAAGCGCGAAGAAATCTTCTTACAATTATATCTTCAATATTAGTCATTATCGAAGCAGGGGAGAGAAGCGATCCAAAATATTCTGTGTGTTGTGGCTCTCTTGAAAAATTAGAGTTTCCCATTTGAATACACAATTTTCTAAAAACTCATTTTAAGGGGAGATGAATATTTGGCGAAAAAAAGGTCGATTATTAAAATGTTTTATCATAATTAAAAAAGAGATTTTCTTTTTGGAAAGTGCTCAACGGAAGTGTATAAAAGTGAACAAAACGTGCCCTGAAGAATAAAGCGAAGTGGGTTAATGCACTCTCTGTCGATGCTTTCCAGTTTTTCATTCCTTTTATGCCTCGCACCACAGATTATGATTTCATTTTTAAGATTCTGAAGAGTAATGAAATTTCTGCCATTTTCGTGTGTGCACCGTTTGTCTTCTGAAATGCGGAATTTATGAGCTCTAACATTGTTTTCTGATTTGCGAGTAAATTTTTTTTCAGGAAGCGGTATTAGATAAGTGTTGGGGGAAAATAAAAAAAAAATAGAGATAAAAAATAAATGTGTTTATGTGAGTTGCAGAGTTTATGAATCTTTTAAAATTTTGGAACAAGATTTTCGAACTAATACTATATGTGCTATTTCGATAATTATAATTAATAATTATTGAATGATGATTAGAGATAAGATTTCCAAATACTATTTCAGAAGAAATTAATTGCAGAATCTTGAAGAACTATTATTATTTTTCTTTTTAGTATCTGTTGGAAAATAAATTGATCCCCAGGGAAATTAAACTAAAAGTGTACAAAACAATTATTCTTTCCATGGTGATATGTGATTGCGAGGTTTTGACTTTGATACAGAAAGACATACATAACTCATTAATTTATGAACGGAAAGTACTTAGAACATTTTTTGTCGATTACGGTTTAATAATAAACAATTGAAGCCATGATGAATTGGAAGTTTTTATCAATCATAAAAATATAGTAAGATTTATCAAAACACAGATACTTTCATGTCTTAGGCACATAGAGACGTCACCCGCTGACCGTGTGGTTAAGATCTTGCATTGAAAAACCGTGTGCAATAAACCAAAGGGTATATAAAGGAGAAGGTGGCTTGATGACGTCTTAAACGGTCTTAAAACCTTAAGGGTCTCCAAATGTAAAATTGAAATCAGGGACAGAGCTGTCTAGAGCGTTATTGCAGGCTAAGGCTTACCCTGGGATATAGTGCCAATAAAGAAAAAATGTATTATTTAAAATTTTGGAACAAAATTTTCGACCAGTATTATACATGTCAATTCGGTAATTATTATTAATAATTATTGTCTGATTAGAGATAAATAGCACAGATTGGGATTATTGGTTGGAAGGATTTGTTCTCATTAAATATATTTGAAAGAGTCATGTAATTGTTATGGGGCAACACGACTCTTTTAAAGTTTTATATATTTTTCCATTGGTTACATTATCATTAAAAATAATAAAAAATTTCTTAAGAAGGAAAGGAAATGTAGGAAAAAGTGCCATGATTATAAATAAATTTTATAAATTAAAAAATAAGAAGTCGAAGAATTCTGTTTTTAATATTCTAGACTAGACTTATAAATCCATCGCAATTATGGTGACACATTTGAAAACCGAATCCAGATCAAACAAGCGATGGTTACTTGTGCTCTTGGTTAACTAGAGATTGGAGATTAACGCATATCATTGTTAGAATGCTCTTCAACGAAACAAACGAAACTTTTGCTACGATGAAAAAAAATGTATATAATATATTTATTTATAATCTTTAGTACTCCCAATATTGACGGGAAAGATTTGATGCAGTTGATATACAATCGCTAAATTTTAACTAAATGTAGTCAGATGCATGTTATTACATTTTCTAGTTCTGGTGTAATTATTGCTTTAAATTCATTTCTGTTTTGCTCTTTTGTGGCGCCATTTTAACCTTATTATTAATTCCTGGCATCTTTGATACGATGTATAACTAATTGCTTTCGCAATAATTATAATGATTACATACATAAGAGCAGAATAGTATCCGAATTGCTAATGTACAATTCAGAAAACAATCTAGTTTCAATGTCTTTATTCAGGACTTTTTCTTCTCAAAGATAACATTTTTCATTTCTAAATTCGCTTTATTTTCATAACATTTATGATACTTAAAATAAAGAAATATTTGTCAAATGTGAAATCGTCACTGTAAATGAAATTTCATAGTTAATTCTAGTTAATTATCGTTAGCAGCACCTATCACTTTAAAGTCAGCACAATAAGCACTCATAGATTGCACTTACGAAATCAAATCTCTTCAAATATTCTGTTTTTATCCTTGGCAGTTGATAGGTTACGATTTACTATTTTCTGGATTACAATGTTAACGTGTGCCTTGCAGTATTCATAAGCCATGATTTCGATCAATATAGAGAAAATTTAGTTTTGCTTAGCCGTGAAGAAAATATTCACATGAAATAATATAATTTATTCATGCATGTTATTTTGTTTTAAATCTTAACTGTGATCTTACTATATAGTTTAGATTTATTAATCTTGAATCACGAAATAAACTAAACATCTTTTTATGTGCTCTTATCTCTTTTGAATTATTGTATTAAATTTAGTTAACACTTAGTTCTTCAAGTACTCTTTGTTTCCAAACTCGAAAAACTTACAGGGTTTAAAAAATATTACCTATTAAAAATACATTTTTGCTTGTATCCATTAATGTATTTTGTCAAACTATTATTATATTGATTATGTATATTTTATAACTTTTAACAACTTCGGTAGCAAACTGAATTTTTCTTTACTATATTTTTCTTTTTATCTTTATTTAATTTCAAGAAAAATATCTATTTTAAAATTTGGTCAATTTTTGTCATGGGTCTTGTTAATTTTTTTTTTGTCTTTATTGATCTATGTAATTTTTTAAATCATAACATGAATTAAACTCTAAAATTTTTACTTATCATATTAGGAATGAAATTTGGGTTTATACAAACATTTGTTTTCGCACCAGATTCATTCTCTTATTAATGCAATGTCATTTTTGAGGGCAGAAATTAAATGGAATCTCTAAAAATAGATTTCGTGGCTCAATTTTGATACTGCCATCGTAAATTGATGTATTTATTTTAATATAATCCGACACAGTTTTATCCTGGAAACTCTTGAAAGGAAGGTATTAAGAACTATCTATGGGCCTGTACAGGAACATTGTTGCTGGCGAACCACATATAATTTTGAATTGTATAGGCTGTATAACCAGCCCCAGATTATCCAGATTATCAGAAGCAACAGGTTGAGATGGCTTGGCCATGTCTGCAGAAGCCGGGAAAACAACCCCACCCTAGAATATCAACGTTTAAGATCCCCGAAGGATTCCGTACCCGAGGAAGATCACCAACAAGATGGCTCGTTGACACTGAAAATGACCTCAAGATACTGAAAATTAGGAACTGGAAATGTGTCGCTCTGGACAGACTGGGCTGGAAAGGTCGTGTTGTAGAGGCAACTAAGACCTGTAATAGGTTACGCTTTTAAATGAATGCTATTAAAGTAGAAGAGAAGACCTAGTTTTATTCTAATTTAATACCATAACTCAGTTAAAAATGTGGCGTTCTCTATCACAAATTTAGCTTGTTCGCAGAGCCTGATTAAGGAAGGAGCAGTTCAGAGGGGCCCTCACATCAAATGGAAAGTTTATTTTACATTGTGAATCAAAGAGAAAGTTTGTTGTTGTGAATCAAAAGCTCTCCTCTCCCGCAATTAAGTTTTTTCCCCGGATCGCATAGTCTAATTAGGACCCTGCTTGTTCGATCACAAAAGTGGTAAAAGACCAGATCGGAAGTATGTTTAGGGCTGACAGGAGCTGCAGTTTCGCCTAAAAATAAAGTAAAATGGGCTTTTGTTTGAAACTGAAAAACTGTTGAATTCTGTTGCAATCATAGAATATAAAATTTTTAAGTGTTTGTTCTTTACATCTTATTCTACTCTTTACAATTAGAAACTCACTTCAGTTGATTGAAAAACTGGCTGCCGAAGGGTTAATGTTCTTTCTTTCAGTTCAACTGTTCGTGAGTTGGAATCCCGCCTTAGGCTTGAATGTTTGTAGTGGTTCAGAGTCCACTTTAAACTCTAAGTCCCGCTTTAATGAACCAGCATATGTAAAAAAAAAATCACCTTGGAACTAAAGACAAAACCAACTTTCAGCTTGTGAACATTTTTCATCTTTTCTCTTTGATTTCAGTAAATTGCTATTTAATGCTTCAAATTTTAATTTAAGTATTAATAATTAGATTCTGGTATGGAAGAAAACTGTATGTAATTTTGTGTTGTACCGAAAAGAACAAACTCTTTTTTTCTTAATTCTTAAATTTCCTATTCAAAATTCGTCATATGTATGACGTTTTTCTTCCAATGACTTAAAGCCTATAAAATGATAATTGACTTAACGTTTACAATGATTCAGGTTTTCCTTTTATGGCTTTGTTTTATTTCCTTCGAGTCATTCGTGCATCTCATTTTTCTATTTGCATACACAGCTGAAAACCTTATGCATCTGCTATGATACATGCCAAATTTATGGTTTTGTGCGCCAAATTTATTTTAAAGTTTCTAACACTACATATACTTCCCCGAACGGCGCATGTACATGAGCAGACTGCATTTAAAATTTTAGTCTCGTAATAATACACACGTAAGTAAATTTTAAAAAAAAACTATTTTTAATGATACTTTAATATATATTTTGGAGTAAGCTCTCTGGAATGTATGCGAGTTTAGATATGAATACCAAAAATATTAATATGGATAGTTACTGTTAGGGAAACATTAACTATCTGCTGAAAGTCAATTATTAAATTTCCATCCGCAATATCCAAGTTTGCAGTTATTGAAATTGTGATAATTTGAAGAGATAATCATGCATATCAAGTGTAGCTGTGATTTTTTTTTTTTAAATTATGTATGATGGATATACGTCAGATTTGAATGTAGGTTAAAAACAGCCGTATTATAATGTAAATCTCTGGATTAGATTTGGAATTAATAAAGTTGTAAACAGATTGATCTCTAAAATTTTTATTAATTTTTCGTCGCGCTTTAAAATAGTATTAGCGAATTTCAGAGATATTTTAGAGAGAGATATATAATTTTAGAGTTATTTATATATTTTTTATTATTGGCAAAAATAACTGCAAAGTAAACCGGTGTGTGATGTAAAGGAAATATTTTAACATTTTAAGCAAAAGTTTCTGAAAATAGGAATTAATATTGAAAAATTGCTCATTTTAAGAATTATGTGCTTGTTTAAAAATCTATTTCTTTTTAGCTTGCAAGTTGCTTGTATTTGTTACACAGATAAAATTACCTTAACTCTTGAAATAATATTTGATAAAACAAATTACTTTCTCTTAAAAGTGTATTTTAAAAATTCCTTAGTATTTTATTTTGTATTATCTAGCGTGCCTAAATTTGAATTTTTTTTTCAGCATTTATAAGTAGAAAAAAGGCTTACACTAAATAGAAATTTTCATTGAAGAGAATACTCCTTTCAGTTGAACGGAGAGGCTTGTCTGAACAATAAGCATTTTGTGGAATCAATTCTCGTCTTGGGTGTGAAGCTTGTACTGATTTTAAATTCAATTTAAACAATGTCTCAATTAAACCTTGTTTATAAAAAGTGACCGTTAAGAGACACATAATTTACTCCATTATTTTTCTAATGCCTAGCTGCTTTTAGGCCTTTGCCCTATTCAGCCCTATATAATGGCGAAGTGATGGCATCTCACATAAGTGAAGTACCCAGTGGGTGCCATCTTCGCCCTGAAAGTGAAGTGATAAAGAACGAAAGACAAACACAAAGAGAGAAAGAAAACATCTATGCCAGAACCAGGATTTGAACCGAGGACCTACTGCTTCGCATAATTTAATCCATGAATTCCAAATTGACAATTTTACAAACAGGAAAGTCAACAATTAAAAATGATATTATTTCTAATGAAAAATCTTTGAAATATTTTACCTTATGTGGTATTTAAAAAACTTGGCCATGTCTATTCAAATAAATATTTAACTGCAAAACTAATTGAGAATAAATAGTAAATTGAGAAATTTTAAAATTGAGTTGAAAATAATTCTTGAAATATTTGACGTAATCTGCGATTATGAGGAAACTGTACCTTTCTATATGTAATGAATATTGAATGATTGTGCAGTAAATGCTCTTAGAAATACCGACACTTGAAAAGTATTAGTGTTGAATGTATATAATTAAGAGAAAAGATAAGTTCCCCCTCCAGATCAATGTCAAAATTAATGGAGTGGATCCTTTGGTGGTGCCATCTGTCGGAGGAGTTTAGAGCAAAGTCGTACTTTCAGTTTCGTGGTGCTCTGGTTAAAAAAAAAAAACACCCTATTGACTTAAATTCGCATAGCCAAAGGCATAGCGATCTTGGTTGTCCAAGTGCCATAAGTAACAACAACGACAACTTAGATAGATTCACAAATATTTCTTATTTACAGTAGGATCATCTATTACAGCTTAATTATTTTGTTAAAAGCTGTGAAAATTTAATTATTATACTTTTCTTTTCAGTGTGGTTACAGGGCAAATTTCATTTTAATAAATTCAATACAAACTTGTATCGTTATATACAACAAATCACGAATATTCAATATTTCGCTTTCTGTTGAATATTTATGATTCGTTGATGAGAAAGTTAACATTTTATGATTTTGTAGGTAATAAAATCTAAGTGAAATAGGTATTAGACTTTCAATGACTACCTGGCAGCTGAATAGTTAATGCTGAGGCCTTCGACTCAATAGTTCGTGGGTTCGATTCCTAACTCGGTATTGGATGCTAGTAGGGGTTCGGAAAAGTACGAATCAAACTGGCATCCAATCGATTGCTCTATTTTTTGGCGAAAAATGTATTGTTTTCAAATCACAATGATGAAACAACGTAAAAAATTATTTTTCTTTAGTGTGGAGTTATTTTTTGTATTAATAAGAATGAGTAAATAAAATATTTACTGTGTTTATTTAAAAATTTTTTTTGAATGTTTTAAAAGTATAAAAAAAAGTTTAGTATAAGATAAGTGAAGTACATTAAATATATGTTGACCATTGCAAAAATAAAGCATGCATAACATGGCATATTAATTCATATTTTGAAGATAACTTGATTGATGGTAAGCAACACACCTTCTCTTCTGCTATAAATTTTCCCAACTAGTTCATTGCAATTTATAAGTTTTTGCTTTCAGGAAATATTTTATTTTTGTATAGAAATCTTTTCCTGTGAGATCTCATACAAAAAAAAAAATTGTAGTGTTAAATGATTTAGGCTTGAACAAAATCCAAAATACCTGATACAAAATATGACATAAACACCGGAATGTTGTTATCTTAAAAACATTGACTAAATCGTTTATCTTCAATTTTTGAACTTTATTGATCATAAAAATAAATTTCTGAATAATGTTAATGTATCTAAATTTTTTGCCTGAAGTAAACTAAAAGCTATTGAAGATATTAAGAATTTTAAATTTAACTGTCCTATATTAGCCATGTATTTTCTATAATTTATGTGCTGTGAGTATATTTTAGAGAGAAATTTTCTATAATTAAAGATAAAATTTCGTATGCCTATGTATGTATGTATGTATATATGTATGTACTACTTATCACACTTATAACGGGACAAAATTATTTTACCTATTTTTCTATGTTAACTTTCTGTATTAAATATGAATTTTAGGAATAGAATAATTTAATGAATTTCCTCCTGGAAATTTTATTATGAGAATTTTGTACGCGTAATTACAGGTACACTTGATTTCCTGGACACGATGCCAACGAACGAACCAACCAAAATATTAAATAAGATAGAAAATATAATTTCTAACTTAGTTCTACCAAGCTCTAAAAATTTATTACTTGTAATTTATTACATCTTATTTTTAAACATACTTTCAGCGGTTATCTTTTCGATGTGAAAATATCTCATTGCAAAACTTTAATTCTGCGAATGTGCAGAAAAATTTTATGTATTTATTTTATTTATCAGAATATAACCAAGATTAAAAGTCTTGCATGGTGATTCGAGAACAAAAAATTAACAACGAAATAATTAAACATTTTACTTGAATTGTCTGATTTTGCATAATCCAAAACATATGCATTTGAACAGTATTGGAAAGTAATACCGCACACGATTAAGAATCTTTTTTTAATTTATATTTTTCAATGATTCTGCATATATTTTATGATATAAACCGCTGTTTTCTATACGAATTTCTTTCCTTAAAAAATTGTTAAGCATATTAAATATATTGCTATAACTCTTTTCAAATTTATATTACAAATATTTTAAGGGTTTAATTTAATTTACTACTTTTGTTATACATTTTAAAATTGAACACTTAAATATAATTATGAATGTTTTTGGTTACAAAAATATGTATGCATAAAATTGACACTTTCAGTTTTTATATATTAACTTCAATTGCTTATGTACAATAACAAAACAATGAACCTTAATGTAAACTATGGTTTAAAGTATGGCATTATTTTCTTGTTGGCAGCACTACATAAGAAATTCATTAAGATATAGATTAACTTTGATAATGATCAAGTTTGAATCTTTCTTAGAAGTCCAATGAAAATATATTATGTGATAAAAAATAACATTTATCAATTACAAAACATTAAACTTGCTGAAAACGATATTTTAATTTTTATAGAGTTATCAATACGTTTGATTTAAATGATAAGTAAATATTCTTTGTTGGGGAATATTTTCATGCTAATTTTAATTTTTGGATGTGTAGAATTTTTTTTATCTGAAATTATTTTACTATCTAAATTTATTTAAAATATTGGCAACATGAAACCTGAATTTATTGTAAGTTTATTTCATTATAATTAAAAATTTTTTAATCTTAATTAATTTTAGATTTTAACATTTATGATTTGTATTTCAAATCCATGGAATAATTATTTTAATTTGATATATTATTTCTGATTTTTTACTTCATATACTATATAAATTAGTAATAAAAATTCTTTTGTTTAAAAGGCAAAATAATGTTTAATTTTTCATATTAAAATATATGAACTTTTTTTATTAAATTCATGTAATTTTTTAAGAAAACTTTATTTAAATAGGTTTCTTTTTCTTTTAATTTTATTCTATTCGATGAACATTAATGATTGATTAAAATTTTTCTTGATATGTAAACAATAATTAAGTTAAGAAACAACAATTTACATAAATGTTTTGGTAATTATTATTGTAATTTCATAATTGTTAGAATTTAACTCTTAAGTGCAATTATTTTTCAGCTCCTTTTTGAACGAAGTAACATATTTGCTTAAATGAGTTTTTATCTTAGTATCCTGTAAATCGTTAAATTTAATAAAACCCTTCCTAAATTTTTAACATAGTTTCAAAACATATGGAACATTCAGAAATGTTTAAAAAGTCAGAACTTTGTTTCAGCCTTTTAATATAAAACCGATATCATTCCATTTAGGCAGCAAAAATATCACCGAAGCATTTTTGGGTAACAGCATACGAAAAAAAAAATTTTTTTTTTGAAAATTATTATTATTTGTTGTAACAACAATTTTTACTAAGAAAACTCTAAGATTTTAATATTAATTTAATAAAATGTGATCGTTAAAGGCTGTAACTGGTGACATTTTATTTGAAATCAGTAGCACCATTTGGCGATTTTACCGATTGCACCAATAAAATTGACAAATATCATAAAAATCTAAGATATGTTATCAATAATTGTTGTAATTTCTAGAAGAATGGCTGTTTCATAAAAGCCGCATTTGTAAAAATGCTTAAAAGTTTGTAAATTGGGGAAAAAAAAAAAAACGCACATTGGATATCACTGCCGTAAAGAAAAAGTGAATTATATTGCAACGATATCGCCGAACATTACAAAGGTTGAAAATTTTTGATTTATTTTATGTACGAACTATCAGAGTTAAAAAGTGCATAAAATGTTAGGCATTACACAAAAATAAATATGGGTGAGAGAAACTGAAAATAAACTCACACTCTTGGATGTATCACACACAGATTCTAAAATAAACTCACGTTCTCAAATAAATTGACGCAAAAAAATATCGTTTTTTTTTTTTTTTAGCTTTTTCTGAAAAAGTAATTACAATATGTACATTATGTGTGTGAAGCATTAAAAATTTAATTCCTCTCTGCATTAATTGAAATTACTTAGCAAGTACTGAATTAGAATTTAGCACACATCACATATATTTCTTGTCTGTAGTGTTTCTTCACCTGGGTACCTATAGTAAACGGGAGTAGAAAAATAAGTGTTAAATTTTTAAACAATATTTTTTACATAACTGTTTTTTCTTTATAAAGTACTCTGAAAACTTATTTAGAATGCACTGTATAAGAGCAAAATAGAAGGCATACTTAAAAAAGATTCTTACTTTATTGTGGGTAAATTTCTTTTTCCTTTGAAATCTGAAAGTTCTATTTCATTTTCATTCATTATGCTCTTAATCATTTAGTCATCCAATAGTTCTTATGTACAAATTTCATTTGCATTCACATTTAAAAAGTATTGAACTTAAATTTAGGGCCACAAAGTTTCAAGGAACTTTGTTGAAATGCATATAGATGAATAATTAGTTCATCTTCCTTCAAGTCGTTAAGTAAATGTTCTTGTCTTTCATCAGTGTTACTGTGGTTTTTTAAATAAAAACTTACATGTCAAAATGACCTAACTATCACTTTTTCTGCAGCGTTATTCCAAGCAATGCATTACGCCTAGACTCACTTTTATAAGGCGATTCTATGTTATGATCATTTCTTGCAAAAGTATCTCACCATATTTGTGGTTGAAGCTAATCTGATGTATGGTCAAAAAAGATGTCAGTTAGATTAGCGGTGTGAAATTTCGCATGAATTGCTTTAAAAAAAAATCTCAGATTTTAAAGTCAATAATGCAGTTTTGAAGAATATATGATTTTCTATTTATCCACAATCCGATCGACTTTTCAACTAAATGCATTGATCCGAATATTTCTATTGGGGGAAAAAAAGATGATAAAAAAAAATTGGAAAGAGGATATATAAAAATAAACGCAGTTGAAAGATACTTGAAAATGAATCTCAAAATTTAGTCCGTGAATGTTAGTTAAAATTATCAGAGTGTGTGTGTGGGGGGGAAACCACATGTTAAGGGACCAGTCATTAATTCGTAAAATCGTGAGTGTTCGTAAATGAGAAGTTTGAAAAAACGAGCGTCTACTGTCAATTCAGCATGTTTGTGTTGATATTATTAACGGTATTTTCTCCGACTTTTACGCATATTTTCTTATTTTGCTGTAATTTTTAATCTGTTAAGTTTTATGTCGCATGAATATAAAAATTTCATAGAAAAATTAAACCTAGACACCTTCAAGCCGCAACTTGTCGGTGTCTAGGTTAAACTTAAGAAACTTATGTATATAATTAGAATTTATTAATGTATTCACTTTTAAACATGTAAAGGCATTTGCATTATGTGAAAATAAATCTAATATTACAGTTAAAATATATTACGAAATTCAACATTTTATAAAATTATTACATTATTTGTTAATAAAACGCATTTAATGATATTTTAACGTTGTGAAATTGAACTGTTTCCAAAGGGAAAGAAAATTACGTTAGTATAAATAAATCACTTTATCATCGAAGAAATATAAAGGCTGTAAATTCAAGAACTAGTGGACCGATTATTATTTGTTCAGCTATTTTTTTTATGTTACGATTTTAGGTTGCTTTAAAACTTTAACAACGTGATCATTCTGTTTTCTGGCGCCAGAGATTTATTGCAAGTATTTTCTTCAAAAAAGCCTATACTGCAGAAGTCCACGTGTTCCGTTCAAAGGGGGAAAATTGAATTAGGAGTTTGATTTAACTTTTACGTTTAATAATATTGAGTATAATGTATTTCATACTATCCATTCATATTATATTTTCATAAATAATCAATTGAATTATAATATTCAGTCCTCATTCTTTTATCCTTTGCCGATCTGTCAATTGGATGGTTAGCGTATTGCCCTTCAGTTCATGGATTCGGTACCAATTTCAGGAGTAGGTGTTTATAGTAGTTCGGAGCATACTTTACACTATTAAGTCCCGGTCGAATCAGCCCAAATGTGCAAAATGTAAAAAAAAGAGTGACAAATTAGCTACGAGTCTATTAACTTACATAATAAGAAGAATCTAATACAAGGAGTGATTCTAATTTCCTGTTTAGAGAAAAGGAAAAATCAAATAATAGTAATAGAAGGCGTCTAGGCTAGATGTCTAGACTGTTAATTAATTATTAATTTTATACCTTACTTATATGTTTTATGCGTAGGATATCCATTGATTGAAAACAATCAAAAGCTTTCCTTTAATTTACATTCGATTCGATAAGCTGTTTGTGTAGTTGTAAGTAGATAAATACTTTTACCCCATCTTATATTATCTTGTATATCTTAAAATAATTTCTCGAAATATATTCAGATTTCTATAGAAAACCTAAATTAAATTTCTAATTTTTGAAATATTTTTGTGCACATTTCTCATAAATTCCTTTTAACTTAGATGCTATGTTAGAAGAAATTTGAATCTTAACATATTTCTTAAAAATATCCAACATGCTATTCCAGATGTTCTAAACTATCCAGTAGTAATCTATTTCTATTGTGAAAATGAATTAAAATGTGGCAAACATTTCTCAGGAACTCATTCAAATGCTTAGTTTTAGGAATAACGTAAGATTAAAAAAAATCTAATCAGTCAACAAGATAGAATATTTAAAATTTTACATTAATGTCTACCATTAGTTATGTTTGTGATATCTGTTTAGCTATGAATTTACATCAAATTTAATTAAAATAACGGGCAGTTGCAAATACGGTTCCTAAAAAAAGAAAATCAAATTATGTAACTTATTATATTCAATGTGGTTGGAATTAGCATTAAAATAATAAGAAAGTAATAATTATGATTTAATTTAACGATTTTAACTTTCTAATTATATAGTTTTTATATTTCTATACCAAAATAATTCTGGAATTTTATTTCTATTCTAAATAAGGTCGAATATTTTTTATGTAGATGTAATTACATTCATATCTTTAGTGTTCATAATTATATTTATTAAGATTTTAATCTGCACATATTAATTTACATATTTATTAAAATGTTATGATTCCTTACGATTAGAAGTATTACAGTACAGAATGTATGTATATTTGTAGGATTTATATTTAGGTAAATTTAAATCGTTGATTTGTTTGTAGTCTTCATCAAATTTTGAATAAAAAAATGGTTAATAATGAATAATTTGTTTTCATAAAGAGAGAGAAATTATATTATTCTAAATATCTAATTATATGATTGAAACGTGAATAATGGGAACTAAATGTGATTAAAGGGAAACCGTTTGTTAAATACAATTTTAGTGACAAGATTAAACTCTAATTCAGTATTTGCGAATAATCTACAAAAATCGGAAGTAATTTCTATGAAAGTTTTTAAAATTTTGTTTTAATTCCTGTTAATTTATCAATATATATTTTTTTCTTTATGACTCAAAGATTGTCAGTTCAGTGAAAAAAGTGTGTGCTACGAAAACATAATAAAAGGAAACTGCTACTTTCTATTTGCTTTGTATTTTTAACATTAGTGTGGTAAAAATGGCCGAATCATTTTAACGTGGATATTATTGTACGATTATGTTAGCTATTATGTAATTACTTTACCTTATTTTCAGTTAAATTAGGCAAAATTAAATATATATTTTTGCGACTCAACATCAACTAATGAGGACTGCAGATGCTATGAATACTTTTGTTTTTCACTTTAGAATATTTTTATCGATGAAAACAGATCATAAGATGATTGTATATATTATTTACGTTTTGTTTACTTTATCTTTCAGTGTTCTCGCAATTTCTTAGAAATTTTTCTTAATTATTGCGGAGAGAATCCGGTTTTTAATGTTCAGAGAATAGATTAAGCTAGATAATTTTTTATTTAATTTTGGTAGTTTTTTATTATGTGAATTCTAACATAAAATGTTTTAGAATTCAGTTTGCATTACTTTGTGCATGAATTTTTACTCTTAAATTTCTGATTACTATATTCTTATATTCCCACGTGAAAACTAACGTAATATATATTTAACCTCTGTAAATTTCTGTTAAAATTTGCGTATTTTTCTTCAGATTCACATATTTTAAACTGATGTGTTTACCATTTGTACTTTTGCGTAGTATTATTTTTATTAATATCGATGCAAAATGTTTATATGCTCTATTTCTATTACGGTACGAACTACATATAGCATTTAGCGCAGTTCAACTCGGGCTATTAACAATTACCGTGAGTCACTGGCTTTTCATTTTGCCAGAAAATAGATAAGAAAGTAAATTATTTATGCAAAACTGTTTAAACTGTAATATTGTGTAAATGGCTTGTATCGATATAAAAAAAATTTGTTCCCATATTATAAATAGCTTAATAGTCTTATTGTGAAACTATTTACAAGCTATAGTTAAGTTATAACATAAAAGTCTTTTACTGTTAAGTGTCCTACAACGCAGAACTTAACACTTTTAGTTACGGCTACTACATAATGCCTCTTAGAAAAAAATTTTTAAGCTTTTGCGTCAAATTCATTTATCACTAGGGTGAAAACCCACAATACTATTACTATTTCGTTCCACACATGTGTATCTCTGTAAAACAGAATACAGTATTCATGCTTTATTGAATAATATTGGCTAAGAACCCTTTCATTTGGTAAAAAAGTTCTTACCATTTTACCGCAGTAAATACATTGAGTTTTCTTTTCTTTTTTTATTATTTAGAATTACTGTCTACTTAGGCTCTAAATATTTTTGGATTGCATTATTATGATATACTATGAATGATTCTTATAAAAACATTCCTTTTAATTTTTTTATTTGGTTGCAATTTTTTGACAACATGAAAAAATGGTAAAGAGTAACTTAGTGGTCAAGGATGGTTTTCCATTTAAGTAATATTTTACATAGCTCTGCATGTAACATAGTGAGTAGAGTAAACATTGTTTTCTATTTTGTGCGAACAATTCTAACATATTTACAGATTCATTTAAAATTTCAATTTCTATTTAAAGTGACTGAATATTATTTTCTTAAGCTGCATGAATATTTTTGCGTAATCGCGAAAAAATTTTAGTATGTAATTTGCAATCATTCTTACTTTTTTGTTCACCCATTTGCGAAACATGACATAAGCATTAAGTACATAAACTAATCTGAATGAAACAAAACTTATATAAAAATATAGGTTATAAAATTCCCTTAAAACTAACAATTGTTTTGAAATCTTTCCAATTTTCTGTAATGGAATCGAAATTCGTGTGTTGTAAATTCTAATTAATCTTTTAAATGCTGATTAAAATATTTTATTTTCTGTGCGAATTACCTAAGTGGGTTTTGAATCGTAATACTTCAAATGGTTAATCAATTTTTTTCCTATAAAGCGTCACAAATATATTCATTTGTTAGATCCTTGATTTCATAAAGAGCCCAAAAAAAAAAAAAAAAAAAAAAACGTCCGAATGATAGACTAATTGATTGTGAAGCTGTCAAATGTGAAGCTAGTAGGAAACCGTTAGCATTCGTTCAAGGAACTCGGCGTCATCTTGGTTGCCTTTGTTGACAGTAATATTGAGAAATATTTTCTGTCATGATAAACTTATTTCCATGATAGTAAGGAAATATTTTGTGTTTTTTACTTTTTTATGGATTTCTTTTAATGTATTTATTTGAAGCTGTATTTAGTGGCTCTTTGATTTTGTTAGATTTTGCTAAATTTAAAGCTAGCAGTGTATTTAGATCTGGTAGAATCAGTAGTTATTTATTTATTTATTATGTTTATTATTTACAAGATGGTTATTTTTTACATTAATTGCTTATTTCCAAAATAGCTGCATTTCAGAAAATTGATAAATATCATTCAATTCGTCTTCCGAAAGTAGGAATTTGTTACAAAAACTAACAGATTTAAAATAAAATTATTTTCTCTACCATAATATATTTGTAATTGAAGTTTAAGTTAGAATTCACTAGTTTTACAATATATTTCCTTAATATCATGGAAATAAATTTTATCATGACAAAAAAAATAATTCTCCATATTTCTGTCAAGAAAGGCATGCCAAGTTTCTTGAAAAGATACTAACGATTTCCTACTAGCGATACAATTGAGACTAGCGAAATGTTATTTAACTAGCGAAAATTTCAGAAATAAATGAAAATTAATATATATGTAATGCAATTAGTTTTTTTATCTTTAGATTTTTGGAAATAACCTTTCTTGTTTTGGGGATTTATATCAATGTGATTCACAGTCCTCACATATTCGTGCAAATCAATTTAAGCATTTTTTTTTAAAGAAATAACTTGTAATGAGACCAAAAAATTTTTGCAAAATATTATAAAAATGGTACATTTTAGACATTAATACTTTATAAGATAATTTTCGAAATAAAATGTTGATTAATTTATTGAAAAGTTACGCAAAAAAATAGAATATTTAAATAGTTAGGAATTTAAATTTTTTCCTATGCTGTTTCTTACTATTTATTATTTGGAATGATTTTAATATATGCGATGTTGAGAATTTCTGAATAAAAAAAAATTATCGAATTTGATGTGGGGAAGGGAGACGGTATAGCTGCTTGAGGTCATTCTCTTCACAACATTTGAATATATGCGCGCAGTCGGTCTTTATGCAGTAATTTTATGTACATTTATGCTTTGTTAGTTGTGGGATTTCGCAGAATGAAACAATCGCTTAATATGGTTTTTATTGACTCTTTTGAAATGGGGGTGGAGTGAACGCGTGCATGCAACCTGCATTCTGTGGCTGTACCCGCCTCTTTCTGCCCTCCCCCTTTTTTTACGAGCCGCCTTTGTTGGAGATTTTACGACTTTTATTCTTTCTCTTCGGGTCTCGTTATTTATTCCTCTTCATTCTCCATGTAAATAATCACGGAAAAACATGATTCGTCCTCTCATAATCACGCGTGAAGTGATTTTTGGGCTTGTGTGAGAAAGCTGCTCCTCAGGATCTCCCCCTTGCTCCGCTGTTTTCTTCATTTATCAGGTAAGAGAACCTTTCGGCTTTCCCCTACGAAGGTCCTATTCATTATACTTTGCTCTTGGAAGTAAGCATGGAATTAATGTTGTAATTCGGTTTATGTTCATTTGAAAGCTTTTATTCTTTCTCTTCGGCATAAAATAAAACATTTCTGATGTAGAAATTAAAATATTAAGCTGGTTGCTGAATTGCACTTGTGTTGAAAACTGAAAAAGTTCTATTTTTTCCCATTATAGCTATTGCAAAAATGTTAGAATATAATTCTCATGACATTGACAGATAATTAATTTCAAATGATATTGAACGGTGTATATTTAATTAAATCAGAAACCAAATTCATTTTTTATTAGAATTGTAGAAAAATTATTCTAAAATGTTTTTTATTTTTATTTTCAGTGATAATATGCAGAATTTTTGTTGATGAGTTACACTTCGTATGATCAAATTTCAAATATTATTTCTCAATCGATTGATTTCATATTTTTCACAAAAATTATGTTTTTCAAGCTCATGTGCTTTTTTATAATGAGTACCTTACCACTTTTACTGCATTAACTATTCATTTAATGATAAGAAAACATGTTTTCTTATCGTTAAATGAATATTTAGTGCATAATTTATTTTCATTTAATCTATTATTCAACATGCAGTAAATCTGTTATAGAAGAATTTATATTAAGAATTTATATTATTAGTTAAAAATTTAATTGCACCATGCATTAAGTTTTAACTGTAAATTTATATACTTTAATGAAACATTTCTATTTAAGGATCATGGAAAAAAAGTTGCTTCGTTGAATGTATTTTACGTTCTTAACGAATTAAAACAGTATATTTTAATTGTTAGCCATTTCACAAAAAAATAAGGGAATCCTTTAAATTTTAATTAATGAATTATCAATAATATTTTTTAAAAGAAATTAGTAAATATCTTATCATGTAAATGATATTCACCAACATATTCGCCTTTATATACGCCTTTTATATGTATTAAATTAAAATATTTTGATTTTTTTCAATCGCTGTTTAATAAGTATATTTATTTTTGAAATAAAAAAAATATTTGATAACTATCAACGAAATTTATTTATTTATTTTTTGCAATTGTTCTGATTTTTTTGAAGTGAGAAAAATGTAGAAATTTAAAGCGAAAAAGATTAAGATATGTTTCAGTATAAAAAAGAAATTCCTAATTTATGAAAATGCAATGCTAATATTTACTTGTGTTTATAAATTTTATCTTATTGAATAATTATCTTATTGAGATTTTTTACATTCTTATTGAATTGGAATCGTGATATGTAATTAGCCATTTTGCAGAAATATAGACAAAATCGTTAATTAGGTATTTAATAAATGTTATAAATACGTTATCGTGTGTTTATTAGATGATAGAGAACGAGTAAACTCCTTTAACTAATCATGTATTCTTACAGACTCCCTCAACATATTTCTTTGCAAATAATTTTTTTAATTCTTTAATAATTTTAAGAGATATATCAGTCAGCTTAAATATGTCCGTAAAGTTCAGCATCAAATACATATTGTGTTCTAATTTTTTTTTGTTAAATCAATTTTAAAAAACTAATTTCTACAAAAATGTTTAATAACTTGAACATTTTTTTGAAATTTCTAACACATGTACAAAAAGCACATTTCTTGTATCTAATTTGTAAAGTTTAATCAAATCATAAATATTTTAAATTTTTTCGTATACCTTTGATCTTTTTCATATTTAATTTAATCAATTTTCTCAATATGTATTTCCTTATTTTAAAAATGTGTCATTACTCTATTATTATTTTTGTATCTCAAATAGATTTTTTAATGTTTGAAATCATTCTATTATATTTAGTTTAATTTCGTTGATGTGCTATACTTTTAGAAAGAATTTCATGTAAGCGGGATGAAATTCCCTTTCTACATTTAAAAAAATATAAAATTCAATATTATGTGATTTAAAGGTTTAAAATGTAATGTAAACAGAAAATTTATAGGCTTTGAAAAAGTAAATGTTTTTTTCACAAATGTTGGGAAAAGTTTTTTAGAACTTTGTAATACCATCTTAGTGTAAAAAGGTATTTAGGTATTTAATGGTAATTAGGTACTTATTTTCCTATCAAAACATTTGACTAAATTACTGTTAGCATTAAAAAATGAAATACATATGTTGAAAAATTTTTGTTTTGAAGTTTTTTTTAAACTTGCAAGGCTAGTTGACTTTTTCAATTTGGTGCAATAGTAGCAATTAGAGCACACTACGGTTCTTATATTATACCCTAATAAGGGGGAAAAAAGATTGTTAAGGGATAACTAACAATTCCTAGGGCAACACGAATAATACATCTTGACTTTTACGGGCAAAATTAGATGAAAATTGTTACAATCATCAAAATTGTTCTTATTGATAAACGAATTGTAAAGAAACAGTTAACAACAATACCTAGTTTGTGCACTAGTTATTTTTTATATTTTATGTTAATTTGTATTGCACATATACTCTGCTTAATATGAATTATATTTTCCCTCCTGAAAATGTAACTAAGAAATAAAGCTAAAAATATATAAAATTTATTATATATATATATATATACATATATATGTATTATTTTTTTTTCTTAATTATAAAATATAAGTGTTCACTCGTTAAAATATTATCAAACAGAAACTTAAAATTAAGTCTTGTTTATTTAATCGTGTTTCGTAATGATAGCCATACAACGGAATTTTAATTTAATTCCTTTTCTTTTATGATTCCATATTTCCGTCTTTTTATATTTACGTTTAAATATAATTTTATACTTTACCGTATAATGTAACAAAATCATTATACCTCATGTTTGATTTGCCATAATTAGTTTTCGTATAATGATACAACATTTATTACTTATGTTTTCATTAAAAATCAGTTTTTTTTTAAAATATTTGTAGGTAAGTGGGATGCCTTCAGCTTGTACATATCTATATTCAAATTAAAACTTCAACTGAAATGCATAAATGCTAAAGTTGAGAATATAAAAATATTAAAAGATAGAATCAGAATTTTTGTAGACTACTTCTAAAAATATAGTAGCAATGAAGTATTCGGTAGTAATGGGAAAATATCTGATTGTTTTCTCAATAGAAAAAGGTTAAGTACGAATTAGCCCTTGTGTGCAAAAAGTGATCATTTAGTAACAAACTAATCAAATTAGGGATTCTTGGGTGTTTATACAGTATCGAATGCGCCGTGTTTATTAAATGTTGTGTAATAAAAAATTAGAAAAGGATTCAAGTTTATTTGTAAAATTAACTTAATTTTGCATATTGGGACTATTATTTTGCCATTATTGTTAATTTTGCCCAATCTTAGGATTTAATGAAATCAGTAAACAAATCTTTTACATATCGTGAATAAACATAATAAATTATGATACCTACCTGGACTTTGCAATAAGTAATTTCGATATTTTATAAAAGGTATGAAAAATGGTAACTTCCAATACAGTGGATCACACGCTGTGTAAAGACAAACAAACAAATTTGCAAACTTAACTTTCGCTTTCACGATTCTCAAATTTACGAATACTCACACTTTTACGAATCATAATTTAAAAAAATCCAAAAGGTTTTATGACAGCGCTTGATTACATTTGGAAATGAAGAAAGGAAAACTCATTGAACTGAAGTTCGCTTGCATTTGATTTCTCTTAGTCTGAAAATGATGTTTATTTAATAAAACGGAATATACTCAGAAACATAAAGAATTTGACATATAATTTAATCAGAATGACTTATTAATCATTTTAAAGTGAAAATTAAATTAATCAGTAAAATAATTCGGAATTATATGAGTTGAAAATTCATTTTTAGATTAATTAATCAATAACTTTCCCTTGATTTTTAAATGAACTGAACGTTCTTAAATTCTATGATTAAACGTAGAAAAAATTAAAATATTCACTGTCCAAATTCAATTGCTTCTTCGCTGTCAGTTTGAAAGCTGCATTCAAATACATCATGTTGCATGTACCTGTCACATTTCATTCCTCTACAATTTTACATTTAAAAAAATGTTCTATACTCTATTTTGCTAGACTACAATTAATATTTATTAATAGAACTCGTAACTTTGACCCCGTGTGTGAAACTCTTTTTACACAGGATAGTTTTTTTTTTCTTTTTTTGATTATTTTTTAATGAATAAAAAATTGTTTTCCGAGAAATAAAAGTTTATATATTTTTATCTGCTTAAAAAGAGTATTTTTTAGTAAATTGATAATTTCAGCTGAAAAAAATAGACTTCTGAAACGATTTCTGTAATATTAAGATGCCTGTTAAATTGATTGCTAAAAGTAATCAAATTGAATACTTTGATTTTACTGTAGCAAAGCAATGTTGTTTGCCAACTGCATTGTCAGTTAAGAATTCAAAATGTCTTATCAGAATGATACAAAATTCTTTTCCCTTCTTATATAACTGATTTGTTTTGCGTAATGGAAATGTAGAACAGAAGTGCATTGCAAAATTTATCTCAACTTACCTGATTCAATAGTCATGCTTTTAGCTCCTAATTCATTAATATTCGGTGATTTTCGATTGTGTTCAAGGTTATCGAACTTCACTGATACTGTGTTCCGATCTATTTCTGAGCGACGTCATTTTGAATTACTGATAACAAAATAACGGTTCCGAATATCTGGTACCTGTACCTCTGATGGTACTAGGTGGATTTTGTTGGAGGTGCTTCATATTGTTAATAAAGGCAGAACATTTTAGGAATACAAACGATTTAAGTAAAGGTAATAGAAATTTTGTTTCCAAAAAGAGATATTTATTTGAAAGTTGAATAATCGGTTACTTGTGTATCGTGAAGTGAACTGAGAAATATAATTTCAGCAAATAATTGACTTTTTGTCGCATTCTGTGCATAATAATAGTTTCTATTAGGGGAACAGTTAATTTCTGGAAAATTGCAAATGTCTGAGCTGACTGAAAATGGATTCCAAATAAAATAAAATTGCACAATATTTTGAAGTTTTCAATGATTTCGTTGAAAAGTTATAAATATGCTCCCAGCATAGATAAATGAGCTAACTTTACAAAAAAAGTTTATGAAGCACTATACTAATAGTCTTAAGTATAATTAATATGTAATCAATTAATTCCCATGCAATTTTAACATAATATCATAAAAAATAGATTGAAGGGAAATAAGAGCACTTAAATAATTTTAACATATGTAATATTATAAACATGGCATAAAACCTCTTAAATTACAGTTTTAATGTTAAATTTTGCTAAAACGTTTTTATAAAAAGACATTTTCAGTTATTTTTTTATGCATATTTATACAGGTTTTATAAGGTTTATGATTTTACTTGAGGTTTCATATATTTTGCCTTTCTGTGTAACAATAAATTCTGCTGCATATTATTTAAAAATTTGTAGCTGTGTACTTTGAGATGAAAAGAATCATCAGAGATGTTTTTAAAAGTTGTGCCAGGTGCTTAGAATCCTAAATGTTCATTGAATACTTTATTTGAATGAAAACTTGAAACAAGGATAATCATGAAAAGATTAAATTTATCACAAACATTCTATTCTGAATGCAGTTGAACATGAGTTTTGTGGAAAAAATGATTGCTGACAGCAGGTCATTAGAGCCAAAAGAAGTGGCAGTAGGTCGTATAGATAAACTATTTTCTTCTAACCTCTATTAGAAGTGATCGAATATCAGAACCTAAGGCAATGCACTAACAGATACCCGAAGAAGACTGGATTTTGGTCTTAAAGCCAGAATCTCCAAATGTAAATTTGAGCTCATTATCAAGAATTGCTCACCGGTTTCATGGAATAGAGATCCCGATAGCTGTGAATCCAGTTCAGTTTAAACTCTGACGATGCTCATGTTAAATTTTTTTTTTTTTTATTTGAGCATATCGCGATCATAGAAACTGTTTTGCTTTCCATGTACCAAACTATTGTGGACCATCTGGTATAATACTTATGAATAGCTTCATTTCTTTTGATTTTCAACGCTTGTTTGGTTTTAAGCAAACTGTTGCTCAATGATGCAACCAGATATAGCTACTTGTGCTTACGAGCAGCCTCTCAAATGTTTTCCAACACGGCCATCCTCAGCGAGGGCATCACAGGAATGTATAGAAGACAAGCTGAAATTTTTCCATGTTCAGAAATGCCCTCAAATTCCATTAAAGAAAAAAATATGGATTCGTCAAAACTGGATTATATGTATATTTGTTAAGTTTTAAAGAAATCCACTTCACAGTCTGCGATTAGAAAAGCTGCGGTATTTTCAATCACTGAAATATATATATCACTATCGTAGTATATATTCTATCGTGCATTCATTTTCCGTAACAAAATTATTTTAATCACACTTATTTGTTCTTTTATTAGATTCTATATAAAATTATAAGTCTTTACATTTTATTTGCTTTATAAGCGTTTTAAACTAGTTTACCTAGAAATATAAATTTAAAGATCAAATCTCTGTTTTCTATAGTAAAAATCTTGTTTACTCTTGCTTTAAGAGGGGAAAAATAAATATAAGAAAAATGAATAGGACTAAATATAAGAATAATGAAGAGGAATGAACATATATAAGAAACAAGAAGTGGAATAATTATAAGAAAAATGAAGAGGAATAAATATATAAATATAAATACATAAAATTTTTTATCACTTGTTATCTATTGGTTTTTTGTATTAACTTTGACAAGAATTTACTTGTCAAAGTTAATACAAGAATCACTTTTAAATAATTTTTTTTTTTTTACTTTTTGTCGTTTTGCTTCATAGTGATATAATTAAAAAAGCTTTGTAATTCGCAAATCCATTTGCTTATTATAGCTTTAAAATGTTCATTTAAAAGCTATTTTTAATTGTAAAATCAATTTTGAATTAAAAATTGTGATTTTTCTTCAGTAATTTTCCATTTATTTAAATTGCCGTGAGGTTTAATTTTGATTTTCCATTTTAATTTAACAAATTTTTTAATTTCAGTTTGCAAATTTTTTTAAAAATTATTTTTATGATCAATATTTAGCTAAAACCAGAATATTAATGATTCGCTTGTATCTATAAGCAATTTCAATCATTATACTTTCTACTAATTATAATTATAAAAACTATTTCTGGTCTATTATAATTTAAAAGAATTGAGATTTATACATGTATTATTTACTCTCTGAACTATTGACAAATAACTTTATTATAGCACACCCTAATCTTCAAAACTTTTAATTGTTGGGAATATTTATTTACTGTAATTATTTTTCTTATAGAGTATCAAATTTTCGATTAAAAATTTTTTGAAATATCTATATGGTAATTTCATACAATATTTTTTGAAAGAAATTTTGTGGAACAATTGAATACATTTATAAAATATTCATTTTTATGCTTTTCCAAAGATGTGTTGCAAGACATCTTACGCTTTTGTCAGTGATAAAGAACTGAGTATTTGTTCGATTACAGAATTGAAATAGCGTCATAAATAATCTTCTATACCTGAAGCATGCCTATGCGAATGCAACAAGTTTATGTTTCTTAAAAGGATATAAATGTTAATGTTAAATTTAAATGTTGAAAAATTAAATTCTGTAGCATTTTTTTATAAGTTGTATCTTTTATGTATTACATTATATAAGAATGTCATGTTGTTGTTGTCTTGTGTTAGCTAGGCGGGCACTATGGGGTACGCTGATCCAATTTTTCCAACTGAACTATATTTTGGTGAGGAGTCCGACTTCTTCAATACACATATGCCATTGGGACCGTATAAGAATGTCATGATGAATGTAATAAACAAGGTCATCATGATATAACAAATATTTTTAAAAAGCTTTTAAATGTTTTATCTGTTTTACAATTAAGAACAAAAAATTAACAATTTTGTTAATAAATAAAAAAATTAAACTTTTTTCACGTTCTTTCATTGGTGTTTAAATCTACTTTCGCTCTTAAATTTTTATGAAAGTGTAATTGGTAAATCGAAACTAAAAATAAGATTAATTTTCAAACTTTATATTTTGTTTGAAAATTTGGTGGCCTAAATTCTTTTTCATTTATGCATGTAAGATATTTCTTTGATGATGGGGATTCTATTACAAAATGGTTCCTATATGTTGGATTTGATATCAATTTATTATTAGTATGGTTCATTTTTTAATGCTATGATAAAAATATTTTTCTTGCAGCTCGCTGTTGTTGAATGTATTATTTCTTAAGTTTTATCAATATCAAATTTGTATCAGTGATTTACTTTACTGAAACAAAATTTGCACTATTTCCATGCATTGTTGCTCATGTTGTATGTGCAAATCTTTAAATATCCTTTGTATTTTTCAAAGCAATCAGAACACTATTTCAGTTCTTTTGCAAACTTGGTTTTGTAATCGGCGTTTGCCGAAAGGAATACATATACATGAATTTGTTAAATAAAAAATTAAGTGCATCATTTTGCGTGAATTTTTTCTCTCCTTTTTGAGAGATAAATATTTTCTTAAAAGAACCAAGTGGTTGCAGTAACGCGCGTGATATGTTCTTTATGCAAATGAATAATTCATAAGCTGCAACCACAAAATGTTGATACAGGTTTTTGTAACTTTCTAGCTTATTCATTTGTTGAAGAATGCTTTTTTTTTCACCCCCTTCTCTATTTCCTGACTTGTAAGCATTGGCAATTAAATCTGAGTATGATAATTTAAATATGTAATTTTGAAACTGCACTATATAGAATTTAAATCATTTGTTAACACATATATTTTCACAAATTATAAAATATTTGCTTTCTTAAATCTAATTTTTATAAGTTCATCGAGGAATTTTTTTTGAATTCATTGACATGATTTAAATTAATTTATATAATTTTTGAAATAATTTATACTATATTGAGTATGTGGTTGTTTTTGTAATTATTGCATGCACGCTTATATTAAAAATGATTTAAATGTTTGCTTAAATATTCTTCCCTGAAAACGTTTCGATATTTGTAATTTATTATTTTAACGTGTTTTATGTTAAGGAATTGTTTAATTTTTAATTCACAAGGAAAAAAAGTTCCTCTCATAATTTAATTTAAAAAAACAATTATGGTTTTTTTAATTAAAAAAATTGGAATCAAATTAATTTAAAAAGCATAATTGTTTAGATTTTTGTTGAAATCTTAAAACAAAAGTGCAAGATATATATGTTCTTATTCTGTAATATTCTAACTGAGGGTTAAGATAGTTAATAGAACGTATATTTATTCTGTGAATTCATTCAATTATTAAATATGCAGATTTCCATTAAAAATAATATATGTGCAAAAGTATACGTTGCTATGCGACCAGACAAAATTAAGTTTTTGTTGCATAGCAACATATGAATAGGACATATTTTTAAAAGCAAATATTATTCCCTAATAATGGGAAATCAGTATTCGATCTTAATACCACATCTTGTTAAATTTTACCTAAACCAGAGTTTCCAGATTTTTTTCATGATTTTTCATTTGATTAAGAGTATACTGTAATAATTTTGATTATAAAAAATTCCTTGAGTTCAGCTAAATAACTAAAATATAATGTATCTCTTAAAGTATTTTTTTTATTTTCGAATATAACTTCATGCAATATATCACTTGTTTTGTATATTTTTAAAATTTAAGTTGGATGTTACCGAGAAAATTTGTTTGGAAATTTTTTGTAGTTAAATTCTATTTAGTATGTAATATAATATTGTAATCGAATATTATTTGAAATCCGTTGATTAATTAATTCTTAACTTACACGCAGTTATAATTCTCGTTGCTATATTTAATAATAATCAATATTATTAAATATAGCAACGAGAATTGAATAGATTGATTGTTGTATTGATTTTAATATTATTCTTAAAATTATTTCGCTGTCATTAATATCGTATCAGGTCTTTATTTTTTTGATAAAAAATGCATTTACTTGGAGAACATGATCTGTTTCGCAATCAAGTTGAAACTTCAACCTTAAGAAACATATTCATATTGAATTTCATAATTATTGAAGTAAAAGTTAAAAATTAGTCTATAAAGCAGTACTTTTTTTTATCTGTTCTTAAAGTTTAGCATTTTATTTCATTTATTTTTATAAATTTTTTGCTTTTCATTGTAATCTTAAAATAGTTTTAAAATCATATGACGTAATATCAGTTTCAAAAGTGCATAATTCACATATTTTATATGTTTTCGACACTGTTCAATGGTTAGCATTTTTTAAGGTACGAGAAATTATCCGGACTTTTTATTTATTTAAATTGTTATACATTTGATTTTAATCTGGAAGAAAATATATGCTAATTTTGATTAAAATTTTCGAATAAGTGTTGTACGATACGCCATTTTGAAGCTCCTAAACAGTTTTATGTTTTTTGCGTATTTTAAATGAATTATTTCAAATTTGTTAGGTAATTTATTATCTGAATTATAATTTATTTTTGCGCTGACTTTAAAGTCATTTCAAACTAGTTGCACCATGGTTTAACTCTCTATGATTTGCAGCTCAACGGTTCATGCGTTCAATCCTGATATTGATTATTGATGTTTATATTAGTCCAGAATTCACTTTTAACTGTACATCTAGTTCGAATGAGTCCTTGTGTGTAAAAAGTGTTCCGCTATATGTACTTGGTATGACGGCTGTTCATAATAGTTTTTATTATTGTGCCTCTTTATTAGTGGAAGTGGATCATGTTTTCCCATAACAGTATAATAATATACATGATAAATTAATTGCGGAGGATTGTGTAAAATTAGATATTTAAAATTTTTTTTAAAAAAATATTCCGAATTTCATTTTATAACATTATTATAAGCACTATTTTTTGTCATTTTGCTTAATCTGGAATAATTTTTTTGAATTTGTTTCAAAACGTATTATTTCGCTATAATTCACGAAAGGAGTGAGTACTTTAATAATGTTTGGAAGATTTAGGCTAAATTCTGAGAGATAAATATTTTAATTATATTTTTTGCTCTTAAGGTGTAAATATCTTTGTTTTTAGTATTTTCTATGAAGAAATTTAAAATATCATTTGAAAATTGATTAAAACTGAAGCAGCTTAAAATTGGTGAATCAGTTAGGAATGATTAAATTATTTCACCACGCTGTTTATTTCATGGAAAGTATTTTTGGGGAAAAAAATAAAAAAACTGAATGACACATGGTAAGTGGTTATCTGATAAAATCAAATTACAAGTTTGCTTACCATATGCACTGACTTGAAACTAGTCCATTATTGTTTGTTTTATTAATGTATATTCGGTTTGAAAAAATTGTTTTGCGAATACTAAAATCAAGGTTCATATTTTCCTTCTTGATATCAATAATAATGATCATCATCATCGTCATTTTGTGTTGAATTAATAATGAAATTCATGTTTATTTATCATAAAATGGAGTATTCTCCATATGTAAATGTTTTTAAAAATTATTTAAAGAATTAAAATTTTAACTATTGAAATCTATATTTTATCTGGTTAAAATCTCTAAAATTACTGGTGAATCTTTCGGAGAGTGTCGCCATAAATCTATTGACTTTCTAAAACTTCTTACAAAGTGTCTGATTTAAATCAAATGTAACAGATTGGGTGACAAATTGGGGAATAGAATTTGATAACATGGGACAAAAGCATAAATCTATGTTAAATAAAATAAGAAGGTACATAAAATGGTAAAAAAAATATTTGACTTTTTTTTTTCTTGGACACAAAAAAATTTGCCAGAAAGTAATATAAAAGTTACAAAATCTTGTTATAAGTTTATGTTTTTTGAGAACATAAATTTTTTTAAAGAGAATATATTCTATTAAACATCAAACTTCTGTACATACAACAATATTTTTTAATTTTACTTCCAAATGTTTAACTCAGTCAACTTTTTTTTAATTTAAAAAATACTGCTACGTGTAGTTGGGAAGGATGATTGAATTTATTTGCTAAGAGAAATATTTTATAAAAAATAGTTAATAAAAATTTTTTTCTAAAAAATATTTAATAAATGTTCACAAATTATGTAAAATGTTATGCGTAAAATTAGGATTAAATGTAACGCTAAAAAAAACTTTAGAATTTAATTAAAAAAAGTATAGGAGTTTTCAAAGTGCATTTTTGCACATAGTAAATTTTAAATAAAAATTCTCAGCGATTGTGTGCGATATAAAATTAAGGTTTTATTGAACTTAACTTTAATAAATGGGATCTCGATTCATAGCTAGTCTTTAACCATACATATTCCACTTTCACTTTATTTTAATAATAGTTCGCCGAGTGTTATTTTGTATATGCCGAATTTCTTGAATTATATTCCAAACAGTTAGATTCTTGGATCAAAAAATGCTTCAAATAATAGTTTTGATAAATATTAATATCAAACATAAAATTCTTCTGGGATTGCGCGATTTTTCGTCTTATTTTATTTTTTGCGGAAATTTTTTTAAGATAATTTTTGGAAACATTTAATTTTCATATAATTTGCATATAATTTTATTCGAGATTATTAACATTAGTTCCTAATTTTTAAATACCTTATTGATATAAGGCAAATGATTTCAATTTTAAAATCATGTAAGAATCTTGAAATATTTTATAATTTATAGTATTTTATTATTAGTTTAATTTTATATTGTATTTTAAAATTTTATAATATTATATTGTAAAACATCGAATTCTTATTTAAAGTAAAAATTTCAGACATTCTTTTGTATTAAGAAAGAAGGAATTTAAATATTAGTGAACATATATTTTTATATTTATAACTTTTGCATTGAATTTTTTTTATATTAAAAATATACCATTTCATAAAATTAGATATTTTTGATAATTAATAAATAATAAAAAATTTAACTTCAAATAATTAAAAGTTTTTTAACATTTTTTATTTTAGTATAATAAATGCTTTTTAAGTTAATGTATGAGTTATTGCTTAAAAGATTTATTTTTGTTTTGCTTTTATTTTCATCTGTAGTTAGAAAATCTCAATTTTACATCTTTTTTCATATTTCATTATTTCTAATGATTCGATACTTTAGAATTTCGTTATTTTAATCTGAATGCTTTGATAACTAGATTTCATTGCCTTGCAGTTATTTATATTATGACAAATTGTTTCTATAATTTATTAAATTAGAAAAATTAATTGGAATTATTAGAGTAATTACTTACATTTGAAGATTAAAATGATTTTTTTGCTTGTTGCAATTATAAAATTTAGACATCTAAGCTCATTAGACCTTTAGGTTTGTTATTCTGACTACATTAAGTGTTGGCTACAATCATAGCTAAAACGTTTAACTTATAACTTACAACTTGTTCTTTTTATTTGTTAAGTTCACTGTCAAAACTAACAATTGATTGCTAAAAGTTAGAAAATTTTAATTAAAATGCCATTTCTATGTTATTTCCATTCCCCCCTCTCCCCTCCAAATCGTATTTCATTTACAAATTATGTTTGTTCATGTGTTTTTACTAGATAGTTTGAGAATTAGTTCTGCCGTAATTATTTTCAGTGAGATTGTTATTTATTTGCTACAATATTTCATGTAAGTAAAAAACATTTAGCAATATATGAAGCATTCATCATAATATCAAAACAATTTAAATGTAACACAATATTTCTCTCACATTTTTTTAATAGAAATGCAAAATGACACGCTTAAAATTTGCTTTTTCCTATTTGTTTAATTTTATATTTATTGTAGTAATTTCTTATTAAATGAAAGGGTTCTTAAAATTGAAGTTAAATACTCTTTGCTGTCGGGAGTAAAATTTCATTTATATCCGATTTAAGATTCCCGTAATTTTTTTTAAATTTCAAAATTTTAAGTCTCTTTCACTGATTATAAGCTAAGCTGACAGCCAAATGATTTGTACTTTTGTCTTCGGTTTAACAGTTCATGAGTTCGATTCGCACCTCGCTTCAATATTTATAATAGTTCAGAATTCATTTTTTACTGTAAATCCCGATTTAATTAGCTCTCATGTGGAATAAAAATCTCTTTAAGCGACAAAAGAACTAAAGCTTAATTGTATGTCATTGTTTATAACCAGTAAACGTTTTACTGAAATCAAACACTTTATATTAAATGTGAAAAAAAGAAATTAATTTTCTATATATATAAAGAAATTATTATATTGAAATAGTATTAAAAATGTATTGTTTTTATCATTATAATAATAGGCTTTATTATATAAGCAACATTTTTACGTATAATAAAAGAGATTTACTTAATTATTATATGAAACAAACTCTTAAATCCTGTTAATGGTATATTAATTACAATAATTATGCTAATTTTACATGATATTTTTATGTTTATTCTGTATCCAGTTAAGCAAGTTGATGCCAGCAATTTCGAATTTTTTGCTAGTAGGGAATTTAAGCTCTTCTAGGAAGATGGATTTACCAATAGGACATTGAATTTAATTTTATCTGACATTGCAGGAAAGTAGTTTCAAGATGCTAGACTTTGAACTTACTTTATTATTTTTTACCTTTAATTGGATTTGTGCTACAAAATGTTATCAGAAAACACTTTGTGCATCATGCTTCACTTCCTTTACTACTGTGGGTAATTTTATTTGTTTAGTTATCTTATTTTCCTAAAAATTGACACAGTGTCCTATTCCTCTGAAGTTATAGATTTACTGATAAGGAAATTTATCTTATTTGAAAACAATAGAACTCTCTTTCCTTGCAGAAGGAAAAGAAATCATTTTCCAATAAAATTAAAATATCGGTAAATGATAATTTTTCTTATTAAGTATCAAAAGCATTTGCCGATATTTTATTTTTTGTGGTTAATTTAATCTCATTCATAAAAATGAAAAGAATTATTGATGTTTCAGCAGTTAACTAGGTAACAATTGAAGGAATTCAAGAATGCCAAACATCTGCAATTATATTTCCACAAACATTAACATATAAATTTTGAAAAACATTTACTGGCATTTAGTTTGTAATTCATAATTTATAAATTTCAAAGTCAGTACTTTCAATTTCCTACATTTTTCTCTTTAAATTTATTGTATATATTTTATTTTTTAAATTAAATTCGTGAAATGTTTTTTTTAAATCTGTTCTAATAGTTCATAATGCGTTTCTAAAAATATGAAAAAATTGTCATGCTTTGGATTTGTCGAAAAATTCTCATTAAAAGTATTTAAAATATTTTTATTTAAAAATGTTTAAAATATTTTTAGATTGCTTATATTTACCGTTAGTTAAATTAACAAATAGATAAATAAAGTCTAAATATTTTTAGTTCAAAACTTTGAAAATTTATTTTTAAATTAAGAGATTATTCTGAAATTTAAAAATCTTCATAATAAAATATTATATCAAATTGTATGATGGGAACTACACTTTTGTAGAAAAATAATCGCAGAATATATAGTAATTATTTATAAAAACTAGAGTATTTTCCTATATCTTTTATTTTGGTATGCATATACTTATCGAAACGGAATTAAAATTTTTCTTTTTGGTTTATTTTTATTAAAAAATATTGAACGTGTTTAAATGCCTCGCTAGTAAAAAACATTACTTTTAAAAAAGTATAATTCTAAAATTATATTACCCAAAAATATTTTGGGAATAGACCATACTATTTATCTATTAATATAAGCAATTTTTATATATTATTGAAGTAATATTTTGTAATTTATTAACTAATAATAAAAAGACCATTGCAATTAAAATATATTTTATGTCTTGTCATTTGAGTACCATTAATTTACAAATTTATGTTCATTTCGGAAATAAAATCCTTTCATCTAAACAGAGTAATAAAATATTCAAACTCCGTCATTGCATGTTATTGTCGAGAAATTTGTGAAGATCTTTTTTTTTTCACATCCGTCTCGGTGGATGTCGCAGTCAAATGCGATTGTGCCTATTTTGAATGTGTGGAGCTGGATAGCAGCAACGGCTTTTATGACCACGCTTCTCTATCTCATATTTCTTGTACCATTCTCTTGAATTAGAAGTGCATACCGACACTCTGCTATTGGAAACAATGGCTGACAATCGAAAGAGGCAGTTATATATGAGCAATAAACTGGAATTCCTGACGAATATTTATTTTTTCCTGCCGTATAAATAAAATTTCGCATACCCTGCCTGCATATTGGGAATAGATTATGAAGCAGGTGCCAATGCCGTGATTTATGGCTCTCATAAAAATTTTACTGTTAAAATACCTTGAGAATATTCCATTGGAATCAGATGCATTGTACGACGGAGACGTAATTCGTGAGATAAGCACGCTTTTTCCCAATCGACATCACCACGATTCGTCCAATTTCATGATCTTTTTTTTTCTTTTCCGGTCCGCAATTCTCTGTTAATTTTTCAGTGGCAGAAAAAATATATGCAGGATGAAAGATTTTTCTTTTTTTAAAATTATATGCGAATTTCCCTTTGTGTGTGCGTGGGATAATATTTCATCGCGTCTCGGTGTGACAGGCCAGAGATGTGTGTGCTGCATCGGGGGAAAAGTTCACTTTTAGGAGACATCAAACAAATGAGGCGCATTAACAGCCGAATTCGGAAATGTTTTATTGAGATTGCTTGGTAAGCAAAGCGCAGCTTGCGTGATCAGTCGTGGAGAAGAGGTGCTATTATACCATAAATAGATTCCGGGAAATCCAGGTCTATGTACTTTGGCGAGGAGACAATTTTCGATAATGAATCTCATGATTAATCCGCTCGCTCCCCCGGATTTGTTTGTTCCCGCTGGCTATTAAATCGCATTTCTTCATTGCCACACTGGCATCATGAGCTTCTGAGGAGGTAACATTGAATTTGAGAAATGAGCAATGTTCATTAACTGTGAAAAAATGCGGAAAAACGATCCAATAGCAAACTGTAATTATGAATTTTTTTTTAAAGCTTCAACATTATTGAGGCGATTAACTCCAACTCGCGTGTTAGTTCCAAGTTTTATTCAGTTTCTAAATTTATAATCAATAATTATTTTGATTTGTAAAGTAGTGTGATAAATAATCATTGGAGTATAATAATATTGCACCTATTATCTATTTAAAATATTTCTCTTGTTTCTGCAAATGTGTGTCAAATAAATGCCTATGATGCATTTTTTACTTTTCTAAAATGGGAAACTATTTACCGGAAGTATTCTATATTTTTAGCCTATATTTATTTGTAGTTAAAGGTTTGTATTCATGAATGTTATAAGAAATGCGAATTTATTTTATGATATTAAAATTTATTTCACTATATATGAATTTATAATCTCGATTAGTTTTTATAATTATTTTGTAAATAAAAATTTGCATCGTGTCACTATTTAATGGATACAGGCATATATTTTTCCTAGAGTCGAATTGTGATTGCTGAACTGCTTGCTCTCTGCTCTACAGTTTAGCAGTCATGAATTCGAGTCCCATTTCTGGTGTGAATATTTGTAGTTCGGAAGCCAATTTCAAATAGCTGCCCATTCAGTATCATTAATTTTCTTGTTTAACATGTGATCGTTGAGCGATAAACCAAAACTTTTTTCTTGGGCTTTTATAAATATGTTACAAATCCTTCATTTTTCAATAAAATAGTTTATGCTTGATGATTTTGACTACATTAATAATGTACAATAATTTATTGGATTCTTGTCCTAGAACAAAAATGGTTAGAAGAATTGCTACTGTTTTGTTTTTTGAATTATCTGTTTATTTGATATGAAAAAATTACAGTGTGTGGAGAAGGTATTAAAACGTGTAAGCCATAATGAATGTGATGAACATGATTTATCACTGTAGATTAAAAAGTGCTAGATGTAAAAGAGTTTTCTAATATTATCATTTTATATACCTTTAAATGTTTGTCTATCCGTACATATTTGCAAACTGACATGCAATTCATCATCACGTCGCAATTAAAATTCAAAAATTTTTTTATTTTTGATAAATTATAACATTAAATTATTTTATATCTGTAAAGTATAGAAAGGAATATATCTTTCAAAATAAGATGAGATACAAGTTTGGTGCAGAATAATAAATGCGAATTTATATCCTTTTCATTATTTTTATTTAATTTTACATGATTGGTGTATATTTTTATGTGAGCAATTTTCGTTTTGTTCCACATTTCTGCATCTTTATAATTCTGTAGTTTTGAGTGAACTTATAGTAAGTACATTAAAATAAAGAAAAAATAGTTGAGATATTATATGAATAGCGCGCGCTAAAAAATACATACATATACATACATATTATATATATATTTAAATTAACATAATTTTATCTAACGCTGTGTAGTTGATATTATAGTTAATAAACACTTTTATTTCCTATTATTTTTGTTGTGTACTTAAAAAATAATAAATTAAGTATTTTTTTAAAATTTTGTTATACTTAATAATATATTAAACAAAATTACCGTGCATATATTTTTCTAAATCTAATATTCTAATCTAATATATAATATAATTATATATTTATATATACATAATTATATAAAAATTATATGTTTTTTTAATTTTAAAACTCTGAAACTTACATTTAATTATGAGCGGCGTTGTATCTTTTTTTTTTCTTTGCTGTAGATTTTTTTACACAGGCATGTTTCTCCCTTGGTGTCTTAGAATTTCTTTCAGGATTCCAACCCCATCCCACGGGTTACTGCTATTTATAATTCTGACGTAAAAAAAAGTGAAGAAAAAATGTTTCCCAATTTATAACGTTAAATGTATATTTATATGTTTGCTCCCATTTATATTTTATTGTTTCTTTGGATGCTGTTTCCCGTGCGTCATTAGTAATCAGATCTACATGCCGATGCACTACAAAACGGTGCCCCCAAATTTATCTTGCTTACAAATGTAACTTCTGTGTGGCAGTAAACTTTCTTCCCGAGCCATTGTTCAGAAACTGAATCCGAAGAATTTCAATTGGCGGAGGATTACATTAAATAAATAATTGCAAAGCGATCCCCGGAAACACGCAAGTTTGGCTTTATAATTGAAGAGGGATAAAAATGGCTGCTGTGCAAGCAGGCTCGACGTACGTTCGTTAATTTTCTCACTCAATGCCTTATCTGACAGCTTCCGATTGGAAACAAAGCTGCAGCGGCCTTGCACTAGCGAAATTCCCTTTTTTGTTTTGTCATTATAATTTACTCTGTTAATGTATTTAAAATACCAGTTTTCCATGTACTACATAGTTTGTTTTTTTCAACAAAATTTCCCGTACGTGTGATATGAGATGTTAATAAGTATTAATTAACTAATATTAACGTTTGTGCGCTTAATTCTCTCACTATCTAGGCAGGCGAATAACTTTTGTGAAAAATAAGTTCAATGAACATTCCTTGGTTTTGTAATATATTTCATCGATTCGAATTTAGAATGAGCTAAAAGAAAAGTTTGTTCTTTGTTAAGAATTTTTTTTATAAATACGAAAAGTGATTATTTTTCTTTTCATAAAATTATAAATACCTGTCATTTGAAATTTAAATAATTATGAAAAAAGTTATCATATTATATATTTATTTCCATTTTTTTTTATTAGAATTAGAGAGTTAAATGAAGTAAAACCATTCTTAGAATAAAAATATGCTGCCAAACTCTGGAAATTATTTATTGTACATTCTCCAGAACTGTGCGCAACACGTGAATGGTTATAAAATTATATTTGCAGATAGAACAAATAACAAATATTGGTACTTACGTATTATCGCAACCATGCCAACCTCCGGGATAACTTGCCAAATTGGCAACCCTAATGTCGCACGCATCTTAGGCGCTGAATTGGCAACCACATGTGCTTTTTTCAAATTTCCCTGCTTGCCACCTTTCTCAGCCTAATTGTTCTTTGAAAATGGCAAGGTAAAATATTAAAATGCGAATCTGGTATTTTACCGAAAAAGAGATGCCGTTACACTTTTATAGAAATATAACATTTTACCAGACGTTAGGAAATGTACCACCTCTTACCCGATAAGGCTTTATTTTGAAAAACAGATTTTTTGGAAGTGCAACGTTGCAACCTGTAATCACACGCGGGAATAAGAGATGGTAATTGGTTTGAGGAAAGCCGCGTATCCCATTATTAACAGCAGTAAGATTCATGTATTGCTGGTGCAAAGAATTAACAACAGTCATATTTTGTGACGAAGAACTTAAGACTGATAAAACAGTCATAGACTGGAATAATTATATGAGAGAGATTTGTCATCGCCACATGTAAAAGAAAATAAATCACTGGATTTAATTATTCAAGAGTAAAACACAAATATAATTTTTTCGACACCGAAACGGGTGCGCATACCCAAACAATCGAAAGAATGTGGGGTTCCGCGAAATGGAGAAACAAGAGACAACGGGGTACAGCAAGACACCATGTTGAGTGTTACTTGGAAGAATTAATATGGCGACAAGACCAAGAAAAGGATAAAAAAATTGTTTTGATTCTATTCTAAAAACCAATTTGCAATATTTTCCACCAAAACGTAATTGATATATCGTTAAATAAAGATATAAGAGTTATACAAATAAAAATTACTTATTATTTTTCTTCATATATTATTTATTATTTTCTTTCACGCGGTTTCTATCACATTGTACTTTTCAACTATGCGCTTCATGTCCCGTCAGCGTATTTTGTTTGTAGAATTGGCCCGGTCTTATATAATGCCGCCAATATGGTTGCGATAATACGTAAGTACCCAAATATTTAAACTACTCTTTATTGTAACTCGAGTTCGATTCCCTTTTCTTTGCTCTTGTGCCACTCAATGGAAAATAGACTCTTATTGCCACCAGAAAATCGGCAAACTATAGTTCCGTTACATACACAATTATTTAATAGTTTTAGTAAATAATACAAGAAGACTTAATCTTTTTCTTAAAATTAAATTTCATTTAGCGATTTTATAGGTTTTTATTATTGGGTTAAAATATAATTTCTGAATATGTGTGTGTGTGTGCTTTCTGTAAAAATTTGTTTCGAATTTTGCGTATTCATAAACGATTTAAAAATGCGAAATTTAGTTGAAAAATCAATATGAATTTTTTTTTACATAATTAGTTATTGTTCTGTTATAGTTATTTATTTAGATCTATTTTTTTTAAAAGCATTCATTTATAAATGATTCTGCTGTTGGGTAGTGGGAAAATTCTCAGTATTTTTTGAAATAGTATGTCCTCCAATTGTTTATCACAAATTTTTTACAGTCTTATTTGAATATTTCTAAAACACACGTTTGAAGAATTACAAACATTTGATAGTTTCACATTTAAACAAAATATAAGCTCGGTAAGTTTAGCAGCATAAAAAATGATGGTCATCCTGATCATGACTTTGATAAGATAAAACTTTTGATAACTTAATATTTTGTTCATTGATTTATTTTTCACTTTTTAAGATTTGTAAGAATATTATTATATTATTCTAAAATTGTTGAGTTTCTTCTAAAACTGTTATTATAATCTAAGGATTTAAGCATAAATTAATTCGTATGTAATAAATATTGGAATTTTGGTTTTTGAAAAGGTATTAGTTTTTAAAGATGATAGCAGTTTATCGATTTTGCCCAACAAACGCTTCTAATTTTATCTCTGAATACAAGAATAAAGTATCGAAGTGTTGTACGATTCACTATATTGTTGAAATAAGACGTGGAAATGATAATTAAAAATAATAAAATGAAATTAAATAATGATAATTAACATATTTAAAAATAGAAATAAAAAAGTGTTAATATGCAAATACTTTGTTGCGTTAACATATTTAAAAAAGGCAAAACACAATTAAGGTGTAGTAACGTTATTACAATCACATAAAATCACCATTATAGATACGATTCGATATTCCCTTAATTTTTTTTCTTTTTTCCAAAAATTACATTTTATACATCGCAAATTCGACAGAACAACGAAGATCAATTTCGTATGATCCCTCATGTAATGATGATCTAAATATTTATCTTTCAAAATTGCTAAATTTAAAATATTATACAAAAATTGAAGTTGACAAATGGAGGTCTCTTAAAATAACCTAACAGTCAATAGCGTAGATAAGACGATCGAACAAACCAATATGTTTGAAGCGTTCTCTCATCTCTTAATCTTCGAAAAAAATTCACCGCAACACATTTTACACAAGTAAAGCAATCTGAAAAGAGATATAAAACATTATTTTTAAATTATAATAATCTCTGTAAGACATGGAATTTAAAGACTAATTTCTGCGTTTATACTCTAATTTCTATCATTCTTAAGTAATAATCTATACCCATAATTTATGCAGTGGAATTTCTCAGTGTTAGATTTCTTTTCAGAACAGTTTATCAAATGCTTTGAATGCCGAATAAGCATTTTGTAATTGACGAAAGAATTAACTAAATAATGTGCGATACAGTAAGGGATTTTCAACTGTGTCATAAAGAAATAAAAAATAAATTTGTCTTAAGGGATTTGTCGGAAACATTCATTGCAAAGTATTATAAAAGTTATAATATGGAAACAGCAATTATTTTTTTCTTTTGAAATCGAAACTTTTTATTTAGGTAATGAAGTGTACTTAACTGTTTTTGAGATTTATTTAGTATTTTCCTCGTTATATATTAAAAAAAAAAACTATACCATTGTAGAAATTACGAGCCAAAACACGTGATTTTGACCATCTTCAATTATGATTTATATAATTTTATAAAGTTATCATTGTAGTTAATAGATAAAGAGAAATGCCAAATTTATTTCAAATTTGCGACTTATTAAAAGAAAATTTTTTGCACTCACACGAATAAATATATATTATATCTACATTATTATAAAGTCATGTAACTCACAATGGAAATTTATGTCGTTAATTCTATTGTATTTTATTTTTCCGTTTCGGGCTGCCTATTTCAATCGAATTCAAAAGGTGCTAAGATAATCACTTTGGAATTTTGAATAATCTTCATATGACAAGTCGGAACCTGAGTTGGTACTCTTTTCTACATGACATCTACGAAAAACGTTGGACTTAACGTCAGTTTGAACATATATAGGACCTCTCCGCACGACAATCCACGTATAGGACTCTCTATACTATTTTCCCCATTCACCTCATCACGGCTCTATTACTTCATTTTGTATTGATAAAGTTATTAAATGTTTAATTTTTCAATACGATTACTGGGTATTCAGTAAATATGCTTTTCTTCTAAAATTCTGTTGTGTATCGTCTTGTTTGCGACTTACTTGGCTTAACCGAAAAAATAAGCTATGGTTGCTTCTTTTTACGGTTTGAGCATTTCATAAGCGTGTGACGGTGTCGCGTGGATTAAATTTCACATTTCTTTGTCGTAATGTGTTGTAAAGGTATACTTACGTATATGTGAAGCTTTGTAGGTTCACAGTTCGCCGATTTTTAATATTCATGCATTACATCTGTATGACTATCTTCATTCTCTTTTCATAACCGTAACTTTTATTTGAATAACACTTGTAAAATTTTTCATATTTAACGCTTTTCGAATTTTATGGCATTTGTCTTCTTTTGTAATTTTTCATGTTGAAAATGTTTTTCAATATTTATGTGGTAGGAAGATCACAGAAATAGTTCCATGAAATTCTTTGTTTAATATAAAAACATGTCGATTGATGGTGGAGTAGTTAGTACCTTTAACTTCGAAGCCGTAGGTCCCGAGTTCAAATTCTTGTTTGGGCATGGATGTTACTTCTTCTGTCTGTGTGGGTGTTTCTGAACCCTTTCTTTTTCGGGGTGAAGATGGCACATCCACTGGGTACTCCACTGTAAAAGAGGCCATCACCTTCGCCCATTGTAGCGCTGAATTGGTATATCCTGAGAATAGCAGGTCATTTGAAATATAAATATTTAAAAGAATATTAATTTTTATTAGCAATTATATATTTATATTTGACATAATTACTTTTGTTTTATCTTCTTATTTTTATTTCAGGAAACATTTAAAAAGTGAATCCTTCAAAAATGCTCTATTTCCAATGACTAAAAAATGCTCCGATAATATTTGGAAATTTTAAACATTAAATTTAATTATTTTTATATTGGTTTCAGAAGAAATTTTAATTATTTAATTTTAAGAAAATGAAAAATCACCTATTGTTTTTCTGTTTGAAACTGTAAACATCTGGCCTTTTTTACTTATAAAATAGATAATGTAACTTGCTTACCATATAAATTAACCTTTGTGTTTTGCTGAAAAGAAGTGACGCGTAGGAATCTTTAGAAAAAACACACGGTAGCGAGCTGTGAATATGGAAGACAAATTCTGGTCCGTCGCCATTTGTTGGCCATTCCTATGGGGATCATAATTCAGTCAAAAGGGAGAAAAAGACGTGGATTTCTTTTATTTCCAAAAAAGCAGACAGATGTGTGAAAACGGCAACAGACGCTTTCTGATATTTTTATCGACTGTTTTACACGGATATTGTGTGTCCGAGGGCGTTAATGGGGTATATGCAAGGCGAAGCAATCATCCTCGTGGGCGAGGGATCACGAGAGAAAAGGAAGATGGAGAGCGCCATGAAGGGAAGAATAAAGGAAGCCAGGGATCAACTGGAGGAAGAGGGACAGCAGAATGTTTATGGCTCGTGAGCAGATGATACCTGCGAAAGCTGCTCAATAACACCTCTCGACGTGAAGGATTGGCCATCCCGTTATCAAGTCTCACTCGCCTCGTAAGGAGATTCTGCCCCTTTTCATTCATTCCCACTGCTGACAACTCCTAAATTTATTTGAAGAAATAAATGTACTCTACACATCTGTTTTTGGATATAAATAGAACTGAGTTTACGCATTCGTACTCCCTTTGATCAAATTTTATGTATTAGTTTGGTGATTGCAAATTTATCTCGTACACACAAATGGTTTTTAAATTCATTGTTAATGAATTCAAATGATTTTTATTGTGGTACTTACAGTTTTTTTTTTTTTGAAGTGAATGATTTTTATAATAGCCAATTCTTGAATCTGACTTAATTTGAAAAAAAAATTAATATTTGAATTAATTATAAAATGCGAATTCATTTATTTACATCTGTAAAAATAAAAAGCAACATTTAAATTTCCCGTCTTTATGTCACAATGTGTTCCTAATTACTCGTTTCATTATTCCTTCTATATTTAATGCATTTTTCAAAATTTTGTTATTGTATTGTGATTTTATTTAATTAAAATATGGGAATTAATTTAATTAAAGTACTTAATTAAAATAAAAGAGGAGAATACTTAAAAATGCAGAAATTTTTTGTAGTGGTCTTATTACAAGATTTTCCATTGTCATTTTAGAAATACAATTAACAAACTCAAGTAATGTTCTATCTGGTGATTCACAGTTTTCTTAAAAAGAATTTGCAATAATTGTAATGAAATGTCGCATTCTAAAAAATTTTTACTAAGGATTCAAGTTATTAGTGTTTGCCATATTCAGCAACCATATATAAGAAGAAATTCATTTTTTGATGTTCGAAATTGCGCATATCTTACATCGACTTTTTATCGTACTGTTCGCAACTACAAATTTTTATTGCAATTAAGCAATTTGCTCTTAGTTTGTCCATTTTTAATTAAGTAATATTTTAATGGGGATTTTTAATATTATGGTTAATGACTAGGTTGTTTGTTCTTATCTTGTTCCGAATAATATTTCAAAGAATTAAGCTAATATGATGTGTAATTTAGCTAATACGAAATAAATCCCT
Organism: Latrodectus hesperus; assembly: GCA_037975125.1. NCBI lineage: Eukaryota > Metazoa > Arthropoda > Arachnida > Araneae > Theridiidae > Latrodectus > Latrodectus hesperus. The sequence goes on from CM075857.1 coordinate 25,392,369, forward strand.
GGAATTACTTTTATTTATTTCATTATATATATATATATATATATATATATATATATATATATATATATATATATATATATATATATATATATATATTGAATTTTACATTTTTATTTCTCTTTGAGCAGAATATTTGAGTTTATGCCTAAGTCTTAATCTTTTATGCAGTTTTCTACTAATGTTATTAATGTAAAATGTGTCACACTTCCTAATCTTTAACATAAAATTTTAATAAATTCTCAGAGTTTTCTGTCATTCTATTCAAGAAGAAATATTTTAGGCTTTGATTGAAGTTGGCAAATTTTATTCTGATTGTTGATTTTCCATGTTTGTGTAAAGAATATTTTTAGTTATATAAATCAATTTTATCAATTTTTCGTAACAGTTTATACACATCCTTACATGCAATCTTGAAAACGTTGTTTATATGCATGATTTCATGTTTAATTTGATGGAATCGTGTCCATTATGCAAAATACTTCTTTAAAACATGTTCAGTTCCGAATAAAAATGTATAGAGATATTAAATTTGATTCAAAATTATTTATTTTATACTTTCCTCTGTTAATATGAGCTATATCTTAAATGCAAATTTTGTCATAAAATGTGACTAGATATAGCAATTTGATGCTATTTAAGTGGACAGTTAAACAGCACAATACTTTGCCTGTACCTTTGAGAAGTCTTCATGGCTAGCATTCTAAATAAACGTGTTACAAATTGAAAATTCTTAAATGTTTCTTCTCACATTTCCACCAAGCAAAATTTGCAGAATCCCTCCAATGCTTAACTATGGGTATAACCGGATCTCTACAATTTAACTATTATAAATATTACTTATTATCTCCATGAAGCTATTAGGTAATGCAATTCGGTAAATATGAAATAAATGCCTCATTTAGATGAAAATTACTATCAGAGTCGATTAATAGATGATTATGTTTGCGCATGTTTAATATAATTTCCCTTTTAAAACCTTCGTTTGCGTTTTAAAATATCTGTATGCAATGGAATCATTTCTTGGACTTCGATAAATTCCCTAAAATATGACTTCTAAGCCTTATTTCTCCTTTGTAATAAAATATCGCATTCATTGTAACAAGAGCCATTGAACAAAATCGATTTGTTTACAAGATTAAATGAAATTAATGCTAGTTGAAGTCTGCATTCGAACGAATTCTCTAGATGTGGACCTTTTTTGATTAATGAAATTTGACTTCAATCAATACAAAGGGCCATTAATTTATGCAATAATCATATCAAATGACCTTTTTTGTTGCAATAGATAAATATTACACGACTTTTTTATTGCTAAAAAGTTCGTGGGAGATCTCTTTAAATGCTCGGACTATTTCTCAAACAGTTCAAGGTTATAGGATGAAAAGTTATGCAATTAGCGTTAACAGTGTTAAAGATGGATCACACATCAATCAAATATGACACGAAAAATTTCAATACCAAAAGGAAACAGATTCTGTGTTGCACCGGCTGATGGCATCCATGGTATTTTCTTAACAATAGAGGATGATAACGCAAGAAAATTCTGAACGCTTATGTTCCTTGTCTTCTAGGTTCATATTTCAACGTTTATTGCAGAGAATTTACACTATAAATGTCAAATCATTCAGAACTGGCACTCAAATAACTTATTTCTGTATGCTTCTTCATGAAGTAAATTGATATTGTTGATAAACTCTCAATTTTGGTAACATTTTTTATTATTTTGATTTATTTGACCCTTGCCTTCCTTTTTATTTTCATCGTGATGTAAGTAATACGTAAATAATAAAAATCGTGAGAACAAAAAACTCAAATTTATTGCTTTTGAGTGTTATAACGGTCCTTGTAAAATATTTACTGAGATTTGGGGGATTAGTCAATTTTATTTAGATCAATATGTGTGTGTGTTCATATATATATATATATATATATATATATATATATATATATATATATATATATATATATATATATATATATATATATATATATATATCGGTTCTTTACCTATTTGAATTTAAACACAATTAAGTTGTAGATAATATATAGTGCAGAGAAGAGCTTATATAAATTATATATAAAATTTTATATTGTTTAGTATTAAACATAATTTTGTATGATGCATATTCATATTTTATAGAAGAATCTTTTTCTCAACAAAATCATAAAAACAAATGATAAGAAAGTTTTTTTAAAATTTATTATTTAAAAAATCATTTTTGCTACAGATTTTTGTATTGATATGGATATTGAAATAAAAGTTCTCTGTCCTGAAAAGTAGTTCAGAAAAAATATTCAAAAGCAGTATTTCCTAGTATTTTGCTGTATAGCAGAGTTTCATTAAATAAATATTTTACGGAGCACATCACGAATCCATATTTAAATTCATGATAATTTAAATATGTTTTTATTAATTAGATAGGAGGATAGCAAGTAAAATAAATAATTTTGATTCTAGTAATAGTATTCTAATACGAAAATAGACCAAAGTGTTTAATTATAATTCACATAGCTCACATTATTTGTTTGTTCTGGGACTTCTGATGAAGAAAAAGTCTGATTTTTTATTTAAGAGAAAGCCTTTTTTACCTATCTTTCTAATTTTTTAATTTAACGAATATTTTAAACCGCATAAATGTCTAAATTAGTAAAGTCTAACATTATAATTAATTTTTTAAAGGTGATAGTTAGCATATAATTTTATTCAAAAAGCAATTTAGTAGTTAGTTTTATTACAACAAAAATGTTATAAATGATCTTTAGAAAAATGTCTCATAGTAAAACTTTTAAACATTATACAGTACTATTCAACTACGTAACGCTTAAAATTAAATATCGTAGTTGAAAAGTACAGTTTATTATAATCCTATTTATTCCAGATGTTTTTGAGTCTTGAATTTCAACCGTAATTTTTGGTGAAAATGTAATGCCCTATTAAATTGGTAAAGAAGAATCTTCAGTAGATAATAAATATGTTTATTTGTGTATACTGTAATTCAACAATGATTAATTTGTACTCACGTTCAAAAACTGATTTCTTCTGAGATAGATGAGAAGATTAATTTTATATAATTTTAAACAACATGTAAAAATTTTAAAGAAAGAACTTATTTCGCAAATAAAAATCTTTCTAGTTGAAATATTTGTGTGCTGTTTAAATTTTCAGTATGATGCTGCACTTATCTTTTTTAAGATTACAACATTCTAAAAGTCATTTTTTGTATCTATAGACAAACTTATAATTAATTTATGCACATAATTCTTTTCCTATAGTTGTTTTTCCATTTTCAGACTGATGTTTCAGATATTATATTCTGTGAAAAAGTTTTTTGCATTTAATACTGATACTTCGAATAGTTTCTGGGAAACAATAAAAATATCTATCAAAAATTAAACAACTATATTGACAATTCAAGACGTTTAAGTTTGTCAGTACAAATTTTTGTAAATTATTCTTATAAGGATGTTGAACATAAATTTCCACAAATTTTTAAACATTGTTGGTTCGTGTTAAAGCGTATTCGAGCATATATCAATCAAGTCGACTGTTTTTTTGCTTTATTAAATATTTTGAGTAAAAACAATAGCTTTCATTGAAAAATACCTATGTTTATGCATTAAGTTTATATTAATACTCTCATCGAAATAGTTATGTTTTCATGTGAAAAATGATTTTATTGTTTTCTACTTTTTAAAGAATTAATTTAAATTATTTTACTTTACTAGTAATATTGTCAGTGTTAGTTAGTATCTTTGAAATTAATTGAAAAGGGAAGTAAATGCAATTTGTCTATTCCAAACATAATGTTGGTCTTAAGCTGTTTATAAAATAGTCACGAATTTTTTTAAATTTTTTTTCTATATAAAGCTAAGGTAATTTGCTGCGTTAAGATAAAATGGGAAATAATATTTGTTTCAGGTCGTACCATTATTTTGAATACTAATCAGAAAGTTTCAAACACTTTTTGAATGTAACACATAATTTTTTGAAAATACCACTGTACATATGTGTCTAAAAAGAACTGTTTTTTCCATTAAAAATAATTATCAATGTTTTTTTTCATTAAATATTAGCAAAAAATAAAAAAGTAAATTGATTACTGTATGTGTGACAAAAAAATCTGTCTCAAAATAAAGTAGATTTGTATATACTGTTAAAGAATTAAAATATTCTAATCAATATTGATATTTTATCATTAGCTAAGATAATTAGGTAGTTATTGATTAGTTATAAGAACTTTTCTGTTTTGATTACAAATATACATTTTATAAAATTTCCTTTTGGGGTTCTTCTATGTAAATACTAAATTTATAAAAATTGGTTATAAATTATTTGAGACTACATTAAATTATCAAACTATAAAAGTTCGAAAGCAATTTTTATTTCCTTCATAACACTATAGAGTTTAAGGGTACTCGTCTGCTGCAAAAGCAGTTCAAAAATTTTAATAATATTCTTTCTGTATACTTATATTTAAATTTTTCCATTGGAAATTGGTTTCATGCAAATAATTTATTTAACATCAACGGCAATAAAAACACTGTCGAGTGTTAGATTGTCCGCACAATGCGGTGCCAGAATTAATTTCTGTAAACTTTTATCAATCCAGAATTGGGTTGCTTTGGAATTTACCAAATTTGTTTCTTATTCTGAATTATTAAGAATTGTTGCATATGCTTAAAATTTAAAGTACAAAAATAATTCCTGGTTTGGATTTTTGGAACCCTTTATATAAACCGATAAAAGGAATTCCCAACAAATTATTTGCGGTTATAATGAAATTTTAAATACGTGTTCACATTAATTGTTGAGCGAAAGCTAATTAATTTCCTTTAATAACCTCAACAGTAAAAAAGGAACATTTTAATCAATTTCTGTGTAAATTTTAAGCTATTTGATATACGTATTCAATTATGTTCGTGTATTAATAAATTAATGGATTAGCATTGAATTTTTATTTATATATTTTGGGTATAATAAGTTAAATCTATGAAAATATTTTAGTTTGTAATTCACTTTAAAACATGATTCATATTTTGAGTGTCTTTTTTCATATCAGAAATTTATGAAAAATGTTTATTTTCAATAATGGGATGCAGCACTTTTCTTGTATAAAATAAAAGTAGGCAGAATTGGATGGGTTTTTTTAAATTCCAATATTTTACTATATTTTATAAAATAAATAATATTTTTAATTTGAAAACAAAATGTTCTGTAAAATCGGGTAGTTAAATTTGAATTTTTATTTAAAAATATTTTTTACTTGCAACTTAATGGAAGGGGGATTGCGATATATTTTTCTATTGACATGAATTTTTTTTAAATTAAAAGAAAAATATTAATTTTTTAGAAATATTTTTTTAATGAGGCTAAAAGTTTAAAATATCTTATGTAAGAAAAACTAAAGTTTAGTTTTAATGAATAGTGGCGCCATCTGATGAGTAAAACTCTAGTTTTTTTAAAGTGTAATTCCAATCTTAAAAATGTAATTCCATTATTAAAAGTGTTTTATGTTTGAATTAAATTAAAATTAAGATAAAGTGTAAAATTTTGATAGGAGTTTTTTATATTAAATAATTTTAATGGAAATTGAGGACGTTTTCATTTGTGCTATAACATTAAACATTTGAAACTTAAAACACACACACACAATCAGTAAGATATTTCACGTCTTCATATCTCATTCAATTTTAACGCTAGTGCTGACTTATATTATTGATACACTATTATTCCTTTTATATAATAATTAGCATAATACACATCTATTGAAAGAACGTTAATACTACATAAATCCTAACATTCAATGTATTACTCTAGGAAGAAAATAGATAAAAATCTAACTTGTTTTGAGCCATAAATCACGAATTTTTCTTTTATTTGTTAAATATTTTTTTAATTGTATAATTTTTAATGTTTTTTATATCCATACGTATTAATAAGTTCAAACTAAGTTAAATGGAAATTTATATTATCTTAATCTCTCTGTAACTCATATATTATTTGAAAGTATTCCAATCTCTGTATCCGATATTATTTGAAAGTAATTTACTTATTAGGTTTTATATAAAAATATTTTTAAAAATATCCGCATTCTCATAAGAATAAGAAAAAAATAATGAATATTGAACATAAGAATAGGGCAGTGTGAGGTTGAAAAAATTCCTTCGTTTGTGGCGCCATCTGATTTTTGGACAATATATATTCTATATTTAGAATAAATATAAATGTAAACTTCTAAGCGTAGTAATTCTAATGGATTTTTTTGTTTTTTAATCGTGGTCAAATATATTTATACAATTCAATTAGTGCAAATTCTGTCATAATACAAATGAATGTCTTGCATTTCTCGAAAAAATCTTTTATATTTCTTGCATTATTTGTTTATTTTTTGTGTTTGAAATTAGCATGTATTTAAATTTGTTTTGTATTTAAATCTTGACATTTTTTTCATGTAAAATATTTTTTGCACTCTAAAGTGTAGGATTAAAATCAATTTGATATTTATTGTAATCTCTCAAATTCTTAATACCTCAAAAAAAATAAATAAAATAAAATAAAATAAATAAATAAATAAATTAAAAAAATAATAATAATAACAATAATAATTATATTACACTAAGCCTGTTATTTTCATTATTAAATATGCCTCACCACAATAGTTAGCTTATTAGAAGTACAGTCACTTCTTTAATTATTGGAAATATGATATTTTAGATTTATTCTATTCGTTCAAAAAGTGAAACTTGTTATTAATGAAGTGGCATCATTAATCATGGAAACATGGAAAATGTTTGAAAAAATTCTTACGCTTGACTCCAATGGAGGCGTAGTCAATTTAGTCCACGTCTAGGAACAAACGGTAAAGTGACTCACCATTTAAACCAAATCAAAGCGCGGATGCATTAAAATAATTTTTCTGTTTGTTTTTTCAGTTTTGATTTTTCATTTTACTCTTACTTCTTGTAAGTGACGATCAATGAGATCGTCACTTTCAGATTAAAATAAGTTACGTATTAACCCCTTAACTGTGACATATATTTCAGAAAAATGGACCAAAAATGGAAACATTTTTTGACTGTTTAATTTTATTCTTTATATTATTATAAGAGTTAGAAAATGCTTTTTTTTATTACAAAAATAGTTTTAAATACAATAACTACTATATTTATAATTTTTACACATACACATAAAACATTGATTACACGTACATGTTATTCCTATTGAGCAAATTAAACGAAATTTTGAAGCTAAATATAACTAGTATAAATTAGTACTATATAAAAACACAACAATATGATTTTCAATACATAAATTTTACAAATCTTTTTCAGTATGGTATACCTCAAAACAAGGTACTGCTCAAAAGCCTATATATTGCACTTTTTAAAATAAACTCCTGTCTCATGCCTTATTCTCTTCCCTTGTTCATCGGTTTTACGACAGCATATAAAACACTGCCTGGTTGGAGTAGATTTTTTTCCCATTGATGGGATGTGTTCTGGAAAGTGTCGACCTGTGAGGCGCAGTAAGCTTACACTAGGAACGCAATGGTCCTGGTAGCTGAGCATTTGGTTTATTTAGTTCAACAATTGATTTTCTGAAGCTCATATTTTTCGCAACTCCTGCTGAAGTATGCAAAATAAAGAAGTTATTTATATAACGCCGTGGTGTAGGAGATGGAAAAATATTTTCTAGTAATATATTTTACCTTCTTTTCTAGCAACCGGGAAGTCTGTAAGTTGTTGATCGACTTTAACATCACCTCCCATAGTGTTGTTGTAGTCATGGACTACCTTCAGAACCAAAGTTGGAATTAGTAAAAAACTAGGACCACTTATGTCATTTATTAGGAAAATAGAGAAATTAAGAATCCTAAAAGTAGAAACGAACTCAGCTCTGACTTCACAAAATAGAAACGTTAATTTTTCTTCTGCCCGAACTGAATTCGGGCGACACTGGCAAGGGGTTAAAGCACGCTCGTACTACTTTTACGTCCGATTAAGTGTCAAATCATGAATTGTTGAACTGAAAATTCGTGTGCTGATTGTTCAGCTTGCAGCTAAGTATATTAGATTAATATCTATAGGGCAGGATTCAAATTTAACTGCTTTTATCAAAAAGTAAGTGAATTTTAACAGATTAATCAAGAACAATTTTCAGTTCCATTCAGACTTATCAACAAATACTTAAGAAATACATACATGGAAATGTGACAAAATATGTTCTACCCTGTGGTGTCAAAAGTTGATTGTTAATTAAAACAACCGTAACTGTCTTTCTATTAATCCTATTATTATAAAAGAGAAAATTATATATAGAAATATTTACCTTCCTGGTAATCTGAAGGTAAAAGGCAGTGATAATTCGATCTTGAGCATATGTGATACAAGACTGAATGAGATCAAATTACAATCGAAAGTGAATTCATGTTACAAGAAAAAAAATGTTTTCTCAGATTGGTAAAATTGGACGATACGTTACTGGTGCTTGAATTTATTAATTGAAAGCGTTAAATTTAAGAAAAATTTCTTAATCGTTCTTGTTTTGTAGTACTAATTTTAACTGGAGTTATAATATTAGAGAGAGATTTTTTCTTTTAAAACTCTGTTTATTTCTACTTCTGTTTAGTATTTTGATTACCTTTATTTCAACTTCTAATGAACTATTTTTTGCTTATAATTAGTTATATTCAGTGATATAACTACAGATAAAATAATCGGAATGTACAAATTTCTGGAAATGACATTTACTGGCATTTTATTTGAAAACCATGAAGTAAATTCTGAAAAATTATTAATTCAATAACAAAAAATTTACTAGGCATAGTTTATGAAATTTAAAATGAAATTGATATATATTTATCAAGAATATATTTTTCACATATTATTACATTTAAACTATATTTTTAAAAATCTTTAATTCGAAATCGTGAATTCGTGTTTTGATTTTGCTCTTATACTATTTTAAAGGACATCTCTTTCAAATACTGAAGCTGCTGGCACCACATGATTTTTATCAATATTTTCTGCTTCGTGTTTGTCTTGCATTTTTTCGCTTTTATTTTTTGCTTTTTGTGCGCGAATGGGTGCTTTTCAAATTAATCAATATAAAAATAATCAAACTAGTAAAAGGCATTTATTACATTTGTGGTCGAATTGAAATGTGTTGATTTTTTATTATAACTATGTAACTATTGCATTCATATATATATATATATATATATATATATATATATATATATATATATATATATATATATATATATATATATATATATATATTAGGTCTACCGGAAAGTTCAGTCCGCTCCGGTTACAATCGGTTTCAACAAGTATTCAGCTCAACAAACCATTTCCGACCATATTCGGAAACTAGGGTTTGTGTGGAAGTATTCGAGATGGGTGCCACACAAGTTAAGTGAGAAGAATTTGAATGATCGAATCATCATATGCACATCTCTGCTTGCACGCAACAAAATCGAACCCTTCTTGGACCGGATCATAACTGGGGATGAAAGTGGATTACCTATGAAAACATCATAAGAAAAAGGGCATATTATGAACCTGGAAAACCTCTGCCCCCTCTACCTCTGAACCGAAGTTGAGCCTGAACAAGAGAATGTTGTGTATATGGTGGGACATTCGAAGACTAATACATTTTAAGCTGTTGAAACCAAACGAAAGGCTAAATTTGGAGAGGTACTGTCAGCAATTGGATAAATTAAAAACAGCACTCCAAGAAAAGAGACCGGCGATGTTCAAATGGAAGGACATCATACTACTTCATGACAATGCCAGGCCACATGCTGCTTTGGGGACTCGTCAGAAAGTCGCAGAGCTAGGCTGGGAAATTATGTCGCATCCACCATACTCCCTGGACTTAGCACCATCTGATTATCACTTGTTTCTGTCCTTACAAAATTTCTTGCAGGGCAAACAGTTTAAGAACGAAGAAGATATCAGACAAGCACTGGTTAAATTTTTGGCCTCTAGAGATAAGACATTTTTTAAAAATGGGATATACAAATTGCCATCACGCTGGCAAGAAGTCATAAATATATATATATATAATGATGGCAATTATATTATTCAATAAAGTTTATCCAAAGAATGAAAAAATGTATTCCTTTGTTTCATTCTAAAACGGAGAGAACTTTCCGGCAGACCTAATATATATATTGAGTGTTGGATGTTAAACTCGATTAAGAATTCTTCAATAAAATAAAGTTTAGCTTGTGTTTTAGGGATGGTTGCTTACTTAAAAAAATGAGCATCTAATTTCGTTTTATCAAATAATATAATTTTAAGTTTTATAAAAATATGGAAACAATGTGGTTACTGTGTGTGAAGTCCTTTTCAAGACGCGAAGATAAGAGGTGATTTTCCGTTCCTTAGCATGCCAAAGAGTAATTTTACTGTTTGTATATCTTGAAATTATGTTTTTTATTGGGAAAGAGACATTTCGTTTGGGACAAACTCATGGCTTCAGGCTTTTTGTTATAAGGCATTTCAATATCTGTCGCGATATTTGTCTTTCTAGGTCACTTTTCATTGATAGTTGGCACAGATGTCGTATAATCCAGGATAGCAAATTCTGAATTTCTTTGGCCATGAAGAAATGTTGCTCAGATGAAGAAATTGTGACGTGCGCGATGACGTAAATAAAATAGAATAGGTTGCTAAAATAGAATTTTCTGCATAATTCTATAAAAACCAGGTTGCCAGATGCATAAAAAGAATCCTCCAAAAGAATCACCAAACTCAAAATTTGACATCCTGTTTATACGGTATCTGTGCTTAAGAGTGTACCGTATTCATGTACCGCAAAAAGGGAAATCCAGAAAATTCTCAAGCACCCACCCCGTTAAACGTGCATCGAGCATACATTTTTCATCTCTCAACAGTGGGCAGGATGGAAACCGTGCCGCTCGCTCTGAAGAGTTTTATTTTACCACTAGATAGCAGTAAGCTCAAAGTATCAGTTTGGAAAGTATTAAAACACTGGCTTTTATTTCAATAAGGAGAATTCTAGAGATTGCTTTTTATGTTCATCCGCGAAGATCTTCAGTAGCCTATTTTTATAATTCAAATTACTAATCAAGGTTTTCAATGTAGCATGCATCGAAAATTAATCTTTCAACTTTACGGCAAATAGAGAATTAAGTTGGCTGCTGTAGCATGATTATTCGAATACACACATTTATGCAGTGAATTATTTGTCATACCAAATTCAGGGATTTAAAGCGATCCTTCTGAATGCTCTCCTGATTCCTATGTTTCTTAAATGATACAATTTTAAGTGATTTCCGATTTTGCAGTGGTGAGAAAATTAGTTAGCATTCACACGTGTTAAACTCTTATAATAAAAGCTTTGCTTTAAGAAGAATTGTAATATTTATAATTATATATATACTATTGAAAGATATGAAAAATATTAAATATGAAAACTCATTTTCACAATAATAAAAGGGTATGTTACACAGCCATCAAATGAAAGTTCGTAATTAAGATTACATTGATTTGCATTAAGTCAAAGTGACAGTTAATTATCATAATCAATTTACTGTAAATATAGGACGTGTAAATGAATCAAAAATTTTTTTTAACCTTACCTGCTAATGCTTTTTTTTTAAATTTGTATGATTTTTAAATGATATTATTTTAATTGAATATTTCAGTTACGAACATCACATCGTAACATATTGAAAAAAGACTAAATTTCAGCATTTCAGATAATTTTTATTCTTCAATGGAGTAAAACTAATGTTGAAATCTTATCGTGAAAAATTGTTTCTAAGTGATTTCGTTTAGTGATTACTGATTCTCCACGTGCACGTATTTAGCCTTGTAAAAATGATTTGTATGGGAAATTTAATTCATTCTGCAATCAAATTACGTGATGATGATAATAATTTCGTGTGTGGAAAAAAAGAAAAATGATTGTGTATAACGATTTATTTCTTTTCTTTTTCCCTTATCCTTGAATGTTTATCTGAGGTGGATGCCCGTTGCACACGTGGATAAATATTCCAGAAAGGGGGAAAAAGCGGCGTGTATTTATACACATAAATTGCGGAGTCACATTTGATAACGGCACGAAATTACCGGCGGAAAAACCTTCGTTTTAGCATGTGTCACTTTCAGGCCTCTCCATCAGATAACGTGGAATTGGTCTCATTACCATATTCAAGGATGTATTTCTGTATCGCACACTCACAATCACTGTAAACAAACGAGTAACATTTCTTCTTGGTGCAGGGGAGGGGATGAAGTAGGGAAACGTGATCAGGTTCGTAGTTTCCGTACTTGATGAACTCAAAACAGCGAGGTTTTTGACTTTTGGATTCTCGTTTTGAAGCTAAATGGATACTCTTAAGAAATCCATATTTATTATTGTATCTAGAGGAGGAAAAGGAAGTTCTGCCAAATAAAAATCCCATGCTATAATTAACACTATTTTTTTTCGAGTGAAGAAATTTTTCCCTCCAAGGGGGAAAATTATCTCTATTTCTGAATATGTTTCATTGTGTGCTAAATTTTGGGTTAAATTTTCAGCGATTTCCTTTTGTATCAAGGTTTTGCTCATCCAGGAAAATAAGTTCGAAATATATTTGCTTATTTCATCATATATAAATAAACAATGCAATAATTTGTTGACAATAACTTTTTCAACTGCATTAAGGCTTTGGAACTATTCAAGGTTATCATCCATAATCAAGCTTTAAATGCAACTGAAATGCATAGGTGGAAAAATCCATATTGGCCACGTTCGTGTGTTTGTCGATAAATTTCTATTTTTCATTCATTTACCTTCTAACTTAATTTGATCAGATTTCCTTATTAAGCATTTTAAGACAACATTTTTATCATGAATTATTTTAGTATAGTTTGTCCAAAAAATTTTGTAGTATTTTTATGTAAAGTTATTTTTAAACACTTTGTTTTATTTTATAAAATGAATTTGACTTGTTATTAGCACAAGAATCATAAAATAAATTTAAAAAAATGAAACCGTCAACTTAGTAAAAAGCCAAAAATTGGGGGGGGGGAAATTGAGTATTTTGAAAACAGTTTTCTTTTGTATATTTTATATTTTCATTGATGATTAAAATAAGAATTCTCGATAGAGGCAGTCAACAAACTGATATAACGTTCAGTTTTTGTTCTAAATTTAAAAACTTATTTGCGGATCTTAATTTCCATAAACACATCTGCGTTTCACCTTTTATCTTATTTGTCATTATTTTGTATGACGAAGGAAATCCTCCAATTTCTATTTTAAACCGTCATTATGATGTCATCAAGATGTTTTAAACATCATGTGCTATTGGGAAAGATATTACTAATAATTTTCTTTAAATCAATTTCGAAATATTTGTCATGTTAAAAAAGGAAGTATATCTTGATTGCTATCTACTTTTTCCTTACTAATATGAAATTTCTGTAAAAGAGATCAATATCCATCTTCGAATCTCCGTAATACAACTTGCGATACATTTTCGGTTGAACTTTTATGTAAAATCTACTGCATTACTGTAGAAATTTCACATAATGTACTTTGTTAAATTTTATAACCAGATGGATAAAATTTATGATATTTAAAACTGCTTGATTTGTTATTCAGAATTTCATTCAGAATTCTTTGAATTTCAGAATTTATTTAGTTTATATTTAATGTTTCTAAGAATTTGCTTGCTGTTGTAAACATACAACTTATAATTCTCAGCAAGATCGGTTTTATGGATTTATTCAAGAAGTAATAAGTATAATTAGCGTGTAAAAAAGTGAAGAAAGATCATTCAAATTTTAAGTTTACAGAAATAAAGTATACCTTTTGATATTTTAGAGAAAACTAAACTAAAACTAAACTTTGTGGCATAACTGCCCTTGTGGCTTATATGTCCCAATTTATGTATCAGTTTGTATTCAAAGAATGTAACAAAATTTAATTTTATGTCTTAAAACTTTTTCATATTTTATAAAATTTCTAATAAATTGTCAAGTTCCTGTCTTAAAATAGTTCAGTACTTTTTCTGTACGTAAATTTTTGAGTCATAATTTCTACAAAACTGAAGTACTCATTGCGTCTCATTTTGACTCCAAGCGACGTGTGAGCAGTAGAATTTAATTTTGAGTTAACTGAAACCAACGAATTGTTTTTGCATTTGTGAAACTAGTTCATTATCTTGCAGTTCTGGAATGTGTTATTTCATTGGCTGCTTTTTTAAACTCGTGCTCCAAAATCATGTTTTTTCTATCTGTTCTACAGCAAATAACGTGATGACACGATATCTTCTTGAAATTCCTATCCTTTAGATTTTAAAACTGTTCATTTTGACTTGTCAATTTAAAAGAAATAAAAAATAAGATAAATGTGTGTTTATAATGCATCAAAACTAAAGGTTTTTTTTATTCATTTCAAATGATATTCAAGTATTCCGTTTCGAGTGATAATATTGGACAAGCTGCAACGAAAGTTAGAATTAAAAATATGCATTTCTGGCTTTGGCTTTTGTATGGTTTTAACGCAGTTTGTATATACGATTTTAACATGCTTGTCTTTTAATTATACAATCGTACTTGCACTTGTGGTATTAAAAATCCTCAAGTTTTTTTCTCTCTAATCGTTATTAGGCACCGTGGGTTGGGGACGTGTCCACATTAGTATGTGACGTCCAAAGTCCTTCCACTGGTGTGGATGCGAAGAGGAGGATGTTTGGTGTGACCTTGTCACTTGACCGTGGTTCAAAATGACGAGCTGCTTGGTGATGGGCGAGTATTCCAAACCCGTTAACTTTAAGGTATAGTCCGGTGCTCGCCTGCACCGTATGTATGTATGTACTGAGCTAGGTTGTACCAGTTAGTGGAAGTATCCGGGTGGGGATTTTAGTAATTTGAAAGTAGGAATCAAGGAGAAGACCTCGTAATACTTGATTTGCCTACATAGAGGTATCATTTCACTTGGAGAACAATGCGACCACGACCTATTTAACGTGTCCATCTGACTTTAGAGAACACAACGGGTCTTCGGTTAAGTCAAGATATGAACTTACTACCTTCTGATAATGAGAACGACTCCCTAACAAACCAGGCCACCGCGCCCTGACGCATGATGTCGTAAATTTGAAAATTTAATGTTTAAATGCACATGTAAAAGTAAATAATGCAAATACAATTTTAAAACGTGTTTGTTTTAATTAAGGTACATGGGCTGTTATAGTTGATTAGACAATTCTACCAGTAAAATGTGACATATTATTTTGTGTTATTATACATTAATTACGTTGCTATAAGAATATTATGTTAAAGTCCTTATTAGATCCTATGTTTAGGCTTGGCGTTATTTTATACATTGATAACAAAATTTCAAAATAATACATCAAAGATTAGTTTATGTGCTATGATGTGAAAAACTATTCAAATATACAGTTAAACTATTCAAATACTTCTCTATTTACAGCCAAAATAACTATTGAAATAAGAACACCAATTTAAAAATAATTTTAAGTTTTGTAATTTGATAATTAAAAATAATATTGAATATTTCTTAAAATTTAGTTTAAAAGAAGTTTTTATTAGATAAATTAATTATATAAATAAATGATTTTTTTCTGCTCTTAAAAGATTACAAATTTAATTACTTTTCTTAGAAGATATTATTATCGAATTTTTATTTAAAAAATTACTATATGCTATTCATTTAAAATTTAAAATATGTAAAAATACTCTGCAATAAAGTTAATTTGAGAAATCAGACATAAAGTTTTATTTAGAACTAGAAACTGTTGAATAAATTTTTGTGTGTAAACTTATTTTAAAATTTGTTTCATTCTATATCTTGTGGCGGCTATTTGGAAGTTTAAAAATCTTTATCAAGAATAAATTTTTGTAAAATTGTGGTTATTTATTGCAAATGAATTATATATATTTAAAGACATTAATTTTCAATAAATTGGTGCATGGAGAGTAATTAATTAGTCATTCAAAATTATTTAATATTATCAGAATAGAATTTCTTTAAGTGCTTTGAGTAATAATATTTCTTCCTAGGAGACAGTTGTACAACTTGTTATTGATTTTTCCGAAAATTATTTCCATAGCGTGCGCTTATGGTCGTGACACTCGTTGTCTCCTAAGTGAACTCTCAGGAAGGATGCTCTACCGAGTCCATTAAGTAAGAAGTTCGTGTGCTCAATCAATACGCCAAGATATTCATGATTGTGACGTCGTGACATAACGTCTCCAAAAGTCAACGTTGCATCAAGACCTCGCCAGACCTGGCACGCTATTGCATGCAGATGACAGGAGCTTTTCTACATCCCTACAAGATGAAGATGGCGCTAGCTAATGTCGTTATGGCACGTAATGCAACGCTTAGATCTTCCCTCCCCCACCTTGCTTTTGTTTTTATCTCATCCAGAGCTATCTATTTCCCGCTCAAGTAGCCTCCCTCATTCAAATCATTGTAATATTATCGAGGTATTTATTTCTGATTGAAATTAATATTCATAAACAATTTCATGTGAAAAAATACATTAACGATTGTCATAAGTATCCATTTTTAGAATTAAATATCTGTTTTTAGAAATGTTATTATTTTTAAATATTACACTTGCTGCATTGCTTCCTTTTTTAAGTTAGTAATTTAATAATGAATTTCTTTGAAAATAAATCTTTGAATAAAAATAATATACATATAGTATTAAAGGTGATGGTTAAAATTTTCGTTGTAAAACGTCCATTCAGCTTAATATTGAGTATGATAATTGATATCTGTTCGGTATTGAATAAACGCACATTGTGTGTGCCTTTCGCGTATTTAAAGGCTTATATTGATTTCCATAAAAATTTTCTAGAAACGTTATTTTAATCGCAGAAGCTTTGTTCCCTATCTTAAAAAAATTGTAAAAGTAAAATAATAAATTTGCAATGGCATACAGTAGTTACCAAGTTTTGTTGGCATTGAAACTGAAAATGATAAAACTATTTAAATTTAGATTGACCTACATTTTCATGGATGGGTCTACAATTTCTCTTTTCTATATCGGAGAAAAAATTTTCGAAACTTGGACTACCATAAATTGTTCTAGGCATACACAGTTTTGTAGTACGAGTTATTTGCTTATATTCAGTAGCGTGCGAATCTCCAAACCCTACCTATGTGTTAGAAGTCTGAAGAACAGGCCAAACAATCCATTATATGTTTTATTTTTAATTAATCACTTGCCTGTTAGCGGCGTTACAAATTGGTTATTGTAAAGAGCAGTGTTGACTTACTGATTTCGCCAAGACGAAACTTTTGGAAGTAATACGAAATATACTGCTTAGGTACACTTTAGTACATCAAATTATTCTTCGTACATGATGCAAATGGCATAACTTAAATTCTGTTGCTGTGAAAACTACGCAGACTTACATATGTTTGCCCACAAAGTTATGAAAAATACTTTTTTTTTTAAACTGCCCTAATAGGAGTTAAATTCACTAAATACCGACCATATGAGATATTTTTATCTGTGAACACAATCTTCAACCGAAAACTTTCAAAACCTATTAAATATTTGTAAACAAAAGTATTTAAATTAATGAAATAAATTTACTTTAGTCTTGAAAATAGGAAACCAGGCTAACTCAAATCTTATACTTTTGTGAAGGGATTGCAAATATACCGTTTAGTCACATGAATGTGACCACCTGTCAAAAGTCAGATTAACCACCTTTCGCAGATCAGACTGCTGCTGGACGTACAGGAAGAAATTCGATTAGTCTCCTGAAGGTGTTCATTGGGACGTTGAGTCATGCAGACTCCCAGTACCGTGGCCGGCTGCGCTTGTTTATGAGAGGGAAGATCTATGCCGAGAACAACCCGATAGAGATAATCCCAAATATTTTCGATTGGGTTTAAGCCAGATGAATTTGCTGTCCAAGGGAAACGTAAACGCATCCTGGTTCTTTTCGAATCACGAAATATACACTTTCAGGTGTGTGACACCTCGTATTGTCCTGTTGGTAGATGCTATCATCTTGAGGAAAAACAATGCTCATATAGGGGTGAAGATGCTCAGCAATGACAGATGCGTACTTGTATTAATCCGTCGTGCCTCCCATAATAATGAATGAACCCAGAAAATGCCAGAAAATCATTCCCTAGACTATAATGTTTCCGCGTCCAGCCTGAACTGTTCCAGCAATGGTTGCAGGGTGTTTGTTTTCAGAAGTTTCACGCCGTATACTCCAACGCCTATCTGTCCGATTTAACATAAAACGTGATTTATCGGGAAAATCTACCTATCGCCACTGAGTGGACGTCCAGTTGCGTTACTTGTTTGCAAATTCCAACCTTTGTTGCCGATGAACAACAGTCAGCACAGGTGCATGGACCAGGCATCTGCTTCAGAGGTCTAGACGCAGCAACATATTCGGAACAGTGATTTGCGAGGCACTATTGGTAATCCCTTGGTTTGATATCTGGGCGGTCTGTTGCTCAACAGTAGCTCATCTATTCGGCCGAACATATTTCCATAACCTGTGTTCATCTCTCATCTAAGGCCCGTGGTGCACCACATTTGCCATGTTACTGATTTTGGACAATCCCATTTTCGCAGTCATGGTATACTTTTACCACAACAACACGCGAACAGTTCACAAACTGAGCCGTTTCGGAAAGGCTTCCTCCCTTGAGCCAAAAGCCAATGATCATGCCCTTTTGAACGCAGGTAAATAACTCAGTTTCTGCATTACGCACACGATTGCAATGTTTTCCTCAACCCTCGCACACTCTTTATGTACGTTTAAATGTTCTGTGCTGTTTTCTATAATTGGTTATTTAACATGGACGTCAAAAGTACGTGGTTTTCATAATTAATCTGGACTGTGTATATTTTTCTTTCATCTTATTCAAATAATATAATTGCTGGTTGTAAAAACATATTTAACAGTTTCTGAGGAAATTTTCACGTTATTTCTGTGACTACTATCTGCTAACAATAAAATTTAATGCTGTTGGAACACATTTCGACTTATAGTTATCGAACAAAATGCAGTTGAGTGCTTAATTGTTCCTTAAAATAAATTATTCTAGAGAAAAAATATATAAGGTCCTCCTATATGTTCTATTTTTCTCCTTTTTATTGTTACGAGCTCAAGCATTTTTATGTTCTGTGCATTCATGTTCTTCTCAAGCATTATGTGCAAATTACATAACATTGTTGCTGCTTTTCATAATGGTACATTAGAATCAACCACCCTATGTTCTGGTGATTAAATCAAAATAGTTGTTTGCTTATGTATTGCTTTGCATGCATTTTATTTACGTATATTTCAGAACATGAGAAAAAAGTATTTCGTGAATTTTTTTTCTCCTCTCACATTTTGAAACATTGATTTTTTTTAATGTATTCAAATTACTAAAAACATTTGCTCCTTAATTCAAAGAATTTTAATCCATAAACATATGTACACTAAGGCAATCGAAGGGAAACTATTTTTATTTCTCATGTTTATACTCTTTATTAAAAGAGATTTGGATGTTTTACGTTAAAAAAATTGTTGTATTTGAATGGTAAAAAATGTTTCTGGTATTCTGTTGTTGTTGTTGTTGCATGCTCCCGAGACCAGGTCCATGAGCGCGTACACCTTTAAAAAGTCCAGTACCATAAGTGGATTCTCCATCAGATCTCTCCCGGAGAGACCAAGGCATTGAAGAATATGTTCAGGAGAGGCCTGTTCATTTAAGCACTTGGAGCAAATTTCGAATTTCTTCGTACCCTCGACGAATTTCAAGTTACTAAGATGGCCACTTTTGAAACGGGCAATAGCTGTTTGTTCTTGTCTATTAAGACCAGTAGCCAAGGAAGCACCTGGACGCGCGCAGTGGTACCAATGATGCTCAGGAGGGACAATCCAAGTGGTTTTATTCTCGTGTTTAATCTTTGAATGAATCTCCTGAAATGTGAGAGGTGCCGACGGCATATCGTCCTCAGACACACCAGCTTTGGTCAAAGTATCCACAATCTCATTCCCCTCAAGATACACTTGGGAAGGAATCCATTGTAGGTGAATATGATGCGATACGGACATCTGTTTTAACGTTTGGAGTATTGAAACCCCAGTCCTGTCTCTCACTTGTTGCCATCTGGCCAAATACTGCATTGCACTTTTACTATCAGACAAAACCCAAATCTCAGCTCCATGTGGAAGTGAATTCAGTGAGTCCAGGTCTACCTCTATGGCAATAAGCTCACTACGGAACACCGAGCAATAATCGGAATTTCTCTTTTTCAGCCTTAAGACTGAATATAAATATTGCTGTTGATGTAAATTCCGCTGCCAGTACGATTGAGTTCATCACTACTGCCATCCGTATAAATCTGTATGGCATCGCTCGGTAGTTCTCCAATTCTCTCAAGGGCCACCTGCCTCAGATAGTCGGGAATATCAGATCGTTTATTTACACTAACCGGCAAATCCGGATTGAAAATGACACCATCTAGATCATCCGATGTGTCAAGACATTGTTTCTGGTGATGTGGTTCCACGTCCTCTTTAGCTATGTTCAGATTGGCTATTTGGCTGAAGGGGCTATTTCTCTTGAGTCTCTGACTATTACGCCAACCCCTAAAATAGGTTGAGGTGTGATTATGAGAGCCCAGAGCACACAAAGTTTATTGCAATATTTGGTTAGATATGCGCGTCTCCTAAGGCTGAGTGGCTGAAGACCTGCCTCAAAAAGTACTATATCTCTGGGATAGGAGTTTCTTTAACCGGGGTGATGATCTGAGTTGAGCTGAACTGAACCTTTTCTAGTTTCTGGAGATTAGTATCGGAGGCACAACAATAAATTGGAATGGCGTATTCCAGAACTGGCCTAATTAATGAGACATAGGTGTTTCGTTAAGTATCAGCGTCTGAGCCCCAGTTTCCACCAGAAATATACCTCGATTCTAATATTATTGTTTTTGCTATTAATTTCTTTAATTTCTCTCTCTTTCTTATTTATTTATATAATACTGAATTTATACCATAAACTGTCCAATATTGTGATTCTAATGAGAAATTTTATAGCTTCACAAAAATATCAATTGAAACTCATATTTTAATATATACATCGATTTTTCATGTCTTTTTTCTATACGATTTAAAGATGTAAGAAAATTTATGATAGAATTTAACTAGATGAAATATGAATAATTTAAAAATTGCTTTTTTTTTTACTTGCATTGTCTGGTGGAAAATCTAAGAATAAACAATAAAAGGAGGGAAGACTTGTATAATATTGGGTAAAAAATAATAAGAATTGCTTATAGAGAAACTGAGAACATGTAAAAAAGTTATCAGATATTTTTTTCTGTTTAAATCGATGTTTAATCGATAATTATGAGCTATTTGATTTTCCTCTAGTCGAGCATTTAGTATTTATAATCGAATAAACAAACGGTTTGTCGGTTTGTTTGTCGCTCAACGGTCATTTTTTGCACACGAGGGCTAATTAGACCGAGACTTACGGCTTAAAGTGGATTCCGAACCACTACAAACATCCATGCCCAAGGTGGGATTCGAACCCACGAACTGTTGAACCGAAGGCAAGAGCGCTAACCATTCAGCTGCCAGCTCGGCTCGAATAAACAAACGGAACATGTACGCGATATTATATTTGCGTATTGGAATTAAGTTTTTTTTCTCATTAATTAAGAAATACTTAAATTCTTTTATTTATAATAAGAAACTTCGTTTTTTAAAAAAAATTGATTCGCTGAAAAAAGCGAGAAAAAAAAGTTCACTCAGAATCACTTTTTTATTTCCCACGATCTGTCTGCACCACTGTTGCATGCATATCTATCTTTTTCGCTCCTTTCTGTGTCTGTTTACCGACTTTTTTCCCCTACGATCACTCTCGAGATGTTGTGGGTCGATTTCTTACTCTTTTGAAATGTAAACTTGATGTATTTTTCCTCTTTCCCAGTCGCACACGCGTCGCCTCTTCTGTCGCTCCAGATATATGTCGGCGGGGAATAAAACATATTTTTTCAACCTATTCTCGCCCAAAAAATTACTCCTTTCTCTCGTTTTCTAAAGCCCGAGAAAATGCAGAGAAGTGCTGTTTTATTCGATTTATGTACTTATTCTGAGCGGTTTCCGAAATCTTTTGCCTGCAGGCCGAAATCTCTTGTGGAATATACATTATATGAAAATGCCCTTCTCCACTTGAACGAGGAAGCGGGATTTCTCTTCCCGCAGCTATGTTATTGCCGCTCTCTTTCTCTCTGGTGATCTGTTTGCCGATTTTGCACCTGACAGCTAAAAAGGTTGATTTGTTGCTCACGTAACACCTGTTTTGAGTTTCCTAGTTGAAACGCGCTGCTTCTCCTTTTGTCATTTAGATTTCTCTTCGCACGCCCACGAATATAGTCTTTCTCCCGCTGACACTCAGTTTTTCAAATTTTGATAAGGAGTCGTGGAAGTGCTCTGTATTGTTATTCTAGTTTATAGATAGTTGCCATCACTCTCCTAAACATACTATATATTCCCCCCTCTACTATATTTTATATTTTTAGAAGGTGTGTTCTATTGAATAGCATTGTGCTAGATTATAATTTTATAAGTACTGACATTAATTTAATGACTAAATTCAATTAATTGGTTCATTTAACCTTAAACCGACTGATCTTAAATTGATCGCTAAACTTAAATTATTCGCTTAAATTATATGTTATTCATATGAAATTTTAAATAAATGTAAACAATCTCATAACTAAACAATCCTTTTTTAATAATTGGAAAATAGATTATGGTTGTATTGCTTATAATATTGATATTCTGCTTGGATTTAATATTTTATATTAGGTGAGTGATTTGCTTAAAAAAATTTGAAACGTACATATCATAATTCATAAAAATTTAACGAGTTCGAATTTTTCATCCTAAGGAAACATTTAATGTTCTAATATTTGCAACTAACATTACCTAACATCAAATGTTAACGTTAGTACGAAGTATAATAAAGTAATATATCAATTGCTTTAATTTTTTATGTTCTTTTATTTATTTATTTTTGAATTTTCTATCCCGTATGAAGAGATTCAAGCTGAGTGAGGACGTGTTTTACTTCAAGGTAATTTACGTTAGAAAATATTCTAAATGTTAAACTCAAGAAACTGAATGAACATGAGTGATTTCATTTAGAGGCAGATTCTTGTTTAAATAATTTTGAAACCTTAGACCTACTGTTCAACTGCTACTATATATGAAACAGTAGCAACTACCACAGTAGGAGAATGTAGTCTGATTTGTTTTTCGCTCTACTGTTACTTTTTGCGCATGATGGCTAAAAATAACCGTATAGCAAACAATTAGTATGTGTGAGCAAGCTCATGACATTTGCTTCTTCTGAAAGTAAATTAGAAGTTAAAAAGAATATCTGTAACTTAATTAGTGATCTTCCCGTTCTTGTGTCGGAACCAGAAGGAATTGATG
This sequence comes from Latrodectus hesperus, assembly GCA_037975125.1. Taxonomy (NCBI): domain Eukaryota; kingdom Metazoa; phylum Arthropoda; class Arachnida; order Araneae; family Theridiidae; genus Latrodectus; species Latrodectus hesperus. Next base: position 25,415,841 of record CM075857.1, read on the forward strand.
GAAAGCTTATGATTTCTACTTATTCCTGTGAATTTAAATTGTAAGAAAAAAGAGTTTTCGTTAACTTATATTATGGATTAGTATCTTCATATACTTGTGATGGAACGTGTTGGAAATGACAAAGCTTATGGCTTCTGCTTGTTTCTGAAATTAAATTATTAATAAAAATAAATATCCTTTAATATACATTAGTGATCTTCATGTGCTTGTGCTGGAATCAGTAGAAAGTGATAGAGAGTTCACGGGAGTTTTTCATCTTTCTGAAATTAAATTATAAGAAAAATGCATTAAATTCCAATAGTAATTTTCATGTACTTGTTCTGGAACGGGTAGGTAGTGATGAAAGCTGCTTGTTTTTGAATTTAAATTATAAATAAAAATGACTATCCATTAACTTACGTAAGTGGTTTTATTCTTTTGCTGGAATGAGTAAGAATAAATGGATATATATCTTCTATATATGCATTTGTTTCAGAAATTAACTTGTAAGAAAAATGAATATCTGTTAACTTACATGAGTGATAGGTGATCTTCCTGTTCTATTTCTCGAGCAAGTAGGAAGTGATAGACATCTGCTTGTTCCTAAATTTAAGTTATAAGTGAAGTTGAGTATCTGGTGTATTCTCGTATTATTTCTTAAAATCAATGAATTTTGTGCACGAAGAACAAAAGGCAAGTTGATAAATAAATAGTACGCAGCTCACATTCCCCGAATCACCTTCTTGTCAATTAAGTGGCTTCACAAAACCACTGTAAATTGTTGAAGTTAGTCTAACTAGTTCTCTTGTGCAAAAACTGACCATAGAGCAACTATCCAACTAATTATATTTTAAAATCTGTAGAAAGTAGGGAATCGCTTGTAAGATTGAAGTAATGCGTTGTTTTCAGAAGGGCCATGTTCTTACAAGAATACCGAAAACAACTACATTCACTTTCTTTAATTTTCTCTTTCACTTTCTATCACTTTAAACATTAAATTGAACCTTAAAAATCTCCTTAAATACATTTTAATTTTAAATTTACTGCATGTTTCTAAACTACTTTAATTTTTTGAATTTAATTATTCTTGCCAATTATTTCTTTAAGGGTTCGTCTGCTTAATGCCTGCTTCTAAATTACGAAGACCCACTTTCGGGGCTACACACATCTACTGTATTCTCCATTATATAAAGTGCCATTATTTACGCTCTTTGCAGCGTTGAAAGGTGGAAATCCTAGTACCGCGCGGCGCATTATATAAGAACAACACATCGCTTTTCCAATATACAGCATTAATTTTATTACATTTAAATTTTTGGACACGAAATTTGAAAATTTATAACCAACTAATAAAAAATAACCATATAATAAAAAATCCTGTATATAACATACAATAAAAAAATAATTTTTTACATAATTGTATTCATTAAAATGAATCTATTATTTGAGTTTTCTTGTGAACTGATATTGAAAGCATTAAATTTGAAATTATACTTTTACACTAGTCAATACTTTCAATTCTGAATAGATAGATGAGCTCTGGCTAGTTGTAGATACGTACATAATTGTTTGTAATTATGAATCAAGGGTGCACACACATATGTGTGTATATTTATGTATACGTGTGCATTTTAAATCAAAAATATTTTTGAATCGACTTCAACAGAATCAATTTTTGCTTAAATTTTGTATTTTCTTGATAAGATATTAAAATCTGTGAAATTTCTGATAAATTAAATTTTTAAGATAATTAATGATAGGTGTAGTAAAACAAGCACCCCTCCTCCCATTCGTGCATCTATTTTTGCTGGAGCATTCTAAATTCCAAAATAACTTTCTTGGGTGTACGATTACCTTTTTATTTTTATGTGTACAAATTTCCTTTTCCGATTTTTATTGCTTGTCTACATTTTCTATTCCGTTGGTGTTTCATGACACCCTAGACCTGGAAATATATTCTTATTCACCGCAAGTGCCTGACAAAATGTAGTTAAAGGGCGTGAAAAAATGATTTATATTTTGTGCAGAGTCCCTATTTTTCATATCCGTTACAGTCAAACAGTAGACACCCCCCAACTGTGTGAATCAGTGAAGCGCGTTGAATATTTGAGAGGATCTACTCGTGGCTACCTCCATTTTACTTTCCAATAGACGCCAGTGACTAAACACGTAATTTTTCTTTCACCTCGCCTTCAGTTTCTCCCTCGGAAAAGTAACTTTGTAAGAAGTCTATGTAAATAAAAGACTGTTCAAGAGAGTCGAAGAGTTTTTCTTTCTTTTTTCCCCCATTTACGTTCTGCGTGTTGTCGAGTTTTTTTTTACCCTTTTTTACATTTTCTTTTCACTGCCTCAGAATCTTAATTTTAGGCAATATTTTATTTTTTCAATATTCTTTTTTTAAGGGTTGCTTTATATGACGCACTTTATACTTTATTTGCTAACGAAGATTTCTTCTCTTAAGTTTATTCTTATAAGTTTTTCTGTCAAAAAAGTCTTTTAAGTTTCTGATTTAGTTTTGGCACAATAAAATATTGTTTGAAATCGTAAACTGGTGCTTTTACTTGGTTATTTTATTCCTTTGCAAAAATTGAAGAACCTGTAAAATTTGTACGATCATTTCGAAATTCATTATGCAAATTTTTTGTACCAAGTATCTTAATTCATCATGGTTAATGAATACTATTCAAAGCATTCATTTGCATTGCTCAGTTATAATTGTCTATAACAAGTTATCAATTTACAATAATACTTAATTAAATAACAATTCATGTGGTTGTTGGTATTATAATTCCCAATTATACCATTGTGACATTATCAATGGCCTTTAACTTAAAGACTTAAGGAGGCGATTGACGCCAAGATATAGGCCGTTGTTTGCATCGCATGGATAAAGTCTTGAACAGGTCTAACAATAATTGCTTTGTTTCATCAACAGAATGAAGACTTATGAATTTCAAGGGTCATAAAACGAATGAAATAGAATGATTTTGTGACGGATTGTAAGTGCTTAAATAATATTATTCATTCATAAATTTTCTACAAGCTTTTCTCATCACTGCCTCCAATCAAGAGGCAGTTTATTTACACGCTGACTTTGAAAACGTCATCTTTTAAGCGGTTTTAATGGATTGAGGACTATTCAAAGGAGTGATGTGGAATGCTATCTCTTCGGGCATAATTCACTTCTTGACATATTCAATGCAATTTTAATGGGGCAGTGACTAACTATTGATGACTTCTTGCACTCAGTCTTGTTACACTTATGCTTATTTGTTCTTGAGCCATTTTCACAACATAATGTGAGATTCCATGCTATTCACCTGCATGATACTGCCTCTGAATTCTAGATTTTCTTCTTTGCTCGCAAAGACATTTGACAGTTGGCTAATCAACGTATAGGACACATAATAGAGGACACGATTCAGGTTATCAAAAATATTATAACTTTGAACTAACAATTGGCCAGAATGTGATTTAAAAATGAGTTCAAGAATCTATTATGTATATAAACGTGTATACGAATATGTATGTCTCCAGGGCTCCGTCACTGGTTTGAACATAGTGTGTATTTATCTATATATGATCTTTATTACATATTTAGTTTGAATATTAAGTTATTTTATAGTCATATTAAGTTATTTTTTTCATGTTGCTTTTTTCTCTCTAAAGAAAGAATTCATGATTAAACATGTTTCGGATTGCTGACAATAACAGTTATTATGATATATGTGGTCTAATTTAGCAAAATCGTTCTCCAAATATGTATTTCACAATTATTCTATAAAATATAGCAAGCAGCACCATAATTCTGCTTTCTATATGCACTGTTAACGATTCTCTATATAATGGAAAATTAAGAAGTTTTACAGTACACAATTGATCTGCGCTGAAACTGGTTTTTAAAAATGTTTTTAGGATCGAATTTATATATTGTATCCTGCCCGCTTTGTTTAACTTTATTGTTTTTTGTATTAGCATATATGTAATAAATTTATGTCATTTAAAACTAGTATTTTTTTATTTAGGTATATTAGGAAAAAACTTTACTTTCGTAAAAAAAAGTTCCTCATTTGAGAACTCCTTTACACTTTATAAAATGCATCTGTTTCTTAAGCGCTCGTATGTTTAAATTCACATTCTACCCGTATATTGCTGATGTGAAGTCCCTTCATATGGCTTGATGAACAACTTGGCATGATTAAACGATCGTAACTGGTACGTTTATTGAAGTAGTATTTACGCGTCTATCGATACATTTTTTATTCAATAGCAGTTAAAAAAGGGATAATTTGCTTTATACATTTATAATGTGAAGATTTTTTGAAATATTTTTCGTATTGCTTTTGCTTTGAAATTATAGATTTCTAAATTTTCTTTATGAACCGAAAATGAATTCAGTTATAGTTTTCAATCTATAAAAAACATTTATTATAACCTTTCTTATCCATTTATTATTTTTTTATATTCATATTTTGTGATCTGTTATATTGTTTATTAACACAAATGTCTAATTTAGATAATGTTCATTATATTGTTAACTATATGAGAGTAATTTTTTTCGTTTTGTTCGAGGCTATTATACAATAATATACAAGATAATAATTTTTATGCTCAAATAATTACTTCGACTTAATATTGCAGAAACACACTATATTTTAGAATGGTTAAAATTTTGAGAAATATCTACATACATAGATTTTTTAAGAATCGTGCATATGGTTTAAGCCACTAAAAACTTCAACTCGATAAAATATTTTTCGGAATGGAGAAATGAGAGGTTCTTTTATTTATGTTTACTTTTGCATCTGACGAGGTCTGGGTGAAGCACCATAAAAACATTTTGACCATCATCATGCATTTCCTTCTTTCGTGTGGGTAGGAAATTTTGTTCCTCGCTGAGGTATATATTTGTTTTTCTTTCTCCCCTTCGTGTGAAAATAGTTTTTATTTCACTTTCCTCACACTCTTGAATTTGTGTTTAAAAATGAGATTTCCTAAAACTTATTACCGAACTCCCTGTTATACATTTTCCCTTCTACCTCACCGCAAAATGCCTACGACATTTGTTTTAAGGCCTACTCGTAGAATTGTTGTGCTCCTTTCAATTTTATATTCTATGCTTTATGTTGATTTTTCCTTTCAGAGAGTGAATCCAATATTTTTGTCTTATTTCCTCTCCCCGAATGGGGCGGAGTAACATCATGATGTCATTTTATGTAACAGTTAAAGTTAAGGTTTTTCAAGCATAGCTATATAAATTTGGAAATGAATTTTAAAAAATGCCAGCTGCTGTGATTCAGTTTTCTGTGTCTTTTTTATTGCAAGTTTGATGTGGTAATTCTTTAAATTGTTTACTTATAGTAATTTGTGATCTGCTAAAGTTTTTGTGTTTAAAGCAACCGTTATTGTTTTCTTTTTTTGTTACCTTTAAACCACAAAGGCCTAATCTATCCTTTGTACTTCTGAGGACAGAAGGGGGGAAAAAAGAAGCAATTCCGCCATGATATTTCAAGGTCAAAAATTTCCCGTCAAGAACAATTTTGCCGATTTAAATAGATCTCTTCATAGTTTTATTATTTTTTCTTGGCGCCATGGGAGGGAAGATGGCTCGTTTGCATTTGAACGGCTCTTATGATTTTAATGGGTCAGACTTCAAAGAACCTGTTTCTCGCATCCATTAAAAACGTCGTTTCTGGGGATTTTGTTGTAGTTCTCGTGCAATTCTTTTTTCCCCACTTCCATCATGTCTTCACTCTCGTAATTATTGCTAACGGTTCTGGATGTGTGTAGGGGGTGTGGAGATGAAATTTGAAATTCTTATGTTGATGTATCTTAAATAGACGTTAGCAACAAAGAAATGAGTACGTTTCCCTTTTCCTTTGTCTCCTCCTCCCTTTAACCTTCACTTTCGAACTCTAACAGATGAAAGAATTTGCATTTTTCCCGTATTGCTGTTTGGAGGACGATAATATTTTTTTTTGTTCATTTTTTTTCTTCAGACTATTTTGAGAATTTTTTGGTTCTATGTGTTCTCATTCAATATTAGTTGACGTTAATAACTGTTACATAAAAATGAACTTATCGTTAGTATTATTCTAAAGATAAAACTTTACGTTTAAAAATCTGTTATAGGTTGTTTTTATATTTTCTTTGATTTTTTCTTGACAAAATGTTTAACCATTTATACGAAAATTTTAAAACTAAATTTTTATGATTGCATAGATGAGAAAATATTAAATATTAATAAAGTGATATTCCGACTGTAAAATTTGTAAATATTTGCTTTTAACAGTTAATTTACGAATTATTATTTTGAAAATTTTATTTCTTAATAAACTTATTTTTAAGAGTTTATGAAGAGAAATGTAAATTCTACACAGAGAGATATGGCATTATTTAGAATCTAATTTAAACTTTACGAAAGAAACTATTTTATTATTAACTTTAGTTACATTTTTAAAAAAACTATAATTTTCGAGAAAAAAATTTTAGCACAAGAAAAAAATAAGTACTTTAAACAATACTTAACGACAGTTATTAAATCAAAATCATAAATCCTTTTTATCAGAATATCGATGTTGTGACAGTGCTATATATTTCATTCTACTTAATTTGTGTGTTGTTTTCCTTGCACTTTTTAATAAAAAAATCTACCTTCCCATAAATGATTTTATTTTAGCGATCTCATTTAAAAGTTTTACTTAAATGCGTTTATTTTCATCTTTTGCAAGACGACTGTCTCGTTTGAGAGTGAAATGATTCCTCTAGAATTCAATTCTCTTGGAGCTGACCATGTTTCCTCCTCTTGAAATAAGGAATTTTTGATTTAAGCAATCTATTTCGTCCTAAGCAGTCAAGGCTAATGTATAAAACAATCATTTACTTCTAATGTAGGATTTGGTAGGAACGGCCATTTCGCTAAAAGCAACAGAACATAAAAGTTCTGCAGAATATATTCACTTAAGAATAATGTTTATTTCCCGTGAGCTCGCATTGTATATTTATCTAAATCCCAGTAGAATCTCATCCCGCCCTTCTTGGGAACAAACAGAATTTCATTCTTTAATAAAATTTTTTGATCGAAAACGAAGATAACAACCACCGTTGCGAGGCTTAAAATTCAGTAAGAAGTGGAAATTAAAAACCGCTTGTACATCAACGCATCGAAATCTTCCATGCGGATAATTTAGGAAAGCTGGATACAAAAAAGTAACAGGAATTTCCATTTCTTTCTTAACATGTTATATACATTTTTATGAGCTACTTTCTTCATACATAATACATTTCGAACTCTCCATCATCAGGACTTGGATTTGGCTATGATTTCTTGCTCATGTCCAATGGAAATAAACATTTACACACTGGGCATATGGACTTGTTTCGATGACTTTGAAGTATCTTCGAGTAATTTTTAAATTATTCCTTTTTACCGTATTTATGAAGCTGCAATTTTAACTTCAATTCTGAAATTAAAAAGAAGTAAATTTTAATTCGAATTATACTTTATCTGTAGCTAATTTTTTAAATTTTGTTTTAATGCTTTTGATGCAGCTTGATGTGTCATTTTATATATTGTATCTTGCATTGCGAGATTTTTTTAAATGCTTTATTTCGCATGGCATCACACGATGCAGATAATTTAACAAATGCACGATTTTATAAAGAGTGTGTACTATGGATCGATTTTTGGGACTACTTTTCTTTTGTGGTCTTTACTCGGACATGAGCTTACAGAAAACAAAAGAACACTTCAACATTCATCGCAACAAATGTTGAGATTTGACATATGATTTTTTTCAAGTCGAAAGGCAAAACCAAATCCATTTATGAAGTAATTTTTTCACCATAGTTTTCTCTATGCCAAACGTTTTCCAAGCTATGTTTTTGTATTTTTAAATTCATTTTTTTAGTACAAAAATTCATTTTTCAATTCATTTTTTTAGTACGCACCATCATCAGTATTTTCACTTTTATGCATATACAGGAGAAATTTGGTGCATTTTCAACTTTATCACCTTTTATTTATATATGGTTTCAACAAGTTATATAGACACATTGCAATTTAACTTTAAATATCTATAATTCATTCTACATATTCATTTGCTTTCACAAGAGTTTTCAGTTTTAAATTATTTCAGTATACTGAGACATAAGTGAAAATTCACATTTAAATGGTTTTGAAGCATTTTTTAATACCTGTATAACTAATTTCTTATTTTTAATATTCTTTCTATTTTTTGTTTTTTTAGATAAATGTTTGATTAAAAAATCTGTAATATTATAGCCGTTGAGTTTAAATATATTTGATGATTCTATATTATACGTTAATTTTAATGTTTTTAAAATTTGTGTTTAAGAATTATTTCGCTGTCAATATTTAAATTACTGTTTGCATGTATGTCATTAATACATGTCTGTATTAATAATTTTTTGAGCTCAATTTGTTTTACTGTTATATCTGCTATATTTTTTAATGGAATAAGATTATTATATGTATTTCTCAAATCGATATTATATGTTCGAATAAAAGGTTAAAGAGGAGCAAATAAATTTTTCTCCACTGCATTTGGGAAACATTAAGAGGCGAAAACGCAATCCCATCATCTGAAGTAATATATTCATTTGTATATGCATTATAGTTTCTTCCTTCGATACCAAGTCTATCAGCTCTCGATCATAAGTGGATGAAACTTAATGTGGGGATTGATGGCATCGCATGCATAGTCAAACAGCTCTACGAGTCATTTTCCCTTAATGATCATATGTTATGATGTCATACTTTCCGTTGCCCTTTGCTACGGGAACGAGAAGAAACTCATTTTCAACTTGATGGAAAAGATTTGTTTTTGAATATTTTATCACGTTTACCAGAAACATTCAATCATTCGTATATTTTTTTTATCTCCTCTCACATTGTGATTACTAGTTAGAGAAATATGAGAAAGTGACACAGACATCTAATGATAACTAAATTTTCGTAATTTAATAAAAGAAAAATATCACTAGTTTCATATGGCGAAAAATGATAATTTTTGAATAGATATTTTGCACTGAATCTCCCGTACTGTAAACTGTTTTCCACAGTGAATTGCTTTATTTTTACTCCTTCCCTCAAAATGCCAGTCAGACTTTTTTAAATAAATATTTTAGTTTATATTTATTTTAATAATAATCTGCTCTATCACAATATCGGAAAGATTTGATCCACGGCTCCTTTAATTTTGAATAGATGTAATAGATTAATAAACGAATGATAAAAAGTTGTTTTTAGAAATTCATACGAGCTCAGCTATGGCTGACTAATCGAAGAATTTACTGTTTAATTTAGACATAAATTTAAAAGGAAGATGCAAACTTATTTCTCTGTATATATAGTTAATAATTCTACTTTCAGTTCTTTTTTTTTTGTGGAGTCAATTGTTAGAATTTTCTTGCGTTTATGTTTTGATTATAGTTATTATAGATTATAGTAGTTAATTTTGTAATATTTAATATTACTTTATATATATATATATATATATATATATATATATATATATATATATATATATATATATATATATATATATATATATTATACAATCTGATATTAACAAATATATTTAATCCATAACAAAAATAAGTGAGTCTAAATATAGAAACAATCCTTTAAAATAGAATTTGCGTATGTATAGGTGTTGAAGGCGAACGTTCATTAAATGCAGAAAAGGGGCCCCCAAGGCCGCATCTCATGCAACTTGCATGGATCCCTAAAAAGAGAAAGAGCGCCATGATCAAACGGAGTTCCTCCCCCAAATGTGTGAGGGGGAGGAATAAGAACCATTCGCGGGGGTGGTAGAGGATGGGAAGGGAACGTATAAAATATATAAAACCAGATCCAGGATGGTATGCTGAAATTTTACCGGAATTTACATGTAAACTGGATGGCCCGTTCTTCCAGGACGAACGCCCGGAAGGAGGAAGCCTGGCCTTGTGGTTTGAAAAGAAAAAATGGAAATTCAGTTCTCGCATCTTCAGTCACTCCTACTGGTGGGGAACCAAATGTGATTTTTTTTTCTTCCCCTGGTCACCTCACACATCATTCTGTCTCTTGGTCCGTCTACTCGTCGCTTGGGGCTGGACGGCGGCAAGGCTGAAAGATCGGCTGCCCAGTTTGATTTTGGACGCTACAAAATTTTCTCTTCTTGCTCTTCTTTCTATCTCATATATTTTCCACCTAAACTTTTCCTCCCTCACCCCGTGACTGCGTTGTAGCTATACTGAAATGGAAAGCGGGTTCTGCTTTGCGTAAAATTGATTTTATTTTTCTGCTTTATTCCCGGTCCTCCCCACTCCCGCTTTCCCTTTCAGGCCTCGCCAAATAGATTGCCCTGTAAGTAGTGCCCGAGGAAATTGGTAAGCGTTGAATGCGACATGAGATTTAAAAAAAGAAAAATATTTTTTTCTTTATTTTGTTAGCCAAAAATAGATTTGATTCCATTCCTTTCCTTTCCACAAAGGCTTAGTTATCTACTTTACAAATTTAAAATAGTGTGCATGTGCCGAAGAATATAATTCATGTTTAATATTCTGAATAATATATTTCCATTTTTCGAAACTTCGCTGCATTAGAATGCGTTTCACAGTTTATAGTAAATTCATAACATAGACTAATCTATGTCTTGTGGCTGTTTCTTCAAAACTTATTTTAAAGGAATTATTTTCAAACACAAAGATATCTGAAACGAGGCAAGACATTATCTTTACCTTGCTGGAATGATTTAAAATATTTTTGCAAATAAATATATTAAAATGTAAATACTTTTACATTCCTTTGTCATGATTTATGTTTATCAAACATTTTCCCGTGCAGTACCATGTTAAATAAAAAATATATAAGTATTTATTTGTAATTTACTCGTAACTCTCATTATTAATAAATAAATTGAAAAAAATGTGCAATAATTTAATGTAGATAACCTAAAAAATTTTGAATTTTAATCATTTAACAACTGATTGAGATTCTTCTTCAGAAATCAAAACATTAAAACAGATTCGATAATTGTTAATGCTATTGCATTTCATAATTATTTTCATAAGTTGAACTAGACTTGAATTATATCACTTTGCAACCATACATAGGTTCATGCAAACGCAAAAGTAAGCACTTTAAGCTAATAAGATCTAAATCCATCCATGAACCATTAAGAGACTTAACTTTGCAAAGCATTCTTTCATTCTCCAAACTTCATTAGTCAAATAAATATTTCCAGCTAGGCGTCGATACGATACTCCAGAGAATTCATTAGAAGTCATGATAGATTTTCCAGTTCTTGTGAATATTGTTATTACAGAATCTATGCTTGTATGTTAGTTCTGAATGAAGCTACATTCCCTAATGAGACTGGTGTTGGAGAATTTGACCAGTTATAAGAAAGAAAACTCATTTTCATTTTTTCCTTGAATTCTTGTATAACCATACAAGCTTTGTGACAAGAAACATCATTCGGTTACATGTCCCATTGCTATCAAGACAAATGGTGAATAAGATTTATCGTTATCGTACATTAGTGGATAAAACATAAGGACGTAGTAAAAAATTATTTATTGATATTAATAAAAAAATATTTATAATAACAAACAAAAAGGAGAATGAAGAAGCAACATATGCCAATCATATTTCCACTTCATCACTGCGTTTATAGACATGTAAACGTACTAATTTCTTAAAATCATGTTTTTGCTGTTGAGCCAATTTTCGGTAACTGTTTTCACTTTAATGTTTAAAGCAATCTTTGTTTTATACAAGTATTCTTGTTGGGCTCAACGTGGTCTAGTAGTATGACAGCTCTCTTCCGAGTATAAAGTTCCGGGTTCGATCCCAGCCATTTTTAAACAATAGATGGATGTTGCATTTCTGCCTGTGGGTGCTTAGGAGTTTTCCGAAATTCCTCCTTTGTGACATGTGAGGAGTGTATGTCCCATTATTAGTGAAATGCCCTTTGGAAGTCAATTACGCAATGTACGTTAAAACATTTCATTACAACCTTATTGTGTTGGGCAATTCTCAACGCATTGTCAAAATACTCTTCTAATAAGGCTGACTATGTCTTAGTGGGAGGATTGTGTTCTTAGGAGTTTAAGGTTTTGGCTTCAATCTTGCCACTGTTGAGCAACGTGAGATGGTTTTACGTTTTTGCTTTCTGCCTGCACATCTGTCAGGGTCTGCGTTTAGAAGTTTTCCAACCTTTGCGATACGAGAATGCCTCTCACTATCCATGAGAAACATCTCCCGAAAGGCAATAGGTGGCGAATGATCTAATGCTTTACAACAATTTTGCCGATTAGAATATCCATTTCGCGGTGCAATTTCTGTCAATTTCGGGAAAAAAAAAACTGTCACTGGATGCAAGCCTCTATGCTGAATGTGAGAGGGGATTGCTCCAGATCCCCCTCTCCCATATAGCATAGGCTCCAGACTTCTTAAATAAATTTTGCAAACATTTCTAAGTTTGATAAGCTGCATGAACCCTTGTGTTATCTTGCAGAAGCATGACACTATAACTTAATCTCACCCATAGGATAAAATTTGAATCGTTGCTAAAACTAATCGGACATTTTTCTTGGTATTTTTTATAGTTTGTTTGTTTTCAAAATGAATTCAGACAATCATCTTAGAATAGTCCTGTTATTGCCAATTATATCATCCTATTCATAAAGTTTGTCATAAGATATTTGAGACAAGTCCTCTTCAGTTAGAAAACTTGAAAAAAATTATGATTACATTTCAGATTTTATTTGAATGTCCTCAATACTATTTTTCTAGCGAAGCATTATTTTGTGTGCGTGTAAAGCAAGTTTTCTTCTCCCAAATATCTTTTATTGGTGATTTTCTTCTAGGCCTTATTTGCGGATCTTTACATGCATAGTGTTGTACCAAAAGTATCTTCTTGCTGCTTTTCCTTCCTTTTTTCCTGTGGATGCCGCAATAACAGAAACAATTATGCTCGATCATGGATTTCAGTATGTTGCTTATTATTGTCAATTTACACATTAAGCACATTGTCTATTACCCAGCAATATATTCGTATTTCGAGAGGTAAGCATCAGTGAAATTTTTGCAGCAGATGCGAGTCCTTTAAAAGGCGTTTTTGCTTACAATAAAAAAGGGTAAGAGTAGAAAACTGTTCAGCGCTGTTCCGAAATAAAAAATAATGCTATAGAATATTGGCATTTGATTTCAATGAGAAAGTTACCATTACGATTAATATCATCAAAATGCAGAATAACTGTGGTACTGCTGCGTTGCTGATCATGTATGAACTAGATTGATGAAAATAAATTGTTATGAAGAAATATTCCAGTCGGGACTAATTTTCTTATGGACACCACTTATAATCAAACAATTTAGCTCGTCGCTGATTTGTTGACAATTCAATCTTCTAGAATGCTCATCTAAATAATGAACTGTATGAGAATGAGTGTGTCTTCAATAATAAAGATATTAGTAAATCCTATAAAAAGATATGCAATAGTTTTTAAGCTTAAATAAGAAATTTCGTTCCATCTTTCATAATACATAAAACGTTTTCATTTTTTTCAGCATTAATTTTTCCGAGGAAGTAATAATAGTAATTGACACAACACGATTCAAATGGTGGTAATGAAACCATGTCATTATAAAGAATTTATTTTATAAATCACTTGTGTATCTGCGAACATGTCTATCATGAAATACAGCAATGAAGAAAAAGTTCAAATTTTTCATATTTTCATGAAAAATTAGAAAAAGTTTTGACTTTAATATTTCTAAGAATGTTTATTGTTGTGTGGAATGTGTTGCAATTGCAAAATATGTGATTCAACTACGAAGATGAAATTGAGTGGGTAACTTATAATCTTAAGAACAAAATGTCGCTGAATCTAAGATATTTTAGAATATGTTATTGTTCATTATACTACTTACATATTTTAATGGAGCCGTGGTAGCCTAGTGGTTAGGACATCGGCCTTCCTTCCGGAAAATCTCGGTTCAATCCCAATACCACCAAAGACCCACCGAGAACATGCGATATACTTGATCGTTAAATCTGTGGAATCGAAAGTCCTGTTGTCGGTTGTTGAGCAGTTACCATGGGTGTAATGGTCTGGAGAAAATTTCCTTTCCCTCCAGATTAAAGGCGAAATTGAGGGACTGGATCATCTGGAGATGCCGTCTATAGAAGGGGTCTTAGAGCAAAGACGTACTTTCACCTTCTTTGTGCTCTAAACGAAAGACGTACTCTACTGACTTAAATTCGCATAGCCGTCAGCTAGCGAGCTTTGCTTGTCCAAATGTCATAAATAACAACAGCAACAATATATTTTAATGTTTTTTTAATTACATTAAGAATTTTTCATATTTGTGACTTTTTTAGATTTTTTTAGTATCTTCAATCTATTAAAACATATAAAAAGCACTATCTCCACTTTTTTCCACTAAAGTGATTTTAGAGCTGACATTTTAAAATTTGTGTATCTACACACAGATATCACGCTTGTAATAACACGAATTGACTATGCGTTTTTGTGTCTAAAATCTATTTTTAATATTTTTCTTCGCAAAATCGGTTGAAAATGCTTTTGTTTAAATATTATTCTTACCTCGTTTTTTCTCCCTTCTAAAAATTTGATAGTTGTTAGTGAACTTTGATTAATAATGTATGAAATTCCCTTTTTTATATTTTCTACTCTAAATCTTAATTTCTGAATCTAAATCTTAATTCCTTAATGTGAGCTGAAAAATATAAAAATATATAATTCCTGAAAAATTATTTCTCCTCGGAGAATATGCGATTTATTTCCCTTATGTTTCTGCTAAACATTTCAGATATTTTAAAAAATATTGAATAATTTCCTATATGCTCTAATAGTATAATCCATATGAAGCCTTAAATAAAATAACAAAATTAATCTAAAGTTGAAGTTATATTTCGCGTGGAATATTTCCGGAATCGCTTAAAAATGTGTTGACCTAGAGTAGATTTTGACTTCAGAAAGCTTATATAACACTCATAAATTAAAAAAGAGGTTAACGTCTGCGTGCGAATATCATAATTATTGCAAATTCAATAGTTATGAATTGGAAACTTTACTGTTGAATTTTATTAAAAAGAGAAAATTTAGTGTTTTAAAACCATTAAGAGACAGTACCATTCTATTTCGTCCACGCACACACAAGATACAATTTTGAAATAATAGTACCTACCCGAAACAAAATATCATTTCCCAACTTTTTTTAACCATTGGGTTTTTAAAATCAGATAACCGATTTATTTTTTTTTATTACTGCCATCTTTTATATTTGCATGAATTTTTTACGACTAAAACTTTCTGCTTTTTTTATTGTTTATTTATCACCCGAGATAATTCCATGTATTATCGCCAAAAATGACGGTTTGGTAAAATAGAATATTACCAAATTTACTTTGTTATAGTTGCTTTAAATAATTGGTGAACTTTTACGAAGCTTAGAAAATTTAATCTTTAAAACTATGATTATTTTATTTTCCTATGCTGTCCAAAATCATCCCAAATGTAACTAATGGTTGTTTCATCTCTTGAAATAGGTACACATCATAATCATTCATTTCATCACCAACTACCTCAGCAGTTTACACTGCAACAGTCCAGATATCAATCTCATCCCATGCTCACAACTGTTCGCCAAACAACATCTCCATCAAACTCAGGTAAAAAGAAAAAAACCTTTGATATATTTTCAACTTAATGACTCCTTTATATAAATATGTATAATTTACTATTACTATACAAACATTTTACTATAGCAAATATTATAAGATTTACAATAAAATGTAACCGTTTTTCAAAATTTTGATTTCTTTTTTCAATTTAGTATATTTGGTTGTTAGTAATTTTTCAGATACGTCTGATCAAAACCTTTAAACTCGCGTTAAAAAGTATGCATTGCATATAATTATTAAAATTTGAAAGTTGAGTATTAATGATTCCATTTATGTAAGAAATTTTAGTAAGTTTTATGTTCTTGATGTCAGATTCGCTTCAACCTCATTTATTTTGTATTGTATTTTTAAAATACGCTGTATCTTATACACCGCTATGTCTTTTTGAATTTCTGATTCTGTAATGTAATTGCATAATGCAATTCATCACTTTGAAGATAAATTTTTTAAATTCTACATTTGTAAAGTTCAGATTATTATTTTGATTTATAGATAGGTTCATTTACATTAGCTTATAGACAATTATATTGATTAGATTTATTGCATTTATTATTAGTTAGACTTTACTTTTCCCTTTTCATGGCAATCGAGAAATATTATTTACTAAAGTATTCTTCTCCAGTTACGCTTGTATTATATTCTGTATCATCCTATAATATACTTTTTCAACTTACTCAGTATGATCGAGATGGCAGCTGAAGGATTAATGTTGCAGCCTTTGGTTCAAATAAGGCGTGGGTTTAATTTTCACCTTGTGCATGGTTGTTTGTTGGGATTTGGAATCTTCTTTAAATGCTGATAAATCTCGATCTGACCACTACTAGTGTGTGGAAAAATTACCGTTGGGCGTCAAATTAACCATTTACACTCCTAGTCATCCAAAATGCAATTTTAAAAAAGATACCGCTGCAAAATTAGTTTCGACGCCGCACGTGGACCGCATACTTGCGAAGCGAGTGTAAGGCGAAGGAGACGGACATCTCGCCTATTTAAAGTTTGAGAATAGGTTGAGGTCGAAGCAAAATTAGTTTAACAAATAACACGTTATACAAAGACTGACTGGAACAGATTCTTATGAAGTGTGGATGATGACAAAATCATTAGTTATAGCCGATATTGTTGGCTATAACTACTGTCACACGCCTCAGCATAGAATCAAAGAGGCTTTTGGTGTATCCTTAGGGTATAGTATCTTGAGACATCCACATATAGCTGTTCTGGCATAGTAGTCGGTAGTGTGTGCCAAGCCACCAATTGTGACTTGGCACTTTTCTCTTATGGTCCACTTTTTCATTTGGTGATAAATCAGGGAAACAGGCAAGCCTAGGAAACTGTATTCAATGTGATGGGTAACGAACTGTAGAACAATGAGTCCAAATGTAGTCACGCATTATCCTGTAGGAATATGGCTGATGGCTACCGCTGAAGTTATAATAGAACCTTGAGCACTAACAGATATGTATAGCTGGTTGTAAGTGTACCGGTAATGCCTAATAGAGGGACACGGGAGTAAAAATCAGTATTACACCACAGCATGGTACTGGGTGTAGAATATTGCGATGATGCATAACGCAACAGTTCAATAGTCTCTCACCATTTCACGGTTTCTCCAGATTCGGCTCCGACCATTTTGGCTTTGTAGGGCAGAAGCGGAATTCATCAATAAAGGCAATGTTGACCCATGTCCGTTGGTAATCAATAGTTTGGCAGGTGAATCTTTTGTGCCATAGCTCGTGAGGTGAGTGACTGATTCATCTCTACTATGTGCACAATGAATTTGTCCTCACATGTGGTGGTGAAACGAGGTGAGTGCGATCAACCTTGCTGGTCCGCCTTTCCCTTCTACTTTTAACGATTACAGATCCAATCGATTTTAGATTACAGATCGGAAGGATAATCCTTATAGAGGCGACTATTCTTCCTCACTCGAACTCAGAAATATGCCCGAAGGACGCTCAAGGCATATGCATGGTATAAATTTGACATGATTCGCATACTTCCATCAGAATACTTACGCAAATGTGAATCACTGTTTCTATTTCTCAGGGAGCCATTGTAACATTTCGTTAATATGCCATCTAACCTCTTTATTCGATTATGATTCTTTGAAGTATATAATGCGTATACTCAACTTTTGATAGTTTCTCGTGATACCCTCTGGTAGTTTTTCCTTCAATGTCACCCTATCAATATGCTTGTAAATGTCGATCACCAGATCATTTTAAATTTTATTTCTTTTAAAATAGCGAATTACTTTTTTAAGAGGGCCTTGCACTCTGTAATAGGAGCCACTTTATTATTAGGTTCGACATGGAAGGACACTGTTTGAAAACGAGCTACTGTTGGACAGTGAAACTTAGGTCTAGTATTTCTGCCTTGATTTTTATTCAACGCCTGTGCTTGGAAATTTCTATTCTCTTTCTTATAACGTGTATATAATACATTACTTTGAAAAAAAATCACATTATATATATATATATATATATATATATATATATATATATATATATATATATATATATATATATATATATATATATATATATATATATATATATATATATATATATAAACTGAAGACAGATTTTTGATGCTAAATAACTTTTTGTAGATACCAAATTTTACATTTACACTATAAATTTAACCTTTGTTTTGTAGTAACTGAACTGAATTACGTATTCAAAGATGTAAATTCTCTATAATTAATATAAATATAACTCAATAAAATCCCTCTCATTTTAACAAAAATGGTTTTTAATTATTTAATAAAATGTATCAAATACTACAGTCCAGATGGTGAAAACAAATCCTATCGTGGTGCCAAAAGACTAGAAATATCAAAGAATTTTTTTTTAAATTATAAACCTAGCCTTATAACTTATTGTTTTGATAAATGATTGTATGCAAAAACTTTTTTAATTGACTAATTCATGTCATACGAAAACAATATATTTTGTTTCTTCTGAAGAAAAAATTCTAAAATTAAACATATTTCACTGACGGTAATATTGTTATATTAGAAAATGACTTTTTTTTATCAAAATGATAAAGCTTGGCTGTAGTGTTTTTTAAGTGAAAAAGGAACATCATAAGGTGTACGTTTATTATATTATTTGAGCTCGTGTAAGTTTAATTTTGTAGATGCAGTTTGTAAAACATCTCTTCAAATGGTAAGTTGTGTTTCGTTAGTGTAACTTTAAACATAACAAGGAATTTTAAAGCTGTGTATTTTAAATATTATTTTGAAAATAAATGACATTGTACAGCAATTATGCCCCACCGAATTCTACGGTGGGGTAACTTTATTTTGAAGACTTCCTTATATCATGAGATTTCTCATGTGAGTAAGTCATAAGATTCAGTCACCTTCTTGGACGTGGATGTGTTAATAATGGTTAAGAAACCTTTTCAAATTGTGTCACATTTAGTTTTCTTGTGCAAAGCCGTATAACAGCAAACAAACCCAAACCATAGAAAAGCTACTGCAATGAATATTTTAGTCACATTTTTTAAAATTCCTTAATAGATTTTTGTATTGGATAAATAATGAGATCATTATTAGAGAAAGAGAACTATACTTCAAAATTTTCTTGTAATTTCTAGATTCAGAAATTTTGTATCTAAAGTGTTCAGTTGATTCTCTTGAAAAATTTTTCGCCATAAAATATCGTTTAATATTGTGAAATTTGAAACATTACTTGTATTTATTGGTCTTGATATTTCACTTGTTGGATAATGAGTCAATGACAATCAATTTTATTTCTTTTAATAAATCGAATTTGCTATGAAATACTCGTACATATTTGAAAAAGCATATCGATGTGTTCACACACATGAAAATTAGTTGATTTAATTTGAAAAGTACTCATTTTTTGATAAAGAAGGCAAAATTTTATGTATTTGATACTTATACTTTAAATTTCTATTTTCTTTAAGGAAATATATATATATATATATATATATATATATATATATATATATATATATATATATATATATATATATATATATATATATATATATATAGATAGATAGAGAGATAGATAAAGTAATTCAAAATCTTATGTTAATTTTTTAAAGAAACGTCATTTTATTGCTTTATTAAGGAAAAATAAAATACCAAAAATATGTGGCTCGATTAATATTTTGTTAGAATATAATTGTAAAAGTACTCCAATAGTATTTGTTCTTCTTTCCTTTATTTTGTGTGTGTATGAAATATTTCTCATTATCATAAAAATTTAACATAGATAAACAGTTGGTATGATTACATGTACTTCGTATGAAACATAAATATATGTTCTTCATTATTTGAATTGACTATACAACAAGTCTACTTAAAGATTTTTCAAATTATAAGTACGAAATTTTTGTTTAGAGTGGTTAAGATAATTTTAACTGGAATATTTTTTTTACTGGTAGAATATACCTTTAAACAGTTAAGCATCATTCTCTCATTTCATTTGCAAAACAATTTCCTGTGAATTTTACATTTTCTGAACAGAGATTTCTATAAAAATCCCATTCATGGAGGGCTGCATTGTAGTGAAGTTTCTACACTATTTAAAGCAATTAGGCTGTTTCCTGAAAGATAAGAAATACTTGGTATATTGTTGCCATAGCGCGCGTTATCTTTAGCGCCAGTTTCCGGTTTGATTACAAAAGACCAAATGTGACTGCTTGTGGTTTGTAATTTTAAGGACTTAACGTTAATTTATTGCAAATCAGGTCACAAAAGTTCGATTTAATTTACGCACAGACTTCTAATGATTTTATGTCTATTCATGTTTAATGTAGACCAACTTCATATCGCCCTAAAATATTTTCGCCAATATTTCACCTTTTCAAAAATTTATGGAGAAATAAGTATATTCATAATTTTTTGATTCGGAAGAAATAAGCAAGACATAAAAAGGTGTTTCAAATGGATGTTCGTCATAATTATTCATGTAGGTAGAAGAAAAGTATATAATTTCTATTGAAATGTTTAAAGTTTCAATAGATTCTACTTGCTTTTCCGTAGCGATCAACTATTAAGATTTTAAGCGCAAATAAAGATATCCGAGAACTTTAATATGAGTATTTTCTTAATTTCATTTTTTATTTGTGCATATATGCACACGTAAAAAAGGAAATAAAATAATATAAAGTTGATTCAGGTATCCTTTTTTGAATATTTGTCTTTATCTTCTTACTATAGCTTTAGATCAATGTGAGCATGGTCCACAAGTGTTTGCTTTTCACTAAAAACCACATTTTTATTTTCACTTTGCCAACCAGAAAAATTTTCTTGTATAAAGAAAATGTGTTATTCAAACTTTAAAACATTTAAAAGAGGTATGGGCAAATTTTTCTGGTTTTCACGCGTTACTTTTACGAGTTTTTCCTATCTAGCAATCACCTTCAATGAGGATTAAGGGTTTAATAAAAGCATTTTTAGGTATGGAAATCATAAAAATTAACGTCAGCGATCACATAAAAATGTCTTGACGGCACACCTGTTGATTGCGATCCCTTTAATTCTCCTTCCGGATTTAAAGCCACTTATCTAAGTTTATATATATGGATTTAAGAACTACTTTAATTTACACTACTTATATTTTATATACTTTAATTTACTTCTAATATTTCACACGAGAATTGTAATGCTTGATTTTGCGAAAAACAAGGGAGCCTTGGATAACATATTATGATTTAAACCGTGGAGTATTAATTCATGTAGAAATTATCTGAGATAATTTTTAAGCTCCTGAAGAAGGTTTAATTCGAAGATTTCACCCTTCTTTTGTATTTTATGTATTCCTAGTGTAAAAGAAAAAAAATGATTGATTTATTTTTTTTTTTGGATTTGTACATATTTTATCTAAAATAATTCTGTATCTATTTAAAATGGAACTTCCAGGTTCGAGTCTAGACACGGCGGAAGTCGTGTGCTATTTATTTGTTTTCTATGTGAATATCAGGATGAATGCTTAGGAATTTTCAGTTTTTTTCCCCTTCTAACCATTGAAGCGGCCCTTTATCCGATAAAAGTCCTGCCGGAAAGACAATATACGGGGTGGATGTACAAATAAATACCTTACAAAAGGTTTCAGCTGTTAGCTATTGGATACCATGAATTTTATAGCCCACGTCGTATTTTTACTACTCTTACTAGTTTTTCCTGTCTGGTTCATTTTTCTCTAGGTTCGTTTTTAGTTGCTTAATAAATATATGATGAGTTCTTTCAATCTTATGGCATTATTATTTTGATTTATTAAAGGAAATGTGCATTTACTAAATTTTTCTTTAAAAGTAATGAATCAAAGCTTGAAAATAATTCGTTAATATATTTGAAATTTTTTTGTGATTTTGTTTGTCAATAGGTGGCAGCTATAGTCTCACCAAATAAAGCAATTTACTGATAAGTGGTTTTTGGAAGATATTAGACAAAAGAATATTTTCTTTCCTAAAGTATTCACACTAATGCAATATTGATATCTGTATTAAAGGAGTAGGTAGAAAAATGTAACAAAAAATAAGATTTTGATTTTATTTTTTTAAAAATTATGAATCTGACGAAGTTTTAATTGGATATTATTTAAAGATTGAGGAAGTTTATTTTATTATTTTTGGAAGGACTATTAAGAAAATGGTAGTCAAATATTTTTTCCTGTTTTTATATTAATTTTTATTTTCAAATTTTTCCATGTGTAACTTTTTATTTATTATTCTGATAAACAGATTACAAGAAAAGGCAAATTTTTTCTTAGCAAAATTTCATAAATTATTTAAATGTTTGTAATACTGTAGTGTTACAATGATGGCAAACACTCTGTATTTAAATTCATTTTAAGATATTTGAACTTTCTTAAATAAGTAACTAAGTTTTTCAATTAATATCATTGTTTTTATTGTCATAATATAATTTATAAGATATGTGTATCAAAATAAATCTATTGTTATTTATTGTGAGTTGTTTTATTAAGTCCTAACTAAAGAAATATAATCTTTATTATGCTGGTTTTGCTTAAATATTTTCCCCCTTCTACGGAATAAGCATTTAAATGTAGCTTCTTTCAAGAAAAAATTTTAATTTTAAGAAGAAATTATTTCAGTGTGTGATGATTAATATTTTACAATTCACTCTTAAATTTATTTAAGTGAAAACAATATTATATTTGATCATATATTAAAATTTTATTACTCATTTTGGCCACCAGATGGAGATACTTACTTTACTGTTTACAATTTTCAGTTTCGATGTTTTTAAATTTGTAATGCGTTAGTTGTGAAAATTGTTTACGTTTTCCCAAATAATTAAATATATTTTTTTAAAGATTGAATCAGTTGTAAAGACACTTTTAACTATTTTATTAGTCTGAAATGAAATGGAAACATAGCGACATGTGCGAGCTTATTTATGCATCATATTTAATATGCATATTAACAAATATTTTAAAGGATTTATTTTGCTGTAAAAAATAGATATATAAATAATATGATCTAAGATTTTCATTTATTTTTATTTTCTTCACATGTTTCTGTTCTTTTTTTTTGTATACAGTTGAATTAAGTATATATAAAATGTTATGTGTATATATTCTTGAATCTTTCATATGTTTCACAGTACAATAATATCGAAAAAATAAGGTTTTCTATAATATTGCTGATTTGCTTACATTTACAATAAAGATTCGTTGATTATACTTTTGTTTTAATAAGTTTTTAATTAATGTATGATTAAAAACTACAATAAGGAAATACGGGATAAAAATCCAATTTTCTAAAATACTAATTGAACTAAAAACAGATAACATTTTATAAAATGGATATCGTGAAAGAATAAAATATATAAATTAATTTCAATGTTAAAAAACAGAAATAACAAATGTGATATATTTTGTTAGTAAAGATAACTAACTATATTATTAAATATAAATATATAAAGTATATAAAATAATACCATAAAATATTGCATAAAATTTCTGAAAAGTTATTTTGTACTACTTTGCTGATAATTTTCTAGAAAATCTCATTTATGATTATGAAATAGTTGTCTGAAAGTTGACTGTAAAAGTGGAGAAAATCAAACACTAAACTGACCTCAGTGATGTGATGAATGACGTCCTTAGGAAAAAAGTCCTTAAAGTGTTATTTTGTGATAAAACATTAAATCGATGTTTTTGCACCAGTATGTGAAGTATTAGATCGATATACGTTTAATCATGTATTAATTGACTGATCTTAACAATTCGAGGAATATGATGCTCTTAATATAGTATCTTGTTATAAAACATTAGATCGATATATTATATTTTTAAACATAAAATTCGATTTATTTCGTTGTTTTTTTTTATTTATACATAATCTTAAAAAGTAATTTACTCCAAATATATTTTATGTTTATACTCTGAAATATTTAAATTGAGACTAAAATGTTAGCTATAAATATGATGTAGATTATATTTCTAAGTGAAATCTTAAGCTGATTTAAATATGGAAGTATGAAAAAAATTACAATTTTTTGGAAATGCTACTAACAGTTCAGATGTTTTATTTTATTATAAAGAATGTTAGCATTTTTTTCTCCCTTCTGAATTTTTCTTTTTTATTATATAAAAATATTAAAAATGGGCTTGGCCAAACTATCACGCTTTTGGGTTTTTGTGCCCATGTGTCTATATCTGAATACATAATCTATTTATATATGTTTATATAAGTTTTTTCGACCTGTATTCAGATGCTGTTTTGTTTTTGTTATTCCGTGATAGTTATTATTTTTGTCTCTTTTGTTTAAAATTTAAATTAACTATATATCATAACGTAAACTGATCATGCTATGTTTAAAACTGCAACATTCTGTCAATCTGATTCAAGATTTACAGATTACTAAAGCCTAAAGGCCGTACAGTTTGACTGTAAATGACTGTAGGAATCATATACAGTGTCGACAGGAATTTTTTCTTCTGTTACTATTCTAAAATTTTAATAAAATACCTCCCTCTTAAATTATTCCCTAAAATTTTCTATCAATTTAATTACCAACGATTTTAAGTTGCTTTGAATTAAATCCATTTTGTATCAAATTTGCTAAACAATCCTATCCATTTCAGTTCCTGGAAATAAGTAAACATTAAAAGTTTATATCTTTTTGGTATATACACTCTGTCAAAAAAGTATTGGGACACAATATAAGTTCATGAAATTTTATCATAATATGTAATTTAAATAACAAATGAAACAAAAAAGACGTATATGACATTTTGTTAAATGCAGATCACAATGACTGAAACAAAACTCAAATATTAATGTAATTATTGTTATAATTTAAAGAAAAAAAAGTCAAGACAAAAAATGAGCTCAAAAAAGTATTGGGGGACACTGCTCAATAAATAAAAAAACAGCAAAAAATTTATAGTTAATATCTTGTTGAACGACCTTTGTACTTTATGACCTCTAACAGTCGATTTGGCATGGATTTGACCAGTTTTGCACAAAACGACCCGTCAATTTTAGCCCACTCTTCTACCAGATGTTTTCTTAACTTCTGCTTGTTAGAAATGTGGTGTTCATTGAGTTTTTCTGCAAATAATCCCATACATGTTCTATGGGATTAAGGTCTGGACTCTGTGCAGGAGTTTTAATCACACCAGGACATTGGTAAAGGGCCCATAACTTGCAAATGGGAGCAGTATGTTTTGGGTAGTTATCCTGGTACAAACTAAAATGGCTTTCTATTCCCAACTTTCTCGCATTTTGCTTTAAATTTCGCTTGAGAATATCAAGATAGACATATTTACTCATTATACCATCTATGAAATCTAAGTTTCCAACACCAGATCTTGCCATGCACCCCCAGACTAATTGGTTGCGGCCTCCATACTTAACAGTAGGCAGCAAATTTTTGACATGCAATTCCGTATTAGGTGTCCGCCAGACTTTATGCTTCCCATCTGATCCGAAAATGTTATATTTGCTTTCGTCTACGAAAATAACATTTTCCCAAAATTCTGGTGGCTGCTTTACATACATTTTAGCAAATGCCAGTCTATCCTGTTGGTTTGCTTTGGAAATGTAGGGCTTTCTTCGAGGTACTCTACCATGTACCTATGCTTTCTAATAACATTTCTGAACGTTTCAGGATTTACATAGTACCCTATCATACTTTTACATCTCAGAGTCATTTTTACTGCGCTGGTTAAGGAGAAGTAAGGAGAACTTGTCTCACAATCCATCTTTCTTCACGTTTAGTAAATATCTTATAGGACGCCCTGATCTCTGCTTTTTTTCAACACTATTTGTTTTCGTGAACCTGTGAATAATGTTAAAAACAGTAGACTTACCCAGTTCCAAGATTTGTGCTATACAGCGAACTGATTTTCCATTTTTCCAATGGCATATTACCAGATTTCGCACATCCATCGAAATCTCTTTGTTTTTCGCCATTGCTCTACATGTAACCGATTTTATTGACAACTTATGTTGAAAAGTATTTTCTAAAAAAAGTGGTAGCAAATTAAATTTTATTTTGTGTGACATTTATTGTTTTACTTGCTCATTTCAAAAGTGTCCCAATACTTATATTCAAAAAGCTATATCAAATTATAAATCTAAAATATTAGCAAAATTTTAATTATATAGTGTATACCAAATGTTAAAGCACCTCTTGATTACTTTTGCTTTTGTTTTAATGTGATAAATATTTTTATAAATAACTTTACATGTTACGCATCCCAAGTGTCCCAATACTTTTTTGACTGACTGTAAATCGTCTTAAAGGAACAAGCATTTTTTCATTAAATTAGTGAATCACATTCATAAACGAAATTAATTGGACTCGAAATTGATTTAACTTAGGTAAAAGAAATAATTAGATGTGCTTATAAATACCTACATATAAATTAATAAATTTCTTCAATTATTTTCTTATATTCATAGGTAAGGTTCTAATGCATTTTATAAAATATAATTAATTTAAGTATACTGTATGTTAAGATCGAAATTTAATCAACCACAAATGCAATTTTCATTTACACGATTATTCTTTGGAGTAGTTGTTTCATGCAGAAATTAAAAAGGAAGTGTTGATTATAGGAATAATACGTACTTTAAATTCTATTATTTTTTGTGTGATTTTTGTGTTAATTTAATGCATATAAACCTATGATATTACTTATAATTTATCTTAAATATGTTATTATGAAGTTTTTAATGCAATAGAATTTGTTTGGGATATAAAATTTATATTCACGTGAATTGAATTATAGTTACTTTCATTATACTTGAAATTGAAAGCAAATCTTTTGCATTCAGATTTCGCAGCATTTCATTTATCTTGTATGGATATTTAATGAATCTTTCCATACTTCCGAAAAATGGGCACATGATTGTTCAGAATTGATTCAGAATTGTTCATCGTTCAGAATTGATATATTAATTTGTCCTACAAAAAAATTAATTTGCATAAAGTGGTTATTTCAAGTTCTGACTAAGAAATTCATTTTGAGAAATTTATTTAGATTAGCTATAAAAGATCCTCAGGATATTACTTAAATAATTGTTTTTATTCCAAATTTTTGCAAATGAAAACTTTGTCCTTTCGACACAGTAAATTGTAACTTTGGTTTTTCCTTCGTAAATTTAACATTTTTATAAGTGTAATGCTTTTCAAAATAACCTATGATTTTATTTTAAAACCTTGAAGAAGCAAAGCACATTACTTGACATCGTTTTCACATTATTTCATTATTGGACAAAATAATTGCTTTTAAAAAATATTGATATTACTAGCAATATGCACAAAACTATAAGGCGAGATGTAGTGATCTTTAATGGAGACAAAATTCAAAGAATATTCTCAATTAGAATTATATTGTAAAAAATTAATTACATGATTACTAACTAACCTGATAGAAAACAAGACTAATCAAAATAAAGGCTGATGCTAAATTTGAGATGGGCAATACGTTAAAGTTAAATTTAAAGAAAATGTAATTGGTGGTGATAAAAGAGTAAGTTTTCAGCAACATTTGTCGTATGATGCTAAACGAAGTAATTTACTGAATTTTACTGTTCTGCTACGAAGACTGATGACTATTACACCAGTTACAGAATTGCTATGTATACGACAACCCCTAGCTCATGGCTGAATAGTTGTTGCATCACTATTCTTCCCTGTGCCCTGCCCAGATTTGGGCTCTACCAGCTAGGTGGAAGAAGTCGGTTGAAAATTTCATAATTTAAAAGCAGAGACCAGCAAAAGACTTCCAGAAGTATCATTTTACTTATGTAACATTGAGACCACGACACATTTCAACATGCATCAGCCTCTTAGGGAACATAATACAATTGAGTCGGAAATCAAACTCTCTGTTTTCCGATACTAATGGGTAAACAGTTAACTTTTTAGTCTTATATACCATGGCTTGTGCATTTGATTCCATCCTCAAGGAATGGATGGCAGCTGAATGGTCGGTCAGCTCTCGAGGCTTACTTCACCAATTCGACTCGTACCTCGGGAATGGATGTTTTACAGTTACTTGAAATCCGCTTAAAATTGTCGATCGCAATGTAATTAGCTCTCGAGTGTAAAAACTGGCCAACACAAATCAAATCATGGTTATTTCTATTGCTTTAAGCTGCCGATCTCAGTGGAAGTATGTGCAAATATGTGATAGTCAGCAAATCGAACCAAACATTCGGAAATAATTCTATCAATGCAAGCTGATTGGACAGATTCTGTTAAAATTTTGAAAAATGATTTTAATATTAATGAAGGGTTGACTCTCTTAGCGTCATAAGCCACAATTAAAACGATCTGCTTAAAATGTACAACTTACATAAAAAGTTATTTCTTTAACCATTGTAAACATCGATGTACTGATACTTTGTGGATCTTCCAGCATTTAGAAAAAATTGTTTTGAGATATTTAAAGGCTTGTCTTCAGCATATTTAAATATTATTTGCTAAGTGTGCTAGCAAATAAAAGCATAAAATTGTAAATGACATTTAATTTAATATAAAGTACTTAATCATGTATTTTCATTAAGTTTATAAAAAATTAATTTTTTAGCGATATATGTTGCTTACTTAACAATTATTTTCTATTCTTTCTATCACTATTTAAGTGTTTTTATATTTTCGGATGATTGATTTTTAAAATATTAAACACAAGAAGAAAAAACTAGAATCAAATTGCTTTATCATCAACAGGATTCATATCGAATGACGGATACTTCTGTCTGAAATATAAGGCGCTAAATATGCTGAAAATTAAAAGCAACCAATCTGATCTCAATTTTATTTTGTTTTGTCTTCATTATCATGTTAAAGAAAGTCATAAATGAATAAAGTTCAAAATACATAAGTATGTTAATATATACACGTTTTTAAGTCATTAAATTGTTGCACAACACAACTTCATTAGAATACTGGTCAGGCTACCTGTAATGTTTATTACTGGCGTAGTAATAGACTGCGAAAAATCAATCAAGGGAATTTCTTTCTTACACCAAAAGCCATTACTATTTCAAATCTTTGTAGGAATGTTGGTATAATTTATAATTGGGGAAAATTGAAGTTTTGACAAATCTTTATTTTAACATTTACTGATGATGTTTAAAGCAAAATGTTTTGATTTATTTTCCGTCGAAATTGGCTATTTATTAATTTAAGTTCTGAATTCGAATATTTCATGATTTTTTTACAGCTGTAAACATATATTTTTAAAATGTTTATTCATTTTTAAGTACACGCAATTTATTCTTTGAGTATATCTACTTAATTTAAAATATTACAATTTTAAGGATTTTATGCAATTAATTATGTTCACAATCGAAAGGAATTTTTATACAAAAATTATTAGAGTTTAATAAGTTATTTTAAATTAAAATTTGTATCAAAACTAATAAATTTTTCAATGAAAGATCTGAAACGTGCATTAAGCGAAGGAAATTAAATTCCGAGTTTTCGATTCTTTAATCTTATTGACTTAATCATTGATTTTGTTATTCGTTCTCTATATGAAAAGTTGAATTTATTTTGTCGCAAATTGTGCCTGAAGTATAATCCAATTTCTTTGAATTTCAAAATAAAAGAGAGTGCACAAATTTTAAGCACAATATTTTCGATAGAATTTGTTATTTTAAAAATAATTAATTACAAAAAAATTGTTCCATTAAAGTCAGCAATCATTAACTAAATATGATATTTTGTTGAAATTCGTAAAGTATATGATTAAATTGATTAAAACCATGGGATTTACAACCAAATATTAATGGTTTAGAAATTTATGAAAGAGTAAAAACTTTTTCAGAAGTTATTAATGAAAAAAATGTTATGTTGAAAATGCATGTGAAAAAATTTAATTTTTAAATTAATTTCGGAAATAATTTAAAAATTTAAGAACTATTTTTGAAATTATATAAAATAAATTTTGAAGAATTAAGAAATATATTTGTACCATTCTTTGGTTAGTGAAGTTTCCGCATTTAGATTTGCGAAAATTTGTATATTTGAACTATTTGACTTTAATATAACTTTAAAAGTAAACAAAGTATTTCTGGTTGTGTGTTTATAATTGTAAATAACCATATATATTTCTACAAATAGCAAAACATTACAATATTCATGAAAATCTAGAAGTGAGGATAAAGTTAAAATTTCAACATTAAAAATAGAATAAAATTGAGTAATTTTATTTTCTTAGATCAATTCCTGGATTTAATATTTTAAAATCGGACATAATTTTCCTATAAAAATATCCTGGAATTATCTTACATATCCTTAGTGCCTTACATGCGTACCTATAAATTATATAAATTTCTTAAGATTACATACAGAATTACGTACATCCTTTAGCAAATCATATAAATGTTGATTTAAAATAGAAATTAAAAATAAGAATTTTTTTATTGTTTAGTTACTTTGAAAGGGAATTCTCCGTTTCAGGTTTCCACATTTTCGGCCCCAGAAATTCGTAATTAACTATAAATATTGAAAGTATATTTATTTTCCCAAATATCTGTGTTTACCCAAAACTATGTTGAAATCATCTGTCTTTAAAATAACTTTATATAAATAGCCTACTGTATATATTATTATTTATACTAGAATTTTTTTTATTATTTGGCTGTTTAAATAAGTAATGAAATAATTTGGTTTCAGATGATTTATTTTACTTTTTTATCAAATTATTTAATTTGTCTAATTATAATCGAGATGACAGTGTATTTAATTTTTACCTACACGTACTTGCTTCTACTCAGTAATGGTTAACACTGCTTTTTTAAACCGTATCTGACATTTCAAGAATTCATAGTTATTTTGTCTTAATTATTCTTATCATTTACTGAAAATACTTGATAAATAATCGAATCCTTAAAAGTTTGGCACACTTGTAACCAGTGAGGATTTTTCAAGAAAGCTTCCCCTAAGGAAACATTAGCTATAATTACCAGTTTCACTGATTCCCTTGATTTTCAGGTATATTTATTTTTTAAAAGACTGAGAGGTTGTGTGTGGAACTTTAAAAGTAAAACTCCGCCTAAAATTCACTAACAGAAGAATTATTTTTGAATTTTTGTCTCCTTATTTTTTATATTCTGAAAATTAAATATTAATAATTTTTAATGCCATTATGTTTGTTACGATTATTATTTTTTCCATTAAAATTTCATTGTAAATCATTGTTTATAGCCGTAATTGTAACTAAAATTAGATTATTTTTGATTAGGTAAATACTTTGTTCAATAACCTTAAGTTAAATTAATAGATTTTGAAGAAATGATTTTGCTGAAGAATGAATAATTTTCTACAGAAATCTCACTGGTCCACCGAATCCCCTTAATGAGTGGCCGCTGGATTCATTCACTTTTAATTTCGAATACTGGAAAGTTTTCATAAAAATAGAAGAGACTTGAACCCTCAAGATTTTTCAATTTGTCAAATACTAGCAATTTTAAGATAACTAAGCAGCATTAGCATTATTCGGTTAAGTCTTCAGAAATCCTCTACTTCGGTAAATATAAAATTCTTAATAATTTGTGTGTGTGTGTTTATGTAGAGTATTTAATGAGAGTATTTTATTATTCAGATAATTAAACAATGATGAATGTAATAAATTTTGCAATAATATATATCTTTGCCTTATCAACATAGTAAACTTTGAGAAGAACAGAGCTTTATTAATATTTTGCAATAATATATATCTTTGCAACATCAATATAATAAACTTTGCAAAGAACAAAGTTTTATTAATATATCAAAGAAATAGAAAAATTAAATTGCAATGAAATTAGTTTGTTAAAATAATATCTGCTTATATAGTACTGTATTGAGAAATATATTTGCTATAACCAGTAGTTTTATCTTATTTAATATTTTTTGTAAAAATTGTAAACTACCTGAGTTATTATTTAAAAAATAATAAGTATATATTGCTACGATATGATCTTGTTTATGTTTTTCTTTAAAATATAAACTTTGCTATCTGTATGTGGTTATAAATTTAACTAGCCTAGATTTGCTGACATGGTGTTTATTTGTAATGATTATGAGTTTCTTTTCCTAGAATAAGAATTTTATTTTACTTTATTCAAAATGTTTAATTTCTTTCATTTTTCAAATTTCGATATCTGCCTCTACTGTTGCAGTTTCAGCGCTTGAGACATTATCCAGATAGTCGTTTCTCAATAAGCACATGTGAGAGATAGTTCAAATGAATGCATTTCTACTGCATGTTAAAATAAATGTAAATATGAAACATTTCTAGGTTTTATCTTCCTTTAGCAACCGCTACTATAAAGCGCATATTTTTTTATAAGTAAATTTAATTGCTTTCATTTTCCAGTTAATAAAGTATGACAAATCCCGTGTGTCATTGTTGAAGAAACGTTTTCCGCAAATCTGTGTGTTCGATTACCACTTTAGGTGAGGTTGTTCAAGAGTGGTTCGTGCGCGCGGCATCGACTTTAGGCAGGAATTGCTGGTCGAATTAGCTTTCGTAGTCTAAAAACAGCTCTTAAAGTTAAAAACCATATGAAGGCAATCAATAAGCTTGTGTTTTATCCGAGTTGTTGACAATATTGAGAAGAGTTTTCATTTATTTTCATGGCAACTTTTGCTTTGTAATTGTGGACTGTGATGATTACTTAATAAGCCCCAATCACTCAAATAATGAATCAAATTGAATTTTTATCTATTTATGAAGAAATTTTTTTTCAAAAGGGTGGAAACTGCTCCAGATTTATGCTCCCCGCGAGCTAATGTGGAGTTTGGATTTATTTGTCATTTACTTTTTATTTCTGATGGGTTACTAAGTGATTTAAGGTGTCTTTCTTTATATCCCATAAATATGTTGAGTCTCTTTCGCACTCCCAGTTTTATTTTATTCCGTATAAACTGATGGCCTGAGTAAATGGGGGCTAAAACCCCGGCGCGCTTCTTTCTTTTTAGCCTGGGACATTTTTTATTTATTGATTCAAGTAATAAAAGAAAACAGTTTGTTTTAAAAATGACTGCCATACATGGAAGAATTCCACTTTTCGCTTATATGCCCATATTTTTCTATAACGCTTGCCTTTCATCGACATTATGGCTTCTTAAATTGAGTGACGCTTAAGATGATTCAGGTCGCCGCATTGACCTTTTGGCGAAAGGTGTATTTTACATGA
Organism: Latrodectus hesperus; assembly: GCA_037975125.1. NCBI lineage: Eukaryota > Metazoa > Arthropoda > Arachnida > Araneae > Theridiidae > Latrodectus > Latrodectus hesperus. Next base: position 25,449,197 of record CM075857.1, read on the forward strand.
ACAAAAGTAGCCTCCATATAAATGACGAATGCGCTTTCCATCTGCCGGGGCTCTTTGTTAAGTAGGGATTTTATTATTTTCGAAAGGAGCCAAAGTTAAATCGCCGGCTCCGATATCCGTCTTCGCTCATTCTGATTTTTTTCTTTCTTCCCTTTTCATATTCCAAATACCTTATTTATTTAAAATTGTTATTATTCTGTTTTGTAAAATTCTATATTGAGACAAATAATTTTTTATGCTTTATTCTATTTCTTATAGGCTTTTAAAAACTCTATCTTAGAATTTGCATATGGAAAAATGTATTACATAAAAAAATTTCAAAATCATACTATTTAGAATTATCTTTCTGTCGTCCCTGTGCGGTAAAATTAGCTCATTATTTTTATCTATCACGCATTTATAATCCTCGTAAAAATTAGCCGAGCTGGCAGCCGAATGGTTAACGCTCTTGCCTTCGGTTCAACAGTTCGTGGGTTCGAATCCCACCTTGGCCATGGATGTTTGTAGTGGTTCGGAATCCACTTTAAGCCGTAAGTCCCGGTCTAATTAGCCCTCGTGTGCAAAAAATGACCGTTGAGCGACAAACAAACCAAACCTCGTAAAAATTATTTTTGTGTTAAAAATTCCTGTTAACGTTAAGAATTATAAAAGGATTTGAAATACTTAATTTTTTCGCAGTATTTTAAAATCATGTTTCTGCTTCCATATCGGTTGTGGTAAAAATAATTTTTCGCCCGTTGCATTACAAATAAATGCATCAACTTTTACATGAAAGATTAGAGTTAAATAGTTACCTAATTTTGTATTTTTACTACCAATTAAAATTTAGTTTTTGGATGTTTTCTTAATTAAACTGCCTTTGTTAACTGATTTGTTTTATAAATCTAAAAGAGTAATAATGCCTTAAATCTATTAAATAATCAAGAGCAGTCCTAAATAGTATCATAATACTTATCAAAATCAAGAATTGAATAATAACAAAATAAAAAATCCGACTACATAATGTATACTCTTGTTATTTTACATTTAATTAATCTTTCTTTAAATATGTATTTTAATATCATTATTTCCTGTCCTTTTTTAAAAGTTAAATAAATATTATCCGTGTAAAAACTAATTAAATATATGTTAAATATAGTATAAAAAAGCATAATTATATTTCGTTTCTTTATAATCTTAATTCTTCTAATGTTGAAGAGTCCAAACTTAGATCTTTTGAAAAAGAATATAAATTAAACTTTACGTGCTTGATGAGCAGGTGTTTAAAATGGGAGTCATTCTGGAAAGTGCATGTGGACAACCATGTTGTTAGAGCGGGTTGGTGCCTTGTAGCGAATCCATATCGCAGGACCATTTACAAGTGGCACTTTGAGCGAGGTGCATAGAGAAAGGGTCTCCTGTAATGTTGTCTTCCTGCATCCCAATTGCAGTGGTCCAAGGAAGAAATATTGCCCGACCACTAAAGCACATCTGGGGTGAGAGAAACGGTGCCCGATTTACGTCATCCTGGATTTGCAGAGGCCTGCCTTCCTGGCAGGCAATAACTCACGGGCCCGATAAGGAAACATTAGGCCCGCATTTCAATGATCCCCCTTCCTTTGACCTCTCTCATTTTCTTTTGAAACAACAGCTCCTCCAAAGGTGAGATCTTACTCTCTCCGCCTCCATTTGGGACTTCTCTCCACTTTTATGAGCGGGATTATGCCTCGCTAGACAGGGATTCATCTTTTTCTCCGGCAGAACAAAACTTGATTGGTTGTACTCTTTCTCTCCGAATTCATTTTGTCAAACTTCAGCTGGCCCGGAGGCATTGCTCTTCAGCCAATTTGATTGGGAAATGCGCCTCCTGTTACCTGGGGGGAGGAACTATTATTATTATTATTATTTTTTTTTTTTTGCCCATGTCTAATCCAAATATTTTATCAAATGCTATTTTAGTTATAGTTATAAGTTTCAATTTAAATGATTTTACCGACTTTTTTTTCTTTACATTTTGAAATACTAATTAAATACATTTCTCTTAATTATTATTGATATCTCTTATAGTCATTGATTCAGCTAGAAAAATATACAACATATTTACAAATCAAATGCTGTATGTAGATTTAAGTATTTAATCCGAAATTAACACGAAAAGAAGTATAGAATGCAAAGTGAGATGCATTTCAAATTTATTGTTTTTTTTAGAAAAATTTTGCTCAATTCATTTAACTAATAAAATATTTTTTTTTATTTATGTATTATTAAGTTGCTGGGCTTTTTTTTAATGAGTGTTATATATTATGTTTTCTATAACAAGCTCTAAATTATTAACGATAAATAATTAATATCTGATATACATTTTGTTAATGAAAAGGAATTTCTTCATTTTCATGAGATTAAAATTTTAGCAACAGCATTTAATCTATAGGTACTTGTTTGATTGAGCTAGATGCTAAAATTAGACTGATATGTATAAAATAATAAGCTTTTAAATCTATTTTATAATTATTTTTTAATTACTGATGTAATACGGACTAATTTATCCTTTATAAGAGCAATTTCCCTAGATCAAAACAATTTGCTTTTGCTTATGCCCATATTTCCAATTTGTTTCATTCAAATAACTCCGTGTTCATTCCACCAGAGAGAATACTTTCACTCCCACTTAACCCTTTCAAAAATGTGGGTTAACTCTTCCGATTCCGTTTGAAGCAGGTGTTGACCCTTTTTTTGATATCCCCCTCTTCTCACCCCATTTGATTTTTTCTCTCTCTCAAATTCCGACCTTGTCGAGGCCGCTCCCGACGGTGAACCCTTTGCTCTCCCCATCAGGCAGGAAAAGATGAGGGAGCGAGAAGATCAGGAAGGGGGGAGGGAGGCGCAGGTCCTGCAGGCGATCAATCCATCATGATCGCCTCTGTTATGACTTCCTCAGTGACCTTCCCCACCGCAACAAGCCCACCGCCACAAAAGAACTTTTTTCGAAAGAAAGGGGGAAGAAAAGAAAATTATATAGAGATATGTCCCTCTGTACTCCAACGATCGGGGTGGAGGGAATTTTTAAACCGTGCTAGATTCTTTTTTTTCAATTCATCGCTGTGGGGTTTGCTTTCACTTTTTTTTTATACTTATTCTGAACAAAAGTTTGAGCTACTTGGTGTGGAAAGGAATGGTTTTGTGAGTCTTCACGGTGTGCAGATTTGATTAACATGTGACACATTTTTCTTTTCCTTCAGTATGAATGTTGTGATTGCTACTGAACATGCGCTAATCGCCTCTGTAATGATTCCTGATTGAACTGTATTTTTCTTCATATTGATACACTTATATTTTCTTCAAGTGTTGTCGCGGGTTATAAATTTTTTTATTATCCACACCTACGATTTTTAATCATAAATTATTTTTAAACTTACATCTCTTGAAAGGATTATTAACACATGTAAAAATACAAGTTAGCCAAAATAAAAGGGACCGATGTCTATTCACTCAATGGAACACAAGGCCTGTTAAATATGGACACTACAAAAGTGCCTTATTACTCTGCAAAATTTATATAGTATTTAAGGCGTTTTAAATATTATCTCTTTCTTTTCTAATTGTTAATGCCTTCATCCGGTGATTCATTTTATTAATAAAACTTGCAGTTTTAAACAATAGACTGAAGTTTTTATGATTTTTTACGACCTTAATTTATGTCCTTGTAGTGACTTCACGTATTCATGGTTTGAATGATTTTTTTAATTATATTTTCAAAACTATTATGCTGATGGAGTAGTGATCCTGCATTTATGTTCGTTTCTATCAGCTTTTTAACGAGATTTTCGTTGTCAATGATTTTTACACTACTGTTCACGTGTTCTTTAAGCTGGATTGATTGAGTGGTTTCTTTTACAGTGTTTTTAATGTTGGTCTAATATGAAAACGAATCACGTAATGTATAAGATTACTAATGAGAAAGAATGCAAATCACGGTATTTTAAAGCTGCTATCCTATTGAACTTAAATAAGTATTATCCTGTTATAAGAATTTATTCATTTAACATTTATATTAGAGAAAAATAAATTGTTTTCTAATATTTTCAAGAATAATTATAATTGTATTATGAAATTAAAAATTTAGATTTATGTTTATTTACTATGTATATTAACAACTTATTTTCTTATTAAATTCTGATAACTCTGGCCTAGGTGTTGGCAACTTATGGGACGCATGGTTGATTTATCTTACCTTACATTTCTCAATATCACTATTAAGTTATCAGATTAAGTTAAATAGTTCTGCCTCTCTCCTTTCTGAAAATTTATTTTGTAATATGGAAAAGTGTTTCTTTCATAGGAAAGTGTCTTTAAAGGAAAGTATCTTTCCTTTGATCTTAGGAAAGTGTCTTTGAAATCATTTCTCTAGCTATCGTTCTAAGAATTCATATTTATATAATTGATTATTCATATTCATATTTATATAATTGAAAAAAAAAAAAAAAAAACAAGGCTTTTAAGGCTCTTCAAGATTATTCGAAGCGATCGTAGTGTATTTCTGTTGTGTTGCATAAAAGCATCACATATTGAAAGTCAAATGTAGAGAGGTATTTTTAAATTAAACGTCAGTCCATATTTAAGAATTGCGACTAGAAGTTAGAAGTTATAAAAATATCTGTTACTGTATATAAGAAATCTGAAATGCATTTTTTGGACACGCTTGGATTCAAAACCTGAAGCCACCGAATGTAGTTTTGCATTTGGGATTTCTGGAAACTCAGGAGACAATCCTTTCAACAACAAACTTCTCATAGATGCCGAAATGTATAAATAATTTATTAAAAACTATTCATCGATTTACCAAATTTACAAACAATATTATCTCGAATTCAAGAAATACTGGCTTTTACGTGAACTGCGAATAATTCAAATGGCAGAAAATATAACAACAAAATAGAATTCTGATTACAAAAAACTGCTGCATTTCATTTAATGGTCATTAAATTATTAGTGCGTAGGATTTTGCGCGTTTTTTCCTGGCGTTTATGAAAGAGTTTGATTAATCCTATTTTCCTTGGAACCAAACTACTTGGAAACAATATTGGATACAATGCTATGAATTTCCGTGGTATAATATATCATGAAATATTAGTTGCCTTAGATTCGTCATAATGTTAAGCTTCTGTAATGAATATTGTTATTAAAAGAGTTAATTTCATTGTGTTTCACTCTTTATTGGTACGCAAGCAATTTAAATGTCTTTTAAAAAAAGTGGAAAATGGATATGTGGTTCTGCTCGCATACAGCCATTAACATAATCTAGATGATATTTTTAGTATAGTCTAGATTTAATGTCAAAATTGAAGGAGTGGATCCTATGGTGGGGGGTGCCATCTATCGGAGGAGCTTAGAGCAAAGTTGTACTTTCACCTTCTTGCTGCTCTGGTTAAAACGAACGACACACCCTGCTAACTTGAATTCGCATAGCCAACAGCATAGCGAGCTTGGCTTGTCCAAGTGTCATAAGTAACACCAAAAACAAATTTTTTTTATGTTGTTAAGCTTGCAATACCTACAAGTTTTGTTAATGAAAAAGATTAAAATTTTTCTAATTGAATGATACAAGTGGTTTTGAAAATTGATGTTTGTTGTGCTGTTAGTATTGTGCTTTGTAGTGTGCATTTAGTAATGCACTTTAATTTGCTAAAACTAAACTACGTTCTAGTTTTATCAAATTAAAGTGCATTTTGCTTCATGATCACTGATTTTTTTTCCGGATATGTAGTAGAATTTAATTCAATTTCTATTTCTTTAACGTGATATTGAAAGGAATTTTCATCATGGAAAGCTTTTCTGATGCAAGAAACGCTTTTTCGTCCATTCGGAAGTAATTGTATTGGGAAAATAGATCACCAAAAAATTAACTATGAAACATGTCGAAAAATTATTTAGTGTTTAATAATTTCTCGATTATTAATATGAATTTCAAGCACGTTCGAAATTTCCATTCCGAATATGTTATGATTTTATTGAATATAGCTTCATGTCCTTAACACAGTTAATAGAAAATTCACGTCATTAATTTATAATTAGCATCCCTAACTTTGAAGCAGTATGTCCAGTGTTCGAATTCTTGCTCGGGCATGAATGTTCCTTTCTTTCTCTGTGTGTTTCTTTATCCTTTCACCTTTTTGGCAAAGAGGGCGTACCCACTGAGTGCCCCACTGTAAATAAATTGCCACCACCTTCGCCCCTTGTAGCTCTAAATCTGATTGAATTCTAAAGGGCACAGCCGGGCATTAGAAAAAAAAATTATAATTTTTTAAATATAATAACTCAAACTATTTGAAAAACACGAAATTTAAAATAATTAAAAATAGAACTGTGACACATCTGAGAATAAGACAAACATAAGGACTCCCTTTAATTTTGTGGACAGTTCAAATAAATTATTGATTTTTTTCCATTTTTACATCAAATAAGCTCGCGACTAATAAGCTAAGCTATTATAACTTTTTTTGTAAAATTAAAGTCACCCAAAGCACACTTTAATGCATGCTTGATACACTTGTTTCAATACACTTGTTTTAGAAATGAAAAAAAAAATTGTTTAACGTTTGATTGAATGATTAATTTTACTATTTCATGTAATCATTAAAAATTTTATATTTAAAAAATGTTTTTTAATCTTTGATATAGTAATTTTTTAAATGTTACTATACACTGTAAATAACTCTTATAAGTTATTTTATTTTAAAAAAATTTTTTTTACAAGTATTAAATTTTAACACATTTTTGTAATAAACGTGTAATTGCAGTTAATTAGTTATTTCTCACTTCTAAATACTTGTTTAGAAATAAATAGAGACACTGTACGATATATTTAGAAATTTGTATTTATTTAAGAGTGAAGGAAAAATTACTTGTTATATATAAAATTATGAAATACAAATAATTCTTTATATAATGAATAACACAAAAAATGCTTAAATGAAATTTTATTATTAAAATTAATTAATAAAATAGAATTATTTAAATTTATATTTACTTGTGACTTTAAAGTAAAAATTTAAAACATAAATAGATAATATAAATTAAATAACTTCATTGAAAATTATAAAATATCTAATAAGGTTAATGTCTTAAAATATATATTACATAACATCCCAAGATATTTACGGGTATATTTGATTCTTTAAAAAAAATTAACCATTCAGAAAATATGTGACCAGAAAATTGCTTAAGATAAATTTGCCTTAAGTGCTTTCAAAGAAAGAATAACATATAAAAATGTTTTCATCAAATATTGTTTATTCAGAATTAATTGAGAGAAAAAAATGATTGAATAGCGGTGAAATTCTGAATAACTATGATTTTATGTCAAATTTTGAAAGCATTCCGAATTTTATTAGAATTTTAACTTAAAATTTTTCATCTTTTATTATTTTATATCTTATCCTCAAGGTTTGAATTGGGATTTTTTCTTTTACATTATATAATTGAAAATTGGTCATAAATATTTCTTTTTCATAGTTTCAGATTTATTACTCTTTGGATAAATGCTTAATTGATTAGTATTCGAGATTTGGTAATTTATTCAATATACATATCTGCCAAGTTCTTGTCTTGTGTAATACGGGCTTCGTACAGCTCTTAGAAGTTCCCGGGATTTGATTTTTTCCTGTGCCTTGGAAACTCCTTGGAATTTCTTATTGACTCCTGGAGAATTGTAAACAATTCCTAAAAACTACCTCTTTAGAATTTTATCTGTTATTTTTTATAAAAAAACTTTTAATTTCATGAGTTTGTCATTTTACTTTTTGAAATTTCAAGTGAAATAATCTGGAAAGTATTTAAATGTTAGTTTTTGAATCCTTACAGAATATAAGCAAGACTATATAAGTAAAATTTACAGAGAGAAAATAAAAAATGGATTTTCTTCTAAATATTTTTTAATATCACTGAAAAGAAGTTAGCAAATAAAAAAGTTATTCATTGCAATATTATTTTGCATGAACTATTCAGGTCTGCCAAACAGTCGTGTGATTTCATCTAAGTTTTAGTTTTGTCGTTATATAATGTATCTAAAATTAACGCGTATCAAAATATAATTCAGTTTTAAAAGTTTCAAAGAAGTGTTTAAATCATCAGAAGCATTTGTCTGGTTTCGAAACTGTATTGAAGACTATTTAGATCCTATACAAAATATAGTGGAAGTATATTATTTTATTATCCTATTAATAAAATCTCTATCAGAGATATTATCCTATCAATAATATCTCTGATTAACACTATTTTTATTTTTTGGATCGTGTTTCTGCTTGTCGTTTGTTAATCTCATCTGCAATATTGCTAATTATCATATTGACGATATCGTCTAAAACATATTTAATTTTGATCAATCTGCCATTCAAAAATATTGTATTTAAATAAAAAAAATGTCAGCCAATGATTTCGAGAAAATGCAAAGTTTATCCTTAGAAAATAGATCTACTGGAAATTTTTTTTGTAAAAATTCACGTATTTAACTATATATATATATATATATATATATATATATATATATATATATATATATATATATATATATATATATATATATATATATATATATATATATATATATATATATATATATATATATATATATATATATATATATATATATATATATATTATATATATATATATATATATATATATATATATATATATATATATATATATATATATATATAGAGAGAGAGAGAGAGAGAGAAAATAATAAGATACATACAAATGAAAACTAAAATTTTGAACCATTATTCATCAGAGGGCTTTGAGTCTGCAATTTACTTTAATTCTAGGTTGCATTTATAATCTTTAGTTATTTTCAATATTAATTATTTATTAATTTATTTAATTTTTTCAATTATTATTTAAAATTCGTCTATCAATTATTTGAAATGGCATAAAAATATTATTTACTTGATTGATAATTCATTTTTAGAGTGTAACAGCGCGTATATTTCTAATCAAGTTCATATTTATGCAAAGTATTTTTGTGTAAATATACTTATTCGCTTATTTCTTCTATTTTTTGTTATTTATTTCATTTATATGTAGTTTCTATTATTTATATAGTTTTGTGGTGTCAATAGACACTTGTGTCTGATATCTTTCGCAGAAACCCCATGTGTTTGCGCCACCGCTGTCAATAACCCCTGAGGAAACTGACGGTGCGGGTTGGTGTATGTAATTTATTGTCTTCTATTTGTGTATCGTTGATTAGTTGAATTTTGCAGACTATATTTTAGCATCCCAATTATATCGATGCTGTTGGGCTTGATGAATTGCCAATCTATGTTGTTTGTGCTCTATAAATATTGAACTGATAAGCTTGGAATATGAATATATGTACTGGTGGGTAATTTCAAAAAAATTTGAAAATAAGAAAAACCATTTTTTTTATCAAATACTATTGATTAGGAAAAGAAGAGTTATATATAAAAATAGAAACTTCTATGTAAACAATAAATATTATTTCATTTTTTTCCTTTTTGAATATTCATATTTGAAAATAATTTTTTTTTTTATAAATTTTCTAGTTATGCAATAAAGTATTAGGAAAGAACCTCGTGACAATTAAATTGAAGAATATTCATCATTAGTTATATTTTTTACAAATATTTATTTCTAATATGATTAAAAATATAATTCAAAGTATGAAGTATACATAATTAAAGATATATTTTGTTAAAATAATAGATTAATAATATTTTTTTAAATGGCGAATACCGACATGTCCTTGTAGAATTTAATGACTCCTGGGAAACTGACAATTTGATTTTTGGAAAACACTGGCAATGGGATTTTTGGGTATAGTGTAACAGCATAGATTTTATTGGGTTGATGTGTGGAATTATACCTAAATTTTCACTAGTGTTAGTGTATGCATTCAATAGGTTGAAATTACACTGAGTGCGTTATATCAATGCGACTTTAGCTTATTCGTCGGTTCTTTTTCATTACTATTATTATTCAGATGTTTCTTTCATTTGGTGTGACCAGACTTTAATCTCTCTGAAGCCGTTTGTTATTTTGGGATATTTTCCCCCGTTTAAAGCAAAAGTGAGAGGTGAACGCTCTATGAGGGAGCGACATTTTTGCCCCGTGCACGTGTGGTGCGAGGGAGGGATTTTGATATAAAAAAAGTATTGGTAGGGATCAGTGCGTGGGGGGACGGGCATTTGGAGGACTCACTCCATTGTTTCGTTACCGGGTTCCTTCTTTATAATAAAACTTGAAAATCAAACTCGATTTGCGCGGCGGTCGTTGAACTGCGGAGGAGGGTGACGTGTTTCACTGCGGGTGCTGAAGGAAGCACCTTTAGCAATTTAATTGCAGAAAACTATACCCAAAACAGATTGCATGACTTCACATCCAGATTTAAACATTAAATCTTAACTTTGAATTTTCTCTGTATTTGTGCATCTGGATTACGAATACAATGCATAAAAATTCTGATATGTTTAAATTCTGATGTCTGCATGATGCAATAATGTTTCTGACATTTTCCATTGAGACACTTAAACTGAAAAAGAAAAAAATAAATAAATAAATTGTCTGATATTGAAGTTTTAACCATGGTGCAAGAATTTTTCCTCTATTAACTCTGGTGTGAATACAAGTTCAAATAAACAATATGTGTTTGTATATATACATATAATATATATAGGGTGGATAGATCGTATATTGATTTGTAATTTGGAGCTTGAAAGCACCAAAGATTATGGTTCATGAATATTAAAAAATGGGTTTCATGATTGAAAAATGTCTGAAAAGTCAAATGTTTGAATTAAATACAAATATTTAAAGCATATTTTATTATTCAAAACGAGTAATAGTAAAATTACGTGTGTTATGTTTAAAGCGACCCATTTAAATAATTCTTTTAAATTTGTTTATTTCTGTGAATAAAATTGTTTACTATTTTAAAGTATCACACTGTAAAACTGTGTGCAGAATGTCTGTAGACACTAAATTTGTGCAAAAATATTAATTAAAAAATAGCCCCATTTCTCAAAGCTTATTTTATCTGCACGCTAAGTGAATACAAATTTTAATTCTAAATTTGTAATTAATTTATTTCATTTATAAATCTTTTGAAGATAATCATAAAAATGAAAATAATTTATTCAAATGTTATATTTGTAATGCAGCGCATTACATAGAAGACTGCAAATGCAATAAAATATGCTTAGCTTAAATAAAAAAATAAATAAATAAAAAATTAAAAAAAATTAGACCGCATAACCATGATTTCTTCGGTTTTGCAAAAGGAAACTTGCTTTTTGGCTGAATATAGTATAGTGTGAATGACGAAAAAGAATTCTCTTTCGCGAAAAAAATAAATGTGAAACTGGATTTAGAGCTGTGACGCATTCTTTTGGACTTTCATGATATTTTTCATTTTCACAGAAAAATACCGTGATAAATTCTGTATAAAAATGTGAGAAATCTCACGTTCAGATGAAAATTTTATAGTATGCAAAATGGTTATAATATTTTTACATAAGTAAATTGAAAACGGATTGAATTTGATAGAAAATAATTTTCATTATTTCTAGTATTATTTATTCACTTATACATCTGTGTGTATATATATATATATATATATATATATATATATATATATATATATATATATATATATATATATATATATATATATATATATATATATATATATATATATATATATTTACCAAATTTGAAGCTTGTGTGGTATATATTTTTCAGTGATGGTAAAAATGCTTTTGTGATTCTATAATAACTAAATATATTCATATTTTCAAATCAAGCCATTATCCAGGTTCAAAACGATCCATACATATAAGTCAATGTTATAAAAGAAAAGTATGTGATTTACCTAAAATAAAGTCATCGTTTTTAGAGTCTATTTCATCATATTTTTGCAATCAGTAATTTATGTTCAAGTTCAGTTCACTGGAACGCAAGTTTGAAAAAACTAGTCTTTTTACGATGTTGCAGTTTTTGCTGAAAATGTTTTGAGGTTGTGAGAATCAGTTGATATATTTACGAAAACAACAAGATATTTTTCAGGAGATTTCACAAAGATCATATATATTTAGGAAGACTACGATGCTGTCACATATGTTGAGCTCTTGTTTTTTAACATTATTTTGTTTTTAAGAAGTGTATCAAGTTCAGAAATATTTTTCCTTCAAGTTCAGAAATATTTTTCCTACAGTAAAAGATGGTTTGTTGGTTGAAATTCAAGGTATGATTTTTCATGTTGTTGAAAAGTACCTCTTGCGTAGTAAAATAATTTACATAAACTGAAATGAATTAAGTGAAAAATAGCATTAAGTAATGTTTTATGTTTAAAGATTAGGAGCAATACGTTTTGAGCACTTCTTGAAAAAAATACCACCTTGCATAATTTGTGCGCAATTCTGAGGGAAAAAACTACACGCCATTACTTGTGAAATATAAGCAATTTTTCTACTGAAATTAAAAAAAAAATTTATGAAATAACAAATAAAACAGCGAGGTATATCAAATTAAATAGGTATAATTTTCTTTATTATTTTACCTTCTATTGCTTGTTTATTATTGAACGATCATGTAATTTAAATATTGCAAATAGTTATTTATGCATAATGTTAAAACGACAAAACTCTTTAAGCATTTTAACATTCAGTTCATATGGATTCAAACCAAATTGAAATTGGTATGTCATAAAGTAACATTATACGAGTTTTGATGTGATAAAACACTGTCGACATAGCTGGAATAATTGTGAGAATGAGAAATTTTTACGTGTCGGCGGTTCATAGATGTGGGGAACATTATACAGACATGTGTAAAAAGGGATGTTAAGAGCTTATGGCCTTTATTTTGTACCTCATCATAGTTATGTTCAGACCATTTGCCTTGTCCTGTGTGATTCCTCTGACCGACTGACCAGCTGTCGTGGGTATGCTCCCAGCAGATGCCATTTTATAACTGGACTTCTTCATTCAGCTGTCCCAAATTTATTATTTTCTTTTCCACCCAAATTAATGCGCTGTCGTTATCAAATATAGCGGCAGTTAGGAAGTCCAAAATGAGAGATAATGACCGCCGATGTTTGTTGTTCGGCTTGTTTCCTGGTAATGAGAGGAGCCTGGTGCATTGGGTGATTAGGCTTCTTTTTTGAATTACCTACATTTTTAGCGCTCTTGTGTAGCAACATAATTCAGCATGATGTGTTAATGAGGTTGCACCAGCCGCTCAGAGATGAGCCATCACATCTAAAATCAATCTATTGACGTCAAAACAACTGCTTGAAGCTGATGCTGAATCTGACTAGGTGGTTTTAATTTGGGAAAAATTTTAAGCCCTTCATGAGAAATAATTCATAGAATCAATTTCATGTCCATAGATAATCAATTCTATTTAACTCGTCGCGTAAATTTTCTAGTTGGTTTTTGATTGAATTGAGTATCGTCGCGATAAATTGAAAAGTCAAGTATTCTGTATAGATTTTAAAAAAAGTGTTATAAAAATGATTAGTTTTATAAAGTTATTAAACTTTATTTAAATATTAGTTTTTTTCCTCTTCGTTATGTAATAAAAGATAGTTTCTTATATTATGATTAAGTTTTTAGTATATATTTATTGTCATTTTAACATTTTTATCTGACTTTACTTTAAAATTCTGATCCCAATAAGTTTCGAAAGACGAGGAAAAATTCAAAAGCTACATTTTTTCTATTGAGTAAATATTTTTAAACTATATTAAAAGAGCATTTCGTTAATATTTCTCTTTTTATTTATTCGTTTTATTCCTGTGAATATTATTTATAAAACAAACAATTGTTATTCGGTAGATTTAAAAATATTGAGCATTGATATCCATATTGGATGAGGAATGTCTACTAATTTTATGCTTTTGAAAACGATAAAAAATTAAATTTTATTTCTAATTTTCTTTGATATCATCACATAAAGAGCATAGCAATTTCGTAAATCTAAGAAGGATATGCCATTCTTTGCGTCATAAAATGTCCTCGAGTATGTCAGAAAAATATGTTATTTCTTTTATATTTTAAATATATTTTTTTGTTGTGCTGAGAAATTATGCTTTTATTTGACCACAAAATCAAAAATATAACTCTTTAAAGATAATTTTCATTTTTTTATAATGCATTTGTTATGTTAAATTCCACGTTAAATTAAAAGATTCTTCTCTACTTCCCTTAAATCAAGAGTTTCAACATTACACACAGTTTAAAAATAATTTTCTCCATCTTTTCGTGCGATCATTTAACCTAATTAAATGTAAAAGTGATTTTGCTCATTATGCGAAAATTTGCACTTGGTTAATTAATTCTTACAAAAAATAAATCGTTTATCCATGACAAAAAAAGAAACAAAAATAAATTCATATCTTGTCTGATATTGAGGAATCTAGTATTGGATCTGATATTGGAAAATTTTTATTTGTGAACTGAACATACTAAAAAATTTATAATAGTACACAACTCAGAACTTTTTTCATTTTTAAATATCAGCATATATAGCTGGGAACTATTTTTATTTTTTGGCTATTTGAAATCATTGAATTGTGCAGTTTTTGTCTGAATGATTATTAGAAAGTAGAAATGATATTTACTTCAAAGCAGTCTTCAATAGCTTTTGAATGAAAAAATATAGTCTAAATTTCCAAACACTCAGAAGTACAGTTCTGGTTTTGGCAATTATTTTTATCTGTTACTCTTGTATATCTTAAAAAATGTAGGAAAATAATAAGAAAGTTAAGAAAGTTGGAATATATATATATATATATATATATATATATATATATATATATATATATATATATATATATATATATATTGAGTAAAATTTCTTATTTTATATTATTTTTTATTGCCTAATCAAGAAATTACGTGAACAGAGAATCAGCACATATTTTACAAAGAAATCAATATATTTCCAGTATTTCACTAATTTATTACAGTTAGTATGAGTATTTTAACTTTTTAGTTTAAAGATCATATTTTATATTGCAAAAAAAATTATATGTCGCAGAAAAATTATATTTATCATGACTCACCTATCAAAATATTTTTGGAAACTACTGTAGAATAATAATTTCAAGTATCAACACATTTTTACTAGCATATTTTTAATAATTTAAATCCACGTGACTGTGTTGAATATCAATATTTTTCTTATCTAATAATATTACATGAATAATTAAAATACTTGTAAAACAATTACTTCGTAATATTTTCTAGCCATTAACTTTTTTTTTGATATTTAGATCTATTTAAATTAAGATAAGTATATTAATCATATAATAGTGAATTGTTCTTAAGATCAATATAGATTTAACTAATAATTATATTTAAAAATATGTTTTTTATATATGCATATGAGTATTTATTATATATATATATATATATATATATATATATATATATATATATATATATATATATATATATATATATATATATATATATACACACACACACACATTGCTAGAAAAAAGTAGGACATCAGGGTTTTTTAAAATAAGTGAAGAACTTTGAATTTTTACAAAATAATTTCATTATAGCACTTTTAAAAACTTACTTACAATCAGATAACTATATCTGTAACATGAAATAAAAATTATTTGCTCATTGGAATTAAAAAATATTTTCACTCACATCATATTGTGTGAATAAAGTAGAAGGACAGTTCTAAATAAGGAAAATAAAAGTCTTGTTAATAAAGAATTCTTCTATCATATGCTTTAACTAGTTCAAAGACTCTCTTTGCCATTGAATCATATGAGATATGAATTTTGGTTTGACAAAAATTGTCAGAAACACAATTCAAAGCTTATGGAAGTTCGATCAAAGATTCATATTGCTTGCCTCTGGCGTAAACACGCCGAACAGTTACTGATTATGTTTTTAACAATATTGAGGTGTGTACTTTTAGCAGGTTATGGTAAAACCCGAATATTATTTGTTTTAAATCAATTTTTAACAATATTGACTGTGTGAATTGATGTTCCATATTGCTGAAATATCCAATTTTCTCCTTCTAGATTAGCACCATAGGGAAGAAACTCTAAATTTAAAATTTGAATGTAATCTTTATGCTTCTGTCTTTCATCCAGAAACTCTAGATTGGTCTTTCCAACGTAGCCAACAGATATCCAAAGCATTAAACTACCTCCTCCTACCTGTCTGGAAGAATAAGTTTCTTCTTGTGTACCCAGACAATGCCAACAATATTGACCAACCGTTTGGGGTCATCTAAATTTAATTTTTTTCCATCAGAAAAAACAACTGAAGTACATTCGGAGTTCCAAGGCATGTGTCCTTTGTTCCACTGTAGCCTGTGCTCAATGTGCCTTTTGTTCCATTTAACATAATGTTTTCTTTTCTTGAATATGAACGTATCAGATTTTTTTATGTATGTCCTTCTGATTACACGCGTGATTCCAAATAGGTCTTGTGCTTTTCCAATGTTTCCATGCGTTTTTTTAATTTCTTTAAAGATTTTTCTTTGATAATATAGTGTAAAATTTTTAGGTCTGTCAGTCTTTGCTTTCCTCTGACTTAAGATTTTTCAAGAAGTTAGAAACAGCGTTTGAACTGATATGTAGGTGCTTTACAATTTCTCTTAGATTTTTGCCCACATCCTTACATCCCACAATTTGGCTTTTTTAAAATTCCTTTAAAGGTTTCCCCCTAAACATTTTAACTGTACAGAAATTGAGGAATTTTTTCAACAAGATATGTTTTTTGAAAGAAAGACAGTTTAAAGAACAATGCTTTCAACAAACT
Source organism: Latrodectus hesperus (assembly GCA_037975125.1). Classification (NCBI taxonomy): domain Eukaryota; kingdom Metazoa; phylum Arthropoda; class Arachnida; order Araneae; family Theridiidae; genus Latrodectus; species Latrodectus hesperus. The sequence continues at coordinate 25,465,993 of CM075857.1, forward strand.
GCTATAGATTCCAAAATGAGAATATTTTTGCAGGTGTCCTACTTTTTTCACAGACCAAAATTCTTTAAGTATTATTTTATAATATTTTGTTAGTGATATATAAAACTCATTCATTGAAAATAAAAGAAAAATTAGTTTAAGAAAATAGAAAAGAAAAATTAATTGCGCTAAAATTTAAAGTTGTATTCATCAATGCTTGAATTTTACAAATTCTGAGACTTGGATATATATATATATATATATATATATATATATATATATATATATATATATATATATATATATATATATATATATATATATGACATTATAAAAACTAATGATTATTAATATTTTTTAAATCGTAAATCAAAATGCCTTTATAAATTCGTCGTTTTAATAAAATATATTGAACAAGTATTTCTCGGATGGTATAAATATGAAACTGTTATTTTAAGAGAATGGAAACTTTACTCTTCACTGTAGAAATAATACTAAAATAGGGGGTGAAATTCGAAGTAATTTTGGTAGCCGTAGCCGAATGGTTTTAGCGCTCTTTCCTTCGATTCATGGATTCAAATCTCACCTTGGTCTAGTATATATGTAATTTTTGAATCATTTTAATCTATAGGTCTCAGCCTCTTTAAGCTTCGTATGCATAAAATGACCGTTGAGCGGCAAATAAGTCAAACCAATTTGATGCACTTTTATTGCTCGATTTTGACAAATTCCTAAAATAATGACTGATAGATTGAAAATCTAAATTCGTTATTCTGGTCTATTTAGTATTTCTGGACATAAATTTGTTATTTTGGTATTTTTAAAATTTCTGAACGTAAATTTTATTCTCTTTAAATAATTTACATTCAACAATTTTAAAGAGACCAGAATAACGAATTTACGTTCAGAAAATCTAAAGAGATCAGAATAAACAATTTGCATTTAGAAATTCTATTCTGGTCTCTTAAGAATTTCTGAATGCAAGTATATTCTTGAATTTTCACATTTATGCAAAATACGAATGTTACCGATTTAATTTAGCACGCACTACAATTGTCCTTCATTTTTTTCCAATCTGGTTGATAATATAAATACTTTTTTTATATATAATTAAACCTTAATTAACTAGAACAGATTCATTTTAAAAAACACAAATATTATTCACACTAATTTAATAATTTTCATAAACTAAGTTTGCAAATGTTTTTAAATGTAGTTTTTAATCAGCATAATTCGTTACTTCATTTGTTTATCTGCATTTTTAACGTATTTTTAATCAGCATAGCAATCAGCAGTATGGTAATTTTTAATCAGCAACGGCAATCAAACGATTTCATAATCGTCTTTGATTGCTGTTACCGTAATTAAAACAACAATTTATGATTATTTAGCTTCGAAGTTTACGGAAAATTTATTGTTCGTCATGCATGATTGAATCATTTGCAGCTCCTAATCTGGTTAGTATTTAAATATTCTTTTCTATTTAAGTTATTCCTACATAACGTTGCAATTTTTGCAAGCAATGGTATCTTTGTTTTAAAAGCAGTCCTTCCTCAAAGTGCTAGGAATTTTCAATCTTGTGTTAAAAATATGATCTGTTTATCATAGATTATTTTCTAAAATGCAAATTCTATATTTAAATTTTCCTATATGACTGCTGTAGTTTTTACTTAATGGTGCATAAAAAAATATGATTTGTCAGTTTATTTTAAACTTATTGTTCTTTGTCAAATTACTTTTTCCAAGAACTGAAACATTGAAAGCGGACATACTTTTTTTAAATCTTTAAACAAAGATTTTTCTAAAAATAATATCTTTTAATGTCAGTGTTCTCAAGGCATTGCATACATAATAAGCAACTGCTCGCTGTGCCTATTAAAGAACGGGTCCTCATATCCAAGTTGTCATCTTCCAAATAAATGATGTAAAATGGACGTGTTGTATAATTTAATACCTCCGGGTCCGCCATAAATAAAGCTGTGATGGAGAAGTCTTTAGTTTTATCATCGGCCGGAGAAGGATCACTCCAGATCAAGTGCACGCTTCCTCAACCTCTAAAGATCATTGGAAGACCGCGCGCGGGTAAACAGCGGGTGTCGTGAAAAACCGTATTTAGAAATCATTTGTCCGAACATGCCTTCTTGGGATCCTTAAAGAAAAGACCCGATCGTAAAGTCTTTGGCGATCGTAAAATTTCAGTTTCACAACTCCTCTTCGCGTTTTATTTATTTTATATATATTAAGCTCTGACTCGCCTATCTTTCACTATTAATTTTACAACTGCTTGATCTGTCTTGGAGTTTCTCAATGAATGTACCATTCCTATTTTATGATTATTGAATGGATGGGCGCTCTCTTTTTTTCTTCTGGATTTTTAATTCCCGATGCGAAGGAATATTTTTACTCTTTGGAATGTCTTATTTTTTATGCTTGTTTTGTGATTCTATCCTATTTTCTGAAAATGATTCTCATGAATTATGCTTACGAAACTTCGACTAGTATCTTTTCCCTTTTTTTAAAAAAAAATTTCTTTTATCATCCGGAATAATTCATTTTACTTGGAATGGTTGTTAATACATCTCGGTGTTTCATATAAATTTAATTTAAGAATGGGAAGAACACACCTGCGGAAAGAATTTATGTATTATAAAAATGTGATGGCATAGCAAATTGTATATTTGAAATGGAAATCACATGACTGAAGACTGCAGGAGAAGTTAAGAAACTGGTTTCTTAATATAATGTGATAGTCACGAAAGCTTGCTCAACAATTTTTTTATATCGAGGCTAATATTGGAGCCACATTTTATATTACAATCTGGTATAAAAGAAGAAGATGGGTCCACATGTATGTGTAACATATCCACTTCTCTCTCGAAATATCCAAATAAGTGGATAGCAAATGACATTCTTTAAAATCTCGAACGGCACAATGTCAATAGAGGTATTTTGTTAGAAGCCGCGATCTTTCATTTTTTTGTGTCAGAGTAATATATATTATGTATACAGAATGTTATATTTTAAATATGTAATATATATATATAACGTACTTCTATATATAATAACGATAAGTGTGTTCAGTGCAAATTATTTTAATAATTGTGGCGTGAGATTTTGTAATAGTTTAAATATTATGTGTTATGCATTAATTTAATTTTAGTTTTTATCCCTTAATATATGTGTGAAAAGTTACTAAATCATTGCTTTTTTTATTTATCATTAAATAAAATTTATCAACCCATTTAGCATTCAATTTCTACTCAGACTTCATATGCAAAGACAATCAATATAATTATTTTATATTATGACAAAAAAAATTATTTCTAAATTTTAATTTTTTCTTAAATTTCTATTATTGCAATATCAGTAATAATGATACTAATTATTAAAGCCATGTATTTTTTATTTTTATTGAATAAAAAAATTTAATACATTAAATAAATTATCATTCCCTTTTTCAGATTAAAGTTAATTTATGTTTTTAACTATATAACCAAATTTAGACTCGCTTTTTTTATATTTCATTAGTCTTCGAATGTAACTTACTTCCAGCTTAGCTTTGAAGGAAAATGTTAGTTTTTAATCTTAGAAAATAAGGTTGGTAGATCACTTCTTATTCTTCGTTGTCCAACAGGCATTTTCTATATTGATCAGAGCAGAAACTTTGTGACCTTTTACTGTCCTCTCTTTTCTTGTGTCAGATCTATCATTAGAATTCAAGACACTATGCTCGTCGCCGGAGAAATAATTGAAAAATGAATATTTCCCATTTTTATTTTCTTGTTCCTTTGTGTCTCTGGAAATAGTTGAAAAAGGAGAGTAATGTACTGGAGTATGTTCTGAGAATCTAGAGCTAATTTGCGTTACTTTATTGTAATTCTCTGTCCAAATAAGATAGGTCATTTCGCATGTTTCGGGCACTTTGCCATGTCAGCTAACGACCCAAAACACTTCAGGCCTTTATTTTTACTTTATTATGTATTTGAGCAGTAAATCTAAGTAAAATTAGTCATGAGTATAACTCAACCCAAGTTATTCAATAGCTTCTTTATTTTGAGTGGTTTACTTAATAGTGCTTTTAGAAAAGTTACAAGTTTCGTGTAATGGAATAATTTTTTGTTTTTAGTCTTATAAAAATATTCTTTTTAAATTAAATATTTCGTTAAATATGTGTAAAGTTAAGAAAGAAACTGTCTTAAGTGATGAAAAGAATACTGAGGACCATTATTATTTTCCAATTTGACATTATCAAGGAAGAAAAATGTCACTGCCTTTAAAATGTATTTAAAAAATTATTTCTTAGTTGTAGATGACCATGATAAAAAATTATTTCTTAGTTGTAGATGACCTTAGTTGTAGATGACCATGATGTAAGCTCAATACGCTACCCAAAAAAGAATCGGGAAACACATAGTTCAACGTAAAACAGCCGTATAATCGACGTTTTTTAAACAAAAATGGAATAGAAAACAATAGGCAAATTTTATCTTTAACATTGAAAATTACGTATTTTTGGGAATATACTGAAAAGTAGTTAACATGAATTCAACATGTAACAGTCATTTCATTGTTTCTAAATCACGTTGTTGATATCTTGATAATATGACTTTACTGCATTAATAAACTGGAAGGCCACTTAGAAGTTTGTCAAACTAAATTAATGCCCCAATTAAAAGCATTATAATTAAGACATTGCAAGCTACTCAAAGTGTCACTTCCTGATTATAAAATTGGTTCTTGGGAACTAGAAACTTTCCTTGAAGATTTAGACAAAATTTTATCCTTGCAACAACACAGAATGAAGATTTGTATTTAATATAAATAGCCAGAAGAAGAAACCACAGTATGAAATCTTATTTATTCCAATAGCACTTTCAGCGGGTAACTTCGACTTGTACTCTTCAGAACTGACTCCATAATGTTCGCATGTCTATAGTTTGTATTTCTTTGACAAGAGACTGCCGAACTGCTCTCAGAAGATTAGCCCTGGAGCGTTTTGAATGCGGGCCCGATGAATAGTGCAACGTGCTCTTCACGCATGAGTCCTACTAACGTGACCATAGGTGGATTCTCATCTAGATAGAATTTGTTGCTAATATATTCCCTATATGTGAACTTAATAGAATTTGTTTGTGTTATTCTAAGGATAAGGGTTAATCGCTTATCAGCATCAGAAACAATACAGCAGTTGGAAAGCTTTCTTCTTCAGAATTGTTTAGAAAATACTCCAGTCTCTCATTGATAACCTCACTGATTTCATGTCTTTTATGTTTGCGGTATTGCTTTCAGTTAGCTCTTTTAACATAGTTTATATTAAAATTATTCTTTATCAGAGTTGTATTGTTTTTTTTTTCACACGGTAAGTAAGAATTATATTTTCTGTTTACCGAAAAACATATCGTCAATAAAATTTAATTTTTACTCATTCGTCGCTTTTATTTTTCTTACATCTTACAAAGCTGTAGATCATATTTCAGTCTGCAAAACATTTCCTCGTATAACTTGTAAGCAGTGTAGTCTTTAAATGCGAATATATTTGTTTCGTTGATTTAAAAAAAGAAAAAATTTGTATGTTGAGAGAGAGAGAGACATAAACTTGATGCAAAAGAGCTAATTATAAAAAATCAAAGTCAGTCTAAAATGTTATTGTGTGAGGTGGATAATAACTACTAATTAATTTTACTTTTCCTTATTTTGCTGGCTTTTACTTTTTTTCATCGTGTTAAATTTTGAGAACATACAAATGCCAAATTATTTTTTCTTTCTTCCTTTTGAAGAGTGCTTCATCTTTCAGTATTTTTAAAGTAAGAAAAATTCTCATTTATCACAAATGGAAATTGTTCTCATCATTTTTGTGCATGTTTAATTAAATTAAAGCAATTTATTTCAAATCGGGAACTAATATTTTAAATTGTTCATTAAAGGCATTGACAGAGAAATATTTTGCAATTACTTGTACTAAAATTTTCGTTAAGCATAAAAATGGTGGTACTCTAAACACTTTCTCCCACAAATTTATATATTCTTTTTAAATATATACATTTGAAATTAAAAATAAACCTTTACTTTATTAATTTATGATTCAAAATATTACTTTGCATTTAATTATAAAAAAATTGAGAAAAGGACAATTTTTTTTATTTTTAAAAATATCGTTTTTGATAAATATTATAACTTTTCTATACGAATGTGAGGTCAATTGAATAAAAAGTTCTTTTTTAAATAAATTCAACGCGTTGATATTTAATTATATAGCGCTACTTCACTTCCTTATTAGCATTAAAAAATGTGCTATTTTCTCAAACATCCTTTTATTTCCTTTCTTTTCCTCAACAAACTGCTTAGCTTATGGCTGCTTTTCGGGTACTTGTTTACGTTTTCTACCAACTTCACACCTGCGAGATCTGGCAGACCCACCGGGCCAACCACCCACCCTCGCTTATTCATCCCACTCTCTCCAGAGCTCTTTTTTCCTGACCGTGACCCCCAGGTCGTCCTGCTCCCCCTATTGTCCCGGTCCGGGAAATGTAGGGACCAGCTGGTCCACGTTCAATGTCTATGTGTACCTCGGGACGTCGTCTGCAAGGCATGTGTTCCTCTCCAGCATCTTTGTTGTTTGTTTCGCGGGACTTGTTGCAGCTTCTTGGAGAACATCTTCGTCTCGAGATGCTGTGCATTGTTTCTTCATTTGGAAAATCAACTCTTCTGGATTGCTGGTGGAACATTACCAGGATTAAAATCTCAGCTTGCTGTGATGTGAGTCACGCACCAATTTTCATGGATTGCATCGGGGTCATTGTCCGATGGCGGAGTTTCGTACTTCTTTCAGGAGGATATTTTATCTTTACCGAGTTTTGTAAGTCTAATATTTTTTTCATTTGTAATAAGAAATTAATGGAGTAATTTCAAAATGGTGCGCTTATGTGTACCTTTGAATACTTTTTATTTAATCACCGAGAAAAAATTTCTGCTAAACTGGTCTGTTTGTTTAGTTTTAATATTAAATACAATTATATTTGATAAGAAAGTATTTTTTATCTGAATATAATTTTTTCTAGATAAACTTTTAAATGAATATTAAATGAAGTACCTAACAAATTATAAACTAAGTTATTTAAATTAATATCAATTTTTAAAATAAACAATCGAAGTTAATTTACTCTGTTTATCATTGTAATACATCTGCCAATTATAATTAATGTAATTTAAATAATGGCAATTTTTTTCGCATAAACTGTTTTCGCTCATTTTTGGTGCATTTATTGTATAATATAGATTTTTTTAATCTAAAAACTAAACTCAGTAGCACCATAGCCCACTCTAGACCGATACCTACAGTGCCCATGAATTTTTTTAAAATATTTAATCTAATATTTTTTGGCTTTCGCTTTGCAAATTAAATTAATTTTTTTTTAAAGAAATTTAAAATAAAAAAATTATATAACACAGAGATTTCTCTTAGTTTTCTAAAATAAATTATTTATACATTATATTTTCATCTGGAATACTTCTCCGGAAATTTCTAAAAAGTGTATATTTAATTTGGAATTATAAAAGTTGAAAAATTGACTTTTGTCGTCGACAATAGAACATGTCATTTTCGTTTTATTTTACTTAAATGACATTTTGAGATAATTTTTGTTTGTTTTGATGATTATGTAACTCTTTTGAAGTAATTATGATTTCCTTTATTTAATCTTTTTACGCATAGGACTAAATTAAATGAAAATTTACTTTTATAAAATTAAATAAAGTTACAAAATTTAAAATATTTAAAAAATAAACGTTTGTTTTTATTAAAAGAGTTTTCAAAACTAAATATATTTAGTTATAAATATGTTGATATTAATAACCTTTATAAGTTTTTTTACCTATTAATATTTATTATAAATAAAATGGCGTGAGTTGATAGTACTATTAATTATGCTTACTGTCTAATTCAGTAAAATTACTGGCTGTAAAATTATGACTGGTTATATGTAAGGATTTGAAATGGAATTACAACAGATTAGTATATAACAAACCTGTATATTGCATTGTCGGTCCAATATCCGGGATAATTTATCAACATGTACGTTCTATTGGATTTTTACATTTTCAGCTAGATAAAAGTTGCATGAAAATTATATGGTTCTTTTGCAAATCACGAATATATTAATGTAAATAACATGGCAATTTTCTTATTAGATTTTATCTCTTATTTAGTCTTGTTTTCTCTTATTATTGGAACAGTCAAGTAATCAAGAGTTGTTGCAGCTCTGGTTGAGATTTCATTTGCTTTTCTAGTCGAAATGTTTTCAAATCCTGTGAGGAGGGTGAGAACCTTGTTCTGCATTGCGCATTTCTTAATTGTGTTCATTTGTTTTCGATCTATTTCCAAGATTGTCGCAGACTTATGCGTGGGAATGTGAATATGTATAAAATGGTAAATACAAGAAATGTATAAAATGGTCTAGGGATTTTCAAACAATTGTGTAACGTCATGTGGAATATACAAGTTTGTATATTCGTAGTAACATCATGTGAAGAAAGTCACTTAAAATTAATTGAAATAAAATTAATATTAATAATTAAATACTTATGAATTGTAAATAATTTTTCTGAAAAAATCAACTCAATTTTTTAAAAGAACGTTCTACAATTTTGGAAAATAGGATTCTATTTCTTCCAATGTCTAGCGATTAAAACATTTACACAAACTATGCAAATTAATTTTATTCGTGGTACTTTCGAGTTATTTAACTTCTTGGATTTACACCATAATCATTTTGCATGCAATTGATATCAGTAGTTAAATATCCATGAATTGTAAATAATTTTTCTGCAAAATTAACTCGAATTTTAATTAATTAACTAAACCTTTAAGCAAAATTAACTAAACCTTTAAGAACGTTCCATACGAAAGTTAGTATTTATTGAGGAAAGAAGGATTTTGCTTCTTACTTCCAATTTCTAGCGATTAAGATATTTAAACGAATATGCAAATTAATTTCCTTTTTGAGGCTTTAATCAGATAATTTAACTGCAGAGATTCACACCATAATCATTTTGAATACTACAGTCCAATCACGAAAACAATTTTAGTGTTATTTATGATCAGAATATTTACGTTCAATCATGATAATCGTTTGTTCATGTTATGATCACAACATCATGATTTAAATCAATGAAAAATTTCCGTTAACGTTTCATTTTAAAAATTCTGCTGATGTTATCGAATTTCTCTGAAGCTCCCAAAATAATTTTTTTCCAATTAAAACAATTTTTTTATTTTCTCAAAACATTTTCTGCTGATTCACATTTTATATATTAAGTCCCAGTATATTTCTTTCGCATTTATTTATAGTAAAAAAAATATTTCGGGAAAGTTAGTCTCTTAAATGTATTATCGCACACACACTTGAAAATATATTTGATTATCGTAACATATAACTGCAACCTGAAGTCTGTTCCTTAGCAGTTGTAATTATTTTTTGTAGTTCATAATTTGTTGAATTTTCTCCTTCCACGTTTTTATGTAGCAAATATAGTTTGTGGTGCGAAAATTATATGAGGCTTTAAAGTTATGCATAAATATTCCAATAACTTGGGCCTCTATAATTATGGAATTGTCAAATAAATTTTAATTTTTTTAATTTTTAAAAGTCTCTCTAACTATTTCTGATTTTTTAATGGTTTACAATTAAATACATCAGGGAAAAGATGTTTAATATTTATGCATATATATATATATATATATATATATATATTCTGCTATAATAATAATATTTTTTTCTCTAAAGCAATTATTTATGTTTTAAATTATAATAAGCATAAATATAAGTTCAGATATCAAATGTGAAGTTTAATTGTTGAACCAAGATGTAGGTTAATTTGTTTTTGATAAGATTAGTAAATACACAAGAGAAAAAACTCAAGAAAAAGAAAATAAATTTTTATTTTTATTTATTTGTATTAGTTTTCATAGGAATATAATTATATATTTTTAAATAGTATGTATGTGTATTTTAATATCATGAATATAATCTCGACATTTCTTGAAAATTAAGAGAAAGAAATAATTCTAAATTTAACAAAAAATATTTATGTTAAAAGATGTTAAAAGTATGTTACAAAGATGGTTGTAGATAATTCATATTTTGCATAATAATTTTAGACTTTCAATTTGTACCAAGCAATAATAAATATTTTACATGCTTATCAATATCTAAAAAAAATAAGTGTAAATACTTTCCTAATGGATCTCTTTTAGAGAAAGAAGCTGCAAACTATTCGGAATTGAAATAATTATCATAAAATTCTAGATGATGAATAATTTTGTGCAATTGTAAGCATTTTTACGAGGCAAATGTGCATTAGAAGAAAAAAAAATTTAACTTTCTCGGGTGGGGGAAAAAAGAACCGCAGTGAAAGCGAAATCGAGTGCTGCTTTATAATGCAGCTGGAGAAGTGCATTCTAAAAATATCTTGCCCAACTCTATTGTGTATGTGGAGCTGAAAAAAAAAATCATCCTCAGCATTTATATGTGGATGAAATGTGTGCGTTTATTTCCAAATCTTGTTTTCCACACATAAGGATTTCCTTGATAACCTAATTGAGTAGATTTTAAATTTCTCAATCTGTATATTATTTAAATATGCTTTTCTAAATGTGAAATTTATTTTATTTTGGTATGTGTTCCCTATTTCTCCCAAATTTAAATATTTTATCAAAATGTCTATTATAAATCAAAGCTCTCTTTCTTGCTTTTCTTCTTTTTTTACACTAATATACTTACAAATTTATTAGTTTAAGAAAGTGTACTTTTGCTTTTGAAAATTTATATTAAGAAGATAAAATGATACAAATTTTTTATACGATGAATTTTTTAAAAATATTGTAATATGAAATGAAGTTATAAATTAAGATAATATTTTATTGATATTTAACTAGTATTTATTATTTTAAAATGACTTCATAGAAATAAATACGCATTATTGTGTTTTAAAGGATACATTTAAGCTATTAATCAGATACATTTTTTTAACTGTAAAGAGAAACTGGAATGGGTAACTAATTTAAATATAAAATAGAAACAAAAAATGAACTTTAAGTCTTGAAAATAAAGAAAGGTGGGAACCTCTCTTGGTGCTTTTCGTCAAATGAATACTTGAAAAAGTGAATTCACCAGTTTGATAATTTGTTAGATCAAAACATTAGGGAGAAAAACTGTTCCCAATGACTTATTTTTTCAAAATGATAAATGATAAGAATATAAAATGATATACTGTAAACAAATGTCTACTGAGGGAAAATGACTAAAAAATTTCTTAACGTATAATATGTATATGTATCCTACTCAATAAAATACTTTTTAAAATATTTAAACAGTTACTCGTTTTGTTAAGTCAGTTAAAGAGGTGAGATTAGTTTGGAAACACTATGCTAATGGCTAAGTGTAATTTATAGAGAATAAAGGAATTTATGAACTAGATAAAAGTTTTCGCCTAGTGTATTTTGATACTGTCGATGTAAACAATTTTGGATTTAAGTAATACTTTTTTCCGAGACATTCATGCATAAATTGGGTGATTTAAGCTGCTATACCAAAGCAAATTCAGATTACATTGTAATCAATTTAAAGGAGAAATAAAAATGTATACATTGAATATGTATACACACAATTCAATAAAATGTAGTTAGATATGCATTTGCCCTACATGCTAATAACCAATTCCAATATGCACATCATGCCGACAGCAAATTATATCTGTATTCAATAAAATGCAGATATGTGTTATTATGTAATCCATGAACAATGCAAGGTATTCCACTCAGTATTCTCTTAAGTACTTGATTATACAAGGAAAGAATATAATCTCGACTTGGTAGAAGTTATCCTGTGGCATCTTTGCAGATTACGGCTGATTAACTTTTTATTTTGAAATAATTCCTGAAAACAGTCTCATAAAAAGCGATAAAGTTACAAAAAATTATGTATATTCATCCCGCAAATATTTAACGCGAACGATCTGGTATTGAATTCAACACGCTACAAATCAATGCAGATTAAGCTTTGAGACCTACCACAAAACTGAAGCATTGCTCACGTAATTTTCAGATACAAACATACCACCGATGTGTGTATGTCAATTGCTCTGTCACAGCTTAATGGAATGTAATTGCTTGAAAACGGTTATTTGAGGTTCTGTTAAACTTTAAAGACATTCGTGTTTGAAAACCTAGCAATCTGCAAAAATTTTTTTTTCGCTGAACTTATCACGCGATGTCCTGCTTCATCAGTTAGAAATGTTAATATGAAGATCCTTTTCATTTATATTTCTGATTACTCTTTGAAGTGGTTAAAAAGGAACTACCACTCAGCGGTGCGATTGGAACAACTTGTGGCCTTTCATGATTCAATCTCACGATTAGTTGTTCAACAAATCGAAGAGACGTTTACTGTAGTCTCAAGAATATTGGAATCAAATGGAAGCTGTTTCATGTCTGATTTCATCAATAAGTTTGCCTTAATCAAACATTCAAGCTACTAGTTGTGATCATTTTGATAATAAGCAGATCAGAATAAAATTAGACTAATTAATATCGTCGCATCATTTTGGGTAACAAATGCTTCAAAATTTCAATAAAAATTATGGGTCACCTTGAGAGCCCGTATTGTTTCTAGAGAGATTTTTTGGGATTATATACCTACAGGCGGCGTACCAATGTTTAAGAACCACTATTTCTGTTTTTGACGTTTTCAGAAATAAATTATAAATTTAATCTGAAAGGTTTATCTGCTATTGGTTCAACAGTGCGTGGGTTTGAATTCTACCTTGGGTATGGATGTTTGTTGTGGTTCAGAATCTATTTTAAACCGTAGGTCCGAGTCTAATTAGCCCTGGTGCGCAAAAAATAATCGTTGAGCGACAAAACAAACTGAAAGCTTTATCATTTGCTCATATCAATTTGCTGGTGCAATGCCGAGCTGTAATGCCCTAATGGTTAGCGCTCCTGCAGTTCATGGATTCGAATCTTATCTTGGGTTTGAATGTCTGTAATGGTTTAGAATACACTTTAAAATGTAGGTCCCCTTCTAATTAGTCGTGCACCAAAAATGAATGTTGAGCCATAAACAAACCAACCCCGGATGTGCAAAGTATGTGCCTCTAATGCATTCTTCGCACGCTTCACATTACTTCATACATGAAGAATTTCGTATATGAAATGTACCATGAAATTTAAGGAAAGCGTAAAAATTTAATAGCAAAATTGTTTACTTATATTACTATCGTAGTATATAAAAATTACAGTGAGTTTTTATAGAGTTAATAAAAATGAATAACTCTTGTGCTTTGTAAAATAACTGTTATGAAGTAATTAGGAAGAAAATTTTTCTTGTTTTTTTAACACAATTACTGATTTAAGAAAACTCTAATTTTCTAAAATTTTTATAATTATAAAAATTTTTTGCTTTCCGATATTATTGTACTCTTAATATTAAAAATATTCACATAATTATTTTTTAAACGATTTTCTCTTATTTTATATAATTTAAATTTGTAAATAGTTTCTGTGAATATTCCAATATTATTCTATTAAACTAAGGAATAAAATTTTTTGAAGTATTTCTGTATAAATAAGAATATTGAAAACTTCAAAAAGAAAATCGTTCCTAGAAAAATTTCGTTCTTTCATTAAAAAATATTGTGAAATTAAAATAGTTTTCAAAAAAGTTTTTCAATTTAACGAGGACTTGATCAACTGAATAAAATTATTAAAATTTTTGCTATTCAATTCATTGCTTGTAAGCCGAAAAAAATAATTTTGAAAATTGCTTTTTGGTTTTACATTATCTTTCCTTTTTTTGAGGTGTACTTGGTCTATTTTAAATAATATCAACTTGATACAAATTGCTTATGAATTAAATGCAGAATTTATAATATTTTTTATTTTCATTTATTTTCTTTTTTAGTTATGAAAATATGAAATAGAAATTATATTTACACTTATTCTTTTGGAAAAGTTAATTGTATTTCATTATACTGTTTTTTTTCTTCAAAAAATTAAGGGCAATGGACTTTTTAGTATTTTAATGTTTATGTAGTTTTAAAATTTTTACATATTCATTGAAATGCAAATTAATATTAATAAATATAATTTGATAATTATGTGGTATCATTGTATATTATTTACAATAATCGATTTACTAAAAAAAAGATTGAATTATTTATTGAAGATGTGGCTGCCAATTCACCTGAACACTGAGCACATAATTCATAATATAAAGATATTTTTAAGAATTATTGCGATTAAAATAATTCTTAATTTGTGCTATTAATGAGCATTATGTGCAGGAACAGATTCTAATAATAGCTATTCTAACTGTTAAAGAATTTAATAAAAACAAATATTTAAGTTTTGAAACCCTTTTTATTGTTAACATTTATTATTAAAACAGAAAACATCTGAAGTTTTCTGGTAAACTAGAATTACTTTTAAAGCATGTTATAAATATAAAAAGTTACTTTTTTATTTTAGAGTATTCTGATCACGAACATTACTAATTTTATTTTTCTTTAATTTAAAGTTTAACTGATTTAAATAAATTGTTAAAAATACTTTTTTTATTTCTTTCATTTTTAAATAAAATATGTGACATGGAATGTCAGCAAATTCATATTGGTGTAGCATATAAGCTGATTTATTACACTCTCTTGAATAACTAAAATATAATATTTTAAGTTCATGAACTTAGTAAACAGATATCTTATAATTTATTATGCATGTTGTTGACTTATTTAGATTGTTAAACGACTGCTAATATATCAGTTGTTGCTATTCACGTTTTAAACTGATAAGTATTCAAATTTAAAAACTTTTAAAGGAAAACTTTTTTAACAGTTTTAATTTAAAATCTTTTTTTCAGAAAATTGTCTTTTGCATTATTCGAAAAATTAAAAAAAATTATAAATAAAACTACAACAATTGACTTCAATTAAAAATAAATATTACTTTCATAAAATAAGTTAAGAGATAATTTATGAAATTTTTTTACTTAAAAATGGAACGCACAATATTAAAAAAGGAATTCAAGGAAAAATTTATTTTCCTTAATTTCTTTTTTTTTTAACTTGTATCTAACGTAATTTAATAATGATATTATTAATTCATACTATTTTTATTTGAGAAAAGAAATTCTTACATTACAAGATGTGCAATATAAAAATTATTGTTCCCTTATAAAAAAGAAAGGCTGTTAGAAAATTTTTATCATCTAAGAAAAAAAGTCTATCTACGTAAACAAAATATTATAATAAATTTTTAAAATTATGTTTTAATAAATTGAATCACACGAAATTTAAGCTTAAATTTCTCTTTTGAAGAAATTGAGTTTTCTTGAAACTTTTATTCAGAATCAAAAGAGGAATTCATTTGGAAGATATTTTTTAAGTTTTTAAAAATAACCTTCTTAAAACAAAATTAATAAAAATTTTTTTAATTATTTATATTTTTATTTATTTTATTTATAATTTATAACAGGATAATTAATATGAAATTAGGAACTGAATTTAATTATATTTGTGTAATTCTAAAATTTATACTCTCACACAATAATCTTATAATATGGAATTTTTTAATAATGTTCGTTTTTCATGTGATAATAATGTAATGTAAAGTACATTGTAATTTATAATAAAAAAAAACTTAAATATAATCTTTTTTTTAAGAAAATATTTATTTGGTATTTATGATATACGATTAATATTATAAATCAAATACAAATGTTTCTGTGTTGAATCATTCATTGTATATTCGGATGTGATTTGAAGAGAAGTTCATGATCAAGATTGTATTCCATTGTTTACTTAATAATGTTCTTAAGCATAAAGTTGAATCTTTTCTAAATTTTAAATACTATTTCATTTATTATCATTATTTCTACATTCACCTGCTCATTATATGGTTTGCCAGTTCGTTGCATTTCACTTTTTTCCATTGGTAATTTTTTATTTGACTACAAAGTTTTTACTTGAATAAAAGTAATAATAAAATAATGCCAATTTCATTCAATACGTATTCTAAATGTTTAAAATAGAAAAGAGAAGGAAATTTTCCTTATATATTGATATAGTCTAATTGAAATTAACTATATCTCTAACACAATGAATTTTATTTTTAAATACATTTAAAATTTATAATATTAAAACAAAGCTCCTTAATATAATTTTCTTTGAAATTAATTGTAGAAAGTAGTTAAAGATATAAATTTTGTCAAATTCCCACGAGTTTGTTCATTAAAATAAGAAGAAATATATTTAATGGATACTTGACAAGTTAATCCATGTCTTTTCTTCTGAAGCAATATGGTTGAAACAATTCATTAGCTTCGAAATAATATGTTATTGCCTTCTATCTTCCATAAGTTTACTTTTCTCAGTAATTGTATGATATCACGCATTTGGAATATGCTGTATCGTGTTTTCTCCACCCCAAGAAGGAAAAAAAAAACTTTCTGGGTGATATTCAGAGAAGTATTTTTGTCCTATATGCTTTATGTTACATAAAGCTAATAGAACAAATCCATCAAGTATTTTAATAAACCTGAAGATGAAAACAAATAAAGAATGTTCTAATAAGGATCCATCGTTTATGCGTTAACTTTTATATCGTCTGGCAATCCTTTTAATTGGTGTTTAAATTTACTTCTTAATTTTAGTAATATTAGATTTCATGGCAATATTTTTCTAAATGAGATAATAATCTTTTTATAACTTTTGAAAAATAGTTTTCAGAGGGTACAAGTGGTGATCATGTGTATTTCGAGTAAAGGGAAATAGATATAAAATAGGATCTCGTAAATAGTTCAGGAAAGTCGACTCATTTATTTCTAGATATTATATTCATATTATATTTTTCATTGCTTATTTATAAATAAGCAATCAAATGCATAGTATAATTGCTGATGAGAGTTATTCGTTATAGTTTAATTACTCTTGTGGAATATTCGTAATAAATTGAATATCACTCGTGATTTCTTTGAATTTTTTTTTCTTGTTCATTTCTATAATTTTCATAGTATTTTAAAGAAGATGATAATATCGTAAACTTATATTGCACTTAATTGCGATTATGATGTTAATATTTAAAAGATTAATAGCTGTTTTTATTAAAATTTGCTTAAGGTACCTTTTACGTAAAAAATAAAATTGAAAATTAATTTCATGTCGATTGTTAATAGAAGTTTTCAAAAGTTTTTCGAATGCAACTTTAATGATCCACTATTTTATGCAAATCTTAAATATTGTGAAAATGATTGAAATCACTTTAATGTAATAAATATTTCGATTTATATGACTTTCGACTCTGAATAGGCTATAAAATAAATCTGAATGAAAATACACAGAATATATTTCTAAATTAATGTTAGAACAAGCATGAATTTCATTAAAAGATAAATTGAATTTAAGGGAGCATTTAATTATAAAACTGGGCTATTAGAAACTTTAGGTAAGTATTTACTGAATTAAATTTACAACAATATTTAAAAGATTGGAAAGTTTTCTGTATGCTTTTCTGGCTAAGTTTTAAAATCCAAAATTATAGCTTTTGGGCCAAATTCATAGAATTTTAAGAATTGTATTCAAACATAAGTGTTATCGAAAAGAAGAAATAAAAAAAATTCCATTAATATTTGTTTTTGAGGAACATTTTAGAGAGATTTAAAAATAGACTCTCATGCTTTACAATAAGCAAAGTAGAATATATTTATTTTGTTTTTACACATATATTTTTTAAAAGTTAAATAAGTATATTTCATCATTCATTGATCTGTATGTACATATATATATTCTACATGTAAGCAATTATATTTTTAGAGTCAAAAAAGTATTTCCAATTTAAAAAAAAATTAAATTAATACAAAACAATCATGAAGCACATTTAATTGAAATATTTTTATAAAGGTGAAATATAAATGCATAAGTCTTTTTAAACAATTCACACAAGTTGTTATCAGTTTTAAATTTTGAATGTGCAAAAATATCCGACAATTTTTGTCTAAACTTATTTCATTGTTTTCCATAAAATTTTACATAATTTTTTTCCTATAAATAGAAGCGTAAATACTAAACAAAGTATTTTTATGAATTAAAATTCAAAGTTAATTGTTCAATGTCATTTCATTTCTATTGCTGTTCACAATCAGTTGTCGAAAGCTAAAGATGAAACTAGATAGCTCTCAAAGTAGCAATTTTTCTATTTTACGTTTTGTCATGAAATCTATGATGATTCTTTAATTGAAGCATGAAAATGAATAAAATATATTAAAACAAATAATCTTTTCCGAAGGAAAGGACTTCGAAAAGTATCTGTGTGTGCTGTATGTTACGTCTGTAGTTACTGATTTCCTTGGTCTTATTCTTTTCATTCTTTTTTATATGTATAGCTCAACACTAGAATTTAATAATCATTTAGGATATACATTGCTTATATTGATTTAATTTTGAACAATTTTATGATAAATTTTCTCTATTCACTTTTGTCGGTTTAATTAATTTAAAACTGTCTTTAAAACTTCAAAAAAAATTTTTTTTTAATTATTTACTTTTTTATTTTAAAATCTTTTGTAAAACTTATTTAAAATTTTTAGTGAAAGGAATTCATTTTAATTCATTAACTCGAAAAATAAACTTAGTTTTTAGTTGTATTTGATATTTTTATGAAATATAATTTTTCATACAAGAAATTTACATTTTTTCTTATTATATTCATCATCTGATATACGTTTACTATTAAGAATTTTACTGATTATGAGACTATAAAGTGATGCGAAAATCAGTTAATATTTGGAATTTAAGTTACAAATTTTTATGTATTAATCTTTTACAATTTTTAGTTTCTATTTTTAGCTTCCTCATATATATATATATATATATATATATATATATATATATATATATATATATATATATATATATATATATATATATATATATATATATATATATCTCCATTTTTTCTGTTAATCCAGTTTTTGTATTTTATTTATTCCTAATATAAAACTTCAATGATTTTTTCCTGGTATTTTCTCTCTAGAGTTTTTTTTAAATTTTTATAATATTTTGTAGAATTTATTAGTAACGCTGAATTGTGCTTTCGTTATTTTAGTGGATAGAAATGGCTGATTATATAAATTTCTTATGATATTACTTTGCTGAAAAAAGTCATATTTTATCTTAAAAACTTTTTGTATATAGCTAGTGGTGAAATGGTCTTAATAAATTTGTCCTCTTTGATTTTTATTATTCAATTTTTGCAAAGATTGATTATGAAAATTAACTTATTAAAGAAACTTACATTATTTGCTGTATTGACTGGTCATATCAAGAGTAGAGTGCTGAAAATTTAATTTTAATTAAAAAATCTTCATACATTCTATATATTAAAATGTTTTCCTTTATAATATATATTTATAAATAATATTTGAAATTTTGCTATTTTTCTTCAATTTTTATGATTTTTTGGAACTTTTGACGTACTGAAATCAGTTTAGAAATTACTTTGAGTGCTGTTGTGAAATATTCTGTGAAAACTACAGTGAAATTGTCATAGCACCTTTCTAAACAGATTTCAATGATTTGTGTCTAACAATAAAAATCCTGATGTACCTTTCACGCAATATTAGATATTATTTTAAAAAGGCATAGAGATATAACTGATATTTTAATAAAAAATATAATGTTCATATTAACATCATACATCAGTGAGAAATTATTCGTTAAAAAACATTCAGCGTTCTTGTTGATGTAAATAAATTTCCAGATACTGAAAAAAGGAAAGGTAGCATTTCTTTCATTTTATTCTTTTAATTCCTAGTTAAAAAATCGTGTATTTTCTAACTTATCTAACAAAAAGCTATTAATCAATTTGAATTAAATTTAGTATATTTTAGTAAAATAGATTAGAATGTGTAATTTTTAAATTATCCCATGAAAGGTTTGCATTTTAATTCTCATAAAATGTGTGTGTGAGTGAAACAAAAATCTCTGATACTATTTTTTAATTCTTAACATGTGTTTTGATATAATGTACAACTGCAAAATATTTCATAGATGCAGCATTAATTGCTAAAATGGATATAATATTCAAATGTGGTAAAAATAAATTCTTGGGAATAGTAGTCACTGATTATTAGTAGATTTTTAAAACAATCTACGTTCTCTAAAAGAATTGTAAATTAGCTCTTGTAAAGAGACAAATATACTTCAAGATATTTAGAGAATCTGAATAATTGTTTGGTTTACACTTGTTCATTTAAATGAAATAATATTCTGAATCGTGTTGCATGTCTTTATGTAAAAGACTTTCAGCGATTGTTAAAATTGATCAGCTATTTTTTTAAAATGCAAGGTCGAGGTTTTACTTTTGCATATTTCATGTAGCTTAAATATGCACGAAACAATACCTCATTCTTATTACTGTTATACAAAACAGTGAAACTGCTTTTATGTCTGTAGTTCTCGAATGAGTCATACTCTTAGTTAGTATTTTACTGTCATCATAAAAACAGCAAACCGTAAAAAATAAAGTATTGCTATCTTCCAATTACAGTGTTTGAATGAATAATTCGGCTGCTATTAGTCACGATTTTCATCGTTTATCTCATTGGATATATATTTGAAGAAATTTACCTGTTTAATCAAGCATAAATTTGGTTTTACTATCTTTGGTGCTAAGAAATAGAAATGGATTTGTATAGGTTTTTTACCTTTATTAAAATTTTGTTTTACAATAAAGCAATTTATTTTACTGTCATGCAATTTGCCTTTCTTGTTTCGGCATGTTAAATTCTAGCATTTGCAATAAACAATTTATAGGTTATCGAACACGTTTTTCTAACTATGAAATTAAATTTTCAAATAAAAAAATAGTTGCATATTTTATAATTTAAAAATTTTAATTAACTTTTTGCTTATTTAATGTTATTTATATGAAATTGAAATTTCTCTGACATTTTTCGAAACATATTATTGATTTCAATTTATTCGATGATATTCTTATGATACAAGTTCTGCGAATTAAAACAAGCATATTAATTTATCTATCGCTTTTCTTGTTGACGTTGTAATTTATTTCTCGTATGAAAATTTCATGTAATTCGTAATATCTTCATTATATATTTTTTAAATCTATTTTAGCGTAAATTAAAAATATGTTCCCATTCATTTCAGTTCAAATATAATTTACAATTTTTAAGCTTTTTTTTTTTTAATAAATCTAAAGCAACTTTCTCTTTGCAACAAATGAATTCCTATTTTCTTTAAATTTTGGTGCAAAATAGTTTTTATCACTATAATAAATGTAAAATGATATTTATTATTATGCTTCATCCAAAATATTTTTTTTTATAAATAAAGAAAGTGCTTTTCTTTAGGTGTGAAAAATCGTTAATAACCAAATAGTTTTTGATTAACGTTTTCCTTTGAAAAACACGCTTGCATTAAATATATGTGCTCTGCTTTAGAATAAATAAGTAAAAAAAAAAAAAAAAAAAAAAGTTGAGAATAATTAATACTTTTTTGCTCTAATTCATTTGACCAGACAATTATGAAATTCAATTTTTTACTTATAAATAAGAAGATGATTTTTACTTACAATATTTTACTTATAAATTAAAATAATTGGGAAAAAGGAAATAGTTGTGTAACTAATTATTTATTCATTACACTTGTTTTTATGAGCATTGAGTAAGCACCATTTTATCTTCATTTGCTGCAACTTAATTATAATACATCTTTATTATTGAGGACAAATTCATATATTTTTAAGAACGTAATATTTAATTTTAGACTACTTTCTATATAAATTTTCATAAATTTTGGAAGCATATTAATATATAAGACTTAAATATTTCTTATAGTCTTCCTTATGAAATATAAATATACAAGTGATTATCAAAATAATGGAAACACCTTAGATGTATGAGGGAATCTTTATTAGTATGCTGTAGGACCAGCATTGGCATCTAATACAGCATGGATTCGTTTAGGAATCGATTCATACATATGCTGAATAGTTTTTAGAGAAGTATTGTATCATACTTCACGGTGACATTGTGAAAGTCCTGAAAGAGATGCTGGGCCTGACGACTCGAAGGAGCAACTGCAGTCACGCACTTGTGCAGGTGCCCTCAAAATGGGCACCAGTCCTATTGTAGAGAAAAGTGTGAAAGACGATTTATCCGATTACCTTATTTTCTTCCACTTATCAACCAACCAGGTTTTGACAATGCTTCAATGCCTCTGCAGACATTTGCCATCAATATCTGTGTCAAGTGACTTGGGAGTTGTTACTCTGTTGAAAATGTTGTGAAAGTGCCTTCTAACTGAAATCATTGACACTTGAGGATACAGATGCAGATTGAGTTTTGCAGTCACTTTTGCTGCAATTGTTCTCTCTCTCTTTTTTTTTTTTTTTTTAACCTTACAATCTGTTTCAATACCCACCGTTCTGTTTCACTTTCTCTTTCTGTTCACTAGTTTGTTTTGCGAAGATTGTCTTGCAGCGTTGTGTGTATGTTATTATGACTGTAGACACTGTGCCTTGAGAAACGGCTGAAATCTGGTGTGCTTTGTCAGACTTGCTCCTAAAACCTGGCCTCTTTGAAAATCTCAGAGGTCCGACATTTTACGCTTTAAAAAAAAAAAACCGAGACTTACAGAACTTTAATAAAGCTACCGCATATATGTATACACAAAATAGAAATATATATACAAATTGTATACATTTCTATTTATTTAAAAGAAACAGGGTTGCGGTAGCTATTGTTATATTTTAATGTTTACCAAATATTTTCGAATATGTTATTTTTATTCATAAATGTTTCCATTATTTTGTAATTATCTTTACGTTGTTTGTGTATATAACACTGTATTTAAGTGTTGTACACACACTTAAAATATCACGAATTTTTCAATGACATTTAGTGCTAGTCAAACATTTATATATGATTAACTAGAATAATTAAGGATCATTAACTGAAAACCTAATTGAACTGTCTGAGTCAATTTTTAAAAAAATTTCATCTTTCAAATCACTGAAATATTTAAGAACTTTCTATCTAGTTTTCAAAACAGTTTGTCATATTTATTTTTTAAATTAGTTAAATATTCTGTATTTTTGTGTGTGAAATTCTTCCCAATTTATCTACATAACGATACCTTTAAAAAAATCAGGTAATCTTTTTTAACACAGAAAGAGTTATTATTAAAGTTTAATCAACATCTATGTTGTGTTCAAGAGATTAGTCTGAAACTACTACAACAGTCACTATTAATCTTTTTTTGAAATTAAATCTAAACATTTTTTTGTGGGAAAGGATTGCACCAATATTTTCATTCTTGTGGACAGAAATTATAATTTTAATTATAAAAAATACACACATACATAAATTTTTTGAAACATTTATAATTTCAAAATAATATTTAAAGTGATACAAAATAAATAACATAATTTCAGTTTAAAAGAATGAAACTAATGTTGCAGTTTTTTTCCATAGAAACTGTTTAGGTTTAATATGTTTTATTAAAATATATAATTTAATTAAATTTAAATGTAATAATTTAGGTAAACATTAGATATTTTAT
This sequence comes from Latrodectus hesperus, assembly GCA_037975125.1. Taxonomy (NCBI): domain Eukaryota; kingdom Metazoa; phylum Arthropoda; class Arachnida; order Araneae; family Theridiidae; genus Latrodectus; species Latrodectus hesperus. The sequence goes on from CM075857.1 coordinate 25,489,603, forward strand.
TTTAAATATCAAGTTTTATATTAACAAAGCACTGTAATCAAAGGACGATTTCTTCAGTTTAAAAATGACTTTAAAGTTTTTCCTTGCAAAAATAAGAATTTTATGACTGGATATATTTTATTTATAGTATTTTTAAAATTTTTAATATACTTTTATTTTTTATTTTATTAATATAAAGGAAAAAGATATAAAAATAGTTTATTTATAACATCTCACTTTCTTTCATTGGATAAGTCAGGAATTGTAATACATTTGAAATTTTTTTAAAGATGCTTTTAATATTTTATTTGTAGATTCATAACCATCAATTTTCAGCAGCTAATTGGTAAGGAATTTAAATAATCTCAAGAGTTATGATGAAAATTTGAGTTATGAAAAATATACGAAAATTACAAATATTTATTAACTTGATTGTTAATTTATATTTCCCAATGCTTGAATTTATTATTTAATTATTGAGCTTTGCTAAATATGTACTTAAAACTACATTCTAAAATCCATGTCATCCTTGTACTTTTTGTCACAATTGAATTGCTATTTACAATTGTTTATATTGGATTTAAATTACAAAATGTATTTTTCTATATAAATTATAAAACGCATTTTTCTTTATGTACCTACTGAAACGAAAGCAAATTTTCATTAAAAAAACTTTAATTGCTGTCATAGGTTTTGTAATGTGTGTTACTTTCTGTTTTGAACCGTTAAAAACAAATAATAAATTGCCTAAAATACTTTCTTATTTAAATTTAGAAATTTTTAAAAAAAATTTTGTTCACAAATCAATTTACAGAAAATTTGCTTACATTTACACTATTTTTTTTATTTTGCTCATGTAAATATTCATATGATATTCTATTTACAGTATGCTTATCTTTTAATTTTTGTTTGTATGTTTTTACTCGTTTCACAGTTGCTGGTTATGATAATTTTAAATTGATATGTTTTTGTTATAAACTTTCTATTGTGTCATTACCCACATCTTTTCTTAAATTAATATTTCTTTTAATGCAGTTAGTATACATTTATTATACTCTATAATTCTGTCATTTTGAGTTTGCCCATGGCATTTATGATTAACAAAACAAAAATTTCTAAAAAACTGAAAAAAGGTGAGAAATTTATTTTAGGTGATGAAGATATTTAAATTATTGTTGTAGCATAATATCAAATAATGTAATAACGAATTCATATACCAGATTTGTACTAGACAGTTTTTCAGGGGTAGGAAATTTTTTTGTGGAATATTGTGTGATTAAATGAATACATTTCTCTGTTACGATATGAGCTCTTTTTATCTCTTTGATAGTCGATACAGTGTTTACTGATTCAAAACCTTGCTGTCATGCATCAAAGGAACGTCGAGTAATATCAATGAAATTTCACCAAATTAGTTACAGAGATATTCGTTTTAAAATGGCCTGAAATTAAATTCTCCTCCAAGTAACGATTGTATCTTACTGGAAAAGCCATCCGTTGCCATGGTGATCCTCATTTCTAGAAGTTGGATCGTACTCAAGGCATGCAAATAGAATTCAATTTCTAGATTTTTTAAGGAGGGTCTAAAATATATATTAATCCTGAGACTGCATTCCTGATGAGTGGGGGTGGACGCGGAGGAATTTTTTCACGAAAGAGGCGTAGTTTAAAGTCCCTGGTTCCGCCCTTCCTTCGAAATTGGAAATGAGTGTGGAGTAGCTTTGAAGCCCAAGGCTGAAGACAGTTGTAAATCCCATATATTTAGCACGATTTGATTTCAGCCATTCTCTGACTTCACTTCGACCCTCCCCACCACCCACCGACCAATGGGGAGTGTGCGCCGATGTAATGTGCGCCGCTTCTCCCGCATTCCATTGGCGGCTCTCTTCCACCCCCCATTCGAATATGCACACTCTACTGAGTCATCCCTCCCTTGCCTCCCGAGATCTCTTTTTATTTCGAATCGATCCCCCATCGATCGCTTTTTCTATTCTAAAGTCTTGCCTCCCCCACCTACACTGCTCTTTATTCTTCTCTCTCTCTCTCAGCTGCCATCTTAGTTGATGGCTCTCTCTCCCCCAGCCGCCCGGCATTCTTCATTCTTTGCTCTTGCGCTTCTTCTCCCTTTCCGCTCCACCTCATCTTTTGTCTCTCTTTCTTGGCTGAATATTTTTTTCTCCTCCAACTTTTTTTTTATTATGTTAATATAAATATATTCTTCCTCCTGTAATCTAATGCTGATTGAAAATCGAGATATGTTGATTTTATGTCTTCGCCGCCTCTTTATAAATTAAAAAGTTTTTTTTTTCCGATGCTGGATGCATTATATTATATACTTTGTTTGGAAGTTAAGGAATTATAATTTTTGTCTTAAGTTTGACTTGTACAATTACTCTAAATTATATATCATTTCATTCCAATGTTTAAAACTATTTTTCATTAAAGAATTTTTATTAATTAAATAAACATTTTAAGCAATAAATTTCTAATTGTGTTTAATTAATACTGTTCACAAAAATATTCCTTATTAAGAATCTTATGTTTTCTTTTACGAAATTGTTTTCTATATACATTTTTTAAAAATGTTTTCAACCATTTTTGCCATTTGATGTCATGCAAAATTACTTTTTAAAAATTTTATGAAATGTTTTTCAATTAATGGTATATGTAATAAGATAAATTTAATATAGAGCCATAACGAAATTTGTAAAATAGTACCAAACATTATGTGCTTATACTCACCTTTATGCTATTGAATTTTTTATATGATCCAATTTAAAATCATTTTTTTTTCTAGTTTCCTTTAAAATAAAATTAATATTATAATTTGGAATGAAGTTTTTAATCTTATGCACGTGATCTATTCATTAATTTCATTACATATATAAACGTATATAAGATATGTATAAGACTGTCTTTTACAAACTGCAAAATTTTGTTATATTTCGCTTGCATTCCATAATATAATTGGCATATCATAGTGAGAAAGCTGACTTCCTTGTTTTAAATTTATTTTATATAAATGTTATTAGGAAATATATACCCAAATTTTTGGATTGTTGAAAGCAAATAATGAGTAAGAGTTTCGTTTGTAAATAAAATTTAGTTATCATTATATATAATAGTTAAAGTAAAAATTAAATAAAAACTCGTTTAATTTGAAAACGAAAACTTTTATCGGTTTTTTTAAAAGTTATTTTCTGTCTTAAAATACTCGAAACGGTAAAGATTTTTAATAAATTAGAAAAGCATTTCTAATAAGATCAGCAAGAAATATTAATAAATCAATAATATATGCATGTATATATAGTTAAAATAAAATTATAAACACAAAAACGATATAAAAAGTACGAAAAGTTTATTAAATAAGAATAAAATCATAAGGAAAAACATACAAATCTGAGAATCCAAGTAGCACAAAAGCAGTTAAAGATAAATGTGACAAAAATAGAAATAAGATTACAAATAATTATATATAAAAAATAAATTTCACAAATCACACACACACACACACACAAAAATTTGAAAAATCAATAAATTTTAATTTATTGATTTTAAAAATTTTATCTTATTTGTATTATCTATTTTTTAATTATTTCTTTATATATATACTAGTAACAACTATTTGATATTTAAATCTGTAATTATTGGTAACAAGTAACAGACAAATTAGTTGCCCAAGAAGAGTATGAAATTTTTACAAAATCTACTTGCCATACAGAGAAATTTTCTGCTGTGCCTTATTTATCTGTCGCATCCAAAGAAACACAACTTTTTTTTCTATATCAAACATAGCAATTCACGCGGGACAAGCTTAGTGAATGGTAATAAATTTTTGCTTGAAAACAGAAACATATGAAAATATTAAATACTTTTTTGATTATGCTAATTTAATACTTTATTCAGTAGTGAGATAGAATTTTCACCAATCAAGGGTGTTCATCAACATGGTGGAATCAAATCATAATTCAACCAAACAATCATTTTTATTTTAAGAAATGTGGCTCTAATCTCTCGAGTATTGTAATCTGATCATCTCAGAGTGAAAATTTTGACATTAGTGCAACTAGACACTCTTAATTGTATTCTTCAACACAGTTCTTTAAATATAATTTCATGGGGAAGAAATAATTCTATAATCTTATATACACATTCTATGTTTAGTATTTGTTATAAAACCAAATATACGCTTTTTAATTTTAATAACTAAGTATACGACATTTTCTTTTCTTAGAGAAATCTGCTTAAATTATTTACTCATTCTTCAATATAAATGCTAATAAATAAATAAAAATGCATTAACTAAAGTAAATAATAATTTATTTGGAAATCCAATAGTAAAAATAATCTTCAAAACATATTAGTACTTCCACGTGAATATAATATCGATACAAGACAATATTAAGCTTCCTTTCTTATTAAGCCCTTTAAAAAAATTCATTTTAGAAGCTCATAATTTTCTTACTTTAATTCCAAATTTACTTATGGCAATTTATTACTATTATTATTTGTTTATTTTTATGATTGTAAATCATATATTTCTATCTTGCAAATGTATTTCTTGTTAAATTAATAAATATGGATTTTTTTTTAACGATTCATACATTAATTTTCTTCTACCATACATATAAGTGTTTTTTCTTACACACTTAAGATAATTCGATGAATAACTTTCACACTTAAGATAACTTCAATGAAAGCGAATTTTTAATTAATTCGAGTATTAATTCATATAGTAGTATAATTTATATGATTATATGTAATATTATTTAATACAGACGCATGTTTTAATTTATTAAATCGATATTACTTATAATTATCAATTTAGCAATACTTTCAGGGCGACAATATGTTTTTGTTATTATCCATGGAAAATAATTTGAGTTTTGATATGATATATAATGCAACCAACCAACTAACTGTAAAATCTATTCAAAATATGCACATTTACTGATTCCTTGTTTAAATTGTTTATATAATTCTATAATCTTCTGGAATGCTATTTAAAAATAATGTTATTTACCAACATGCTGAAATTTGAAACAGTTTCAATAACAAATCAAAACCGACAACTGACCCAACTTCAACTTTTTTTTTTTTAATTTTATAAATTTTTTAAGGGTAGAATGAGAGTACATTTGCTGCTGGCAAGAAACTAAAACTCGCCACAAAATTTGCCAAACGAACTGCCTAACGCTTACATATGGCATGCTCTTTGTTGCTCCCTAATTTCACTTTTGAAAACCAGCTTCTGTTACTAGTATTAATTAAAACATGATAATTATGAGTTCTGTTGGCGACCTAAATGTATAGTAAAGAATTCTAACAACCAGTATATAGATAAACTCATATGTCACTTATTTTTAAGGAGTGAATTTTTTTATTGAAATTTTTCACTTTAATTTTTTCTCACAGTATTTTTTTCCAACAGAGAAAATATTTTATGTAAGGTGTCAAAAATTTTTCAGTTAAAATTATGATTCTAGACTCTGAGCTAGAAAATGCTGAGAGTGTGCGAAATGACATGATATCTTAAGAAAAAGGCATTTTTTGTGATGAATGTGAAAGGTACTTATATGTATATGCGATTATTAACAAAGTATTTCATCCAGTAATCGAGGGCATATAAAAAAGTGCAACCATTAAAAACTGGTCTTGCATATAGAATTCAGTGCATATATATATATATATATATATATATATATATATATATATATATATATATATATATATATATATATATATATATATATATATATATATATATATATGTGTGTGTGTAATAGAATAAAATATTTATATTTGTGGAGGGCTTTTTTGCATTTCAATGCATGTATTTAAACATAATTAACTTTTCCGTTTCAACTTAGTCTTGCCTTTCTTATAACTTCGTACTTACTATAATTTTTTTGAGTTTCCTGCTATAATGAAAGGTTAGTTAGTTAGTAAACTACGAATAAAAATTTTTAACTTGTCTTTAAAGTAATACTCATTCTGCTTTCAAGTCATGAAATTTACTATTTTTTTCTTTCATTGTTTGGTTCAGATTAAAATATTAAAAAGCTATTTTTTTAGATTCAAATTACGTATATCCATTAAAATCATCAGATGAAATTGACAAACTAATGACCCTTTTTTTTTTTAAAGTTGATTTCTTTCTAGTGTCTTTATCTTTTAAAACTTTAATAAATTTTTATAAATAGAAAGTAATTGTAATTAATATAATTTTTAATGTCTTACACACAGTGTATAAAATTTTTCAAACGAAAGCTTTTTTATCTTTATGAATTTAGAATTTCATTGATTCGAAATCACATATTAATGCTCATAAAATTCGTATTAAATTTAAATTACATCTTTCCTTTTCTTTACATCCAAAATTTACTTAAGGTAATGTTTGCTGTCATAAATTGTTTCCATAACTTTTATTTAACATTTTAAAAGAAGTAAATTTAAGAATAAATACTATTTTGCTTAGTAAATGTTTAAATGATTTCGAGAAAAGAGAACAATTTTTAAAGTAAAACCCATACTGACAAATCTTATGAACTTTCATCAGTTTCGTTGGAAATGCAACCCTGTTAGTTCTCTATTACGTTTCTTGATGTGTATTGCTTTGACGACGATGTCCTCATGCATAGTTCTAGGGATGAAACGAATACACAATCATTCACAATAAAAAGGAATTAATTTCGGTGGCAATATTAATATCCTGTCATTCGCGCAGAATGAATCCATAATTATTGGAGCCTGTTTCCAAATAAACAGCGGATAGAAAGACTTAATAGAGATTCCACTCTATGAAACCGTTAAGCAACGAGATTCTTGCTTTTTATCCTCTTATAGCAGGTGTCCGTGAAAGACTATCATCATTTGTTTCAGCCCTGAGAATAATACTGGACGGGGAAAAGAAAAGCATAACTGCGTTATTAGGATATTAGGTTTGTTACCATAATCAATTGGTTGCCGTCGGAAAAAGATGGACCGAAAACCATTTGGCCCTCTTCCTTTCTTGCTCTATTCGAAGACAATTTGCCATCCGTAACAATGGCCTTTGGCCGCCGGTAGCATCCAGTTTATTGGCTATCGGATGGAAAGACTCGCTTAATTTCTATCGCCCACGAACAGGATTGTAATTACTCGATCGGAGTTGTCTGTCTTCAGCGGCATAAAAGATTCTGATTTTTTGATTTTTTTCGCGTTTTCCTTCTATTTGTAAAGAGCCGGGGCTCTTATTACTCCTTTGTGCTGCGGTTCGCTTCTTTTATTTTGTCCTCTTTAAAAAGATGTGCCGGCTCTTTTAAATCTCTGACTTCTCATCATCTGAAACAGCCATTTTGTCTTGGCTGGAACTAAGTTCAGAACTTTCTGTAAATTAGTTACAGGACTGTGTCTTTTGTTCGAAAGTCGCGACAAGAAGGAAAGTTTTTAATGACTGCTAAGGCTCCAATTCTCTGGAGTCGAAAAGTGTTTTTTTTCTCCCCGACTTCTTCCACATTAGTTAAAGTAGTCTTTCCCACTGCTGTAATTTAACTTACACTCGAAATAATGGGAATAAACTTTATTTTTATTGTCTCTCTAGTGTGATGTTAATTAATAGGAAAAAGCATCATAATATTCATTTTTATAAGAAAAATTTATTTCCTTTTTTTCAGATATGTAATTTTAATCACCGGGTTTCCACAAAAATGCCTTTTATTTCATCTGAATAAATTTATTCGCATTCCCTTGTCGCCTTTTCCTCATGCGTATGAAGAAACTGCTTTTCAAATGCATTGCGTTAGACAGGACTTGTCAAATATGTGGGAAAAATCTCTTGTTGCAGCTGTGTTCTGTATCGCAGTCCCTTCGTGCATCGCTTATACAGCCTGAAAGATGACCTCAGAGCCTTGTGTGCTGTACACCCTTTTTTACCCTCTTTGACCGCGATTTGAAAACGTTTGTTCACTTCCAAGAAATCTTATTCGGCCAGACCCTTCGATGGTTTCGACATCACCTGCGTTCTACCTGCTTGCTTGCCTTACCCATTCGATCATTAGCTGGTCCTGCGAGTCATTGCACTTGGGGCCCACGATAGGGGGCCCCTTCAGGCTTCCTTTCTTCATATTATGATTGCTGAGACCCTCATTTAATGACCTTCGATGAAACTGCGTAATCAGTTCGTTACCCCCTTCGACTGTGTGCAACCACTCTTTTTCGAATATTCTGAAACTGACCCCTTGAGATGGGCCTCTTGTCTTTTGGTTATCTTTGAATTGCGCCCATCCGGTCGCATATTTTAAGGCAGTTCGCCACGCATGCTCTCTTTCGCAACCTGAATTTTTTTGTATACATTTAAGCCAATTGAATCCCAAAAATGGCTTAGGCTGATTCATTGCCGCAGGAATCGCCTGTATGGGTGATGATGGGGCCCGCCTGAACTGGAAAGGGTTGACGTTTGCCCTTTTAACATAAGCAAAGTGAATTTTCAGTTCACCCCACGGCAACATTCTTGGGCATGTGTAACTGGGAGGTCACGAGTTCTGCTGGGCGAAGAATGCTAGAAATTATTTTGCTCAGCAACTTAATTCCCACGGACTTGCTAAAGCCTCATTACAGCTCTCAAGCACGTCACTTTGTGTTTTGCAACTTTCAGTGCAGAACTTGTTGCACGAGTTCAATTACTCTTTCATGTTAATTAACCTTTCGGTGCTCTTAAGGGAAATGTAATGTATTTTATTCAGTTATTGTAGTTTCTATGTATAAATACATAAATTTAAATATGTTTAACGTTCAAATTTGTTTAATTTATATTGAATTTTTTAGCATGCATTTAAATTAGATTTAGCTATTTAAATTTACAGCATACTTATAAAAATATAATATATTTTATTTGCAAAAGAGTGAACTTTATAAAATATTTAGTCTAAAAACCCAATTGTTTTTGAACCATAAGAATAGTAACTATCTTTTTCACATGACAGATATTCAAATTTCAATGTTACATTTATTTTTAATTTATTGTCCACTTAAGGAATTACAATTGAAAAATTTCAGGACAAAATCTACTTAAAATTACTATAGTATTTTAGTTTAAATGAATCAATCATTAAAAAGTTAGAAATTCATATGAAAGTTTTTACTTTTATAATAAATACTCGTATTTTTTATTGTGGTACTCCTTTTATTGTGGTCCAAGTATTCAAAATATCTTTCACTATATTGTTGTTCATTAATGCGCACATATATGTATATACGTAATATATGAGTAGACAAAATGCGTTACCAGTATCTTAAATTTTTGATCGAAGTTCTTAAACAATTCTGGTAAATTATATTACTTTTGTTTCATGTTGTATTACAATAATATCAAAATTATCATATATAAATCGATATTTGATTTTACTGTTATAAAAAGGGAGTTATTGTTTATTTAAGGAAAATTAATAGTTAAAAATACTTAATTTATATTATTTAGTTCTTTTTTAATTACATTTCATACCACTAAATTATAAAATTTCATTGTTAAAATCGCATTCTTATCTAAAATTTAGTACCAATAATTTATTATTATTTTTTTTACCTCAAGAAAAATGGCAACTTTCGTTTTAGTCAAGTTAGTACATGATGCATGGGTTGCTTTGGAGGATGGGTGAATGTTCGAATATGCATTTTGGAGGAGGCAAGTCGCGGGCCGATCACGTGAGCTCTCTTCAAGAAAAAAATTATCGTTGGTAGTAAAAAAAGTAAGAGGGGTGACATGCGGAAGACAGCGAAAGTGAGATTAAGACTGGAGTGCAGCAGCAGCAGCACAGGTGGAATTTTTTTCTAATGGCGGAGCGTGTGTGTGTCTCGCGAGCCGCTTCAATTTTTTCCTTCTTTTCCACACTTCCCCACCTTTTGATTGTGCGGCTCTCTCTCTCTCTCTTTGTGCCATTTTTTCTCACCTTCCTCGCTTTCAAGGAAGGCTTTTTCTGGCAGCATCACTTAATAGAGCAGTATTTGAGAGCAGTGTCTATTTACACGCATAAACAACAAAATGATGTATTTCCATTAAGATATGAATACGCGCATGAAGCATACTTTTAAAGTATAGTTCTGAATCTGTTATTTTTTTGGGTGATCAAAATCAGGAAACACAGCCTGTATGTTTCGAATATTTTTATTTCTTCACCATAATCTTCTTGAAAACATGGGAACTTTCTTATCTTTTGTTGTATCGAGTCATAAATGTTTGGCTTGTATTTCTGGTTCATATTATATATATATTTAACAAAATATTACAAAATACATAAATCTTAAAAGTTAATATTTTATTAAACGAAAAAAATTTTGTTTCAATTGAAATAAATATCGGCCAATAAAGTTCTGCTTAAGTACTATGGAAGCATAATGGTACTTTTTCGTGTAATCTTATCTAAAACATGGTAAAATAATTTTTAAAATGCGATTATCTGCAAGTATAATGAATTTCATTTATATTAACGTACAGATCTTTTATATAATTAAAAGTATTCCAAATAAAGCTGTTATTCGTATTCACTAAAAATTTATTTAAAGAACTATTAGTTTTTTTGTAAGGAATAACCCAACACTGTATTCTATGGAATATACTATTATCAAATTTTGTTATTTAATACATTATCTTGTAAAGTTTTCATTAAATATTTATATATATTATAGTATTTATTATATATATTATATATCTAATGATGATAGTTAGTACATTAGAATTTTCTGCAAATTTTCATTTACTACTTAATAAGAACTTTAATTATGAGCTGAAAGGTAGAAGAATGCTTAGTTATCGATAATGACAAAAAGAATTTTATTATTTTTTTAAACGGCAATGTGAAAAGAAGAGTTAAGTATCCAGTCAAAATTTAGTGTTCTGAAATTTAATGGTAAACCAAGAATATCACAGTTACTATAGTTGTCTAAATGAAAGCATTTTAAGTTTAAAATTTAGTACGTAAAAATTATCATACAATAAATGACGTTTTAGGATATTTTTTACGCAACCGGAACAATAAAAAAACAATTTTAATTTTAAGTAACTACTGAATATGGAAATAAGGCTCAGTGTGAGTGAAGTCAGCAAGATTATGTAATTTACATAATATTACTCGTATTTTGTTATGAGGAATGTAAAGAAAAAAATGGCTGAAAATATGTGATGACATTTCTATACATCTTTTATATAAAAGAAGAAAATTCTTGTGGAACTGGAATATTAAGGAATAAATATACTATATTGAGTCCGTCAATGACTGGGAAAATATTTATCACGTTAACAAATAATTTTTTATCACGTTGACAAATGCATCAAAAATGAAATGCGTGCATTTAGTTTTTCTAGGTTCTATCTAAGAAGTCAAGAATAATAAATACAACATTTTTCCTATGTTCAAGTGATGGTTTCCGATAAAAATAATATTTGCTGATTTTTCTCAGACGTAAGAATGTAATAAAATGAAATGAGTTTTGTGATTGGAACGAAACACCTTATTTAATTTAATATCCTTTTGCTTAAAATTGGTCATTTCGTAAAAGTGTGTATCGCTTTTGAACAAGTAAAGTTCAATTGAATCAAGTGCTTCACTACCTAATTTATGCATATTTGTAGGTCAATAAATATTATGAAGTGTGTAAGTGTAATGAAGTAATATTAAATACTTCTCATAGAAAAAGAATGTTTTTATAAACAAGTATGAACCAGGTTTGTGGTAGAAAATTTGAAATTTTAAATAGTGAGCGTGATAAGTCAATGTATTGTATTTAGATTTATTTGACGAGTTTTGTTACATTTAAAAGAACTAATATACTTTCAATATTTATTCATCATTCAGTACTTACAACTATACTTGCTAGATTCGTGTGAAAGCTCCCGGATATTATTTGATGTGCTTATAATATTATTATCAGCATTATTTATAATATATTTTTGTTTTGTTATTTCACAGTTTTTACATACATTATTAAATGGTGATACAACACTTGTTACTGGTCATGTATCAAATATCAAGCGTAGATTTCCTGTTTCTTATTTGAATTTCGTAAAAGCGCCTTAATTAATTTAATTTTATGCAGAAACTTCTAACAATACCTTTCAATTGTTACATTGTCACATTCAGTAATAAACACTTTTTTCAAACTGTCCTAAGTCTGAATAAGCTGAACATTTTCACAAATAGTTGAAAAAAATTGTATTTTGATAGAAAAGGCAAAAGGAGCTTTATTGTAACAAAATAAATTTATCGTCAGAATTATTATCAGTGCAATGCTTGAAAATGATGAAATAGTTTATATTATCGATCATTTTCAAAATTTAACCCCATCATAATTTCAGTAATCTGCATGCTGTTATACACAAATTTAGGAAAGGTTGTAAGGCAAAATGGCGAAACAACTATCAGGGAAAAACTGCTCTTAGCCTATTATATTCAAATTTTAATAGAATTTATTCAGCGGACGCATCCAACAGTATATGAAATTAATAAATCGCCGGATACAATTGGCATAACTTTCTTGTGACAAGAATTGAGTTCATTATATTATTTATACCAGTTTATTTATTTTTAATATCACACGCATTTTGTATACAAGAGCGTTTTTACTATACATAATTTCATGGCTCGAAAATTGAAACATTTTGGTTATTCCTATAATTTTTATCAATACTTATATATAAATAGATATATTATAAACCATTAAGAAATTCTTAAGATAATTAATGATTTTCATTTTTAATTGCTAGATTTCGTTAAAAGTATTTCTTTTTCAATTTGCTTAGCTTTAAAAATTATTTTTGCTAATCATTTCTATACTATACATATATTAATTAGCTGCATTAAAATCTTGCTAATAAACATTTCAGAAAATCCGTATAAATTACTTTAAAGGGACAAAATTTGCATTCATAGGAATAAATATTTTCGAGTATTTCTTTTCGTGTTTTGTTGTAATTAAAGGAAATACTTCTTGAAAAAATAATAGCAACCAATTAAGTAACTATAAATCAATTTAATCAAAAATTTAATAATGAAAAGATTATTTTCATCGTATACATTTAATAAAAAAATATAAATAAATAGATCTTCATAATATTTTTTACTCGTAATTATTTTTCTACTATTTATTATTTGTCTTTAAAAAGATTTTATTGAGTTACTTATTTTATTGTTTTGTTCGTAATCTTTATTATATTACTTTAACTTTCTATGTTACACTAAGATTTAATCTTAAAAGAATAGATTAGAAGTACATGAGACCAACATTCTTTCCTTTTGATTAAAATAATTTCAGTTTGTAACCTCTTTAAATTGTTGTTTAAATGAGCAAAAACAAAATGTTATCTAATTAAAAAAAAACATTTTCATAACATTCTCTTGTAAATTTTGCAATTTTTTTTATTTTATTCAGTATGAAAACATTTATTTTATGTTTTGAATTACCAATTTCAAACATTATTTTCTTAAAACCTGCGCTAAAGATTTCAGCAGTTTAGTTTTTCTTTGAATTTTTTAAGGAAAAATGTTCTATTAGTTATGTTTAAAATTACTCTTTTATTTCTTCTGTTTATCATTTTAAAATGGTGTCGAAGGTTAATCAGAATTTAATTTTTATTGTCTAATTGGAATTTCTCCCCACACAAAATGATTTGGGAAATTAGAATATAAATTCAAAGAATTCAAGTAAGAGTGGAAGAGAAAGAGCAATCATTTTGAATAAATGCTTACCAAGTTTGCTTTATTTAATTAAATAATTTATAGATTTTTAACTCACACTGAACTTAAACTTGGATTAAAACTCACAAGTATCGTGATTTTTATTTTAAAATTCAAATCTTTTGGATTTTAATGATGGGAAACTAGTTTAATTTATGAACTTAGAATTCTTATGAGAAACAGCATCTGCACTGAAAATATTTTCATCCACTGTAAATATTGGTGGATGTAAAGTATTTTTTAATTTGAATTGATATCATTTCTGTAATATTAATTAGCGTTACTGCTAATTTTGCTTAATGCTTCGAAATTTATGTGTCAAAATTGTTAATCACCTTCATATCATTATTACCCTAGAAAATTTAAACTTATCATTGAATTATTCGTATCCGTGTCGGAAAAATTCAGAAATTTCTATTTACCTAAACTTTTTATTTAAAACTAAAATGTATATTCAGTAAAACAAATGACTTGGGATTAAATTTATTTCTGTTATTTAATTTTTATATTTTTTATTTTTTAGAAATTGATTTTTATAATTAAGAGATGTCAATAATAACTAATAAAATATGATTAATCCCATTCTTCTTGAAAATCACAATTTATTTTTTACGTTGCTTAAATTTGCCTTATTTATTCCTTACAAACAAATCGAATTACTGTATATAAGATTAATAAAATCTATTTTTAGATACAATTGTTTCAGTTAATCTGTATTTAAATTGTTTCTATATGTATTGTGAACCTTAGAGTTTAAACAGTATGATATGACAATATATTAAATTAAACATGTTTTTAATTTATTTCTGTGTATTTGATTACTTTTAGTTTAGAGTTTGAAAAGTATCGTTTATGTGAATTAAACAATATTTTCAATTATTAAGTTTGATAAGAAATTATATTTTAGTGAAGACATTTCAAGCAAACAAATATTAAAAAAATATTTTAGTCTTTTATGGTTTTATAATTTTCATCCGGCCATTAATATCCACAATTCCTGAAGATTTCGTTTATAATTTTTGCTTAAATTCAAGATATTATCGCAAATTTTTTATTTACATGCCCTTATTTTGTATTAAATGCATTCTAATTCGGTTAAATAAAGTACATATTTTCTTAAGCGAACTTTTCTTTTAATATGCAATCGACTAAAATTAAGCATCATTCTTCAGGTAGAAATAATAACAGATAAGTATGATTTTAAACATTGTCAATCTTTTATTTAATTAAGTCAAATTTAATTAAGTCAAAAGTTTATTTAAATAAAGTCAAATAATTTTCTAGTGTAAATTAGTTTAGAAAATATTGATGTGTATAATTTTTTATTCTATTGTCTGTTTATTCATTGAACTTCAGAGAATTCGCTTTTTATTTATTTACAATAGAATATATAGATATTTATAACAACTATTTAAAGCTTTTTACAAATTTATGTCCAACAATAGGAAATTATTTACAATTCAAACAAAATTTCGTTAAAATAAAAAATGTATATCAACTGTTATAAACAAATGCTTGAATATGTAAAAAATAATTGCATTTTTTTTATAAATTTATTATAGAAAATCTGAAAAATAAAAATAACAGATTTTTTAATATTAAGAAAGCAAATGAGATCTTTTCCTGATCTGTGATTTTTGTATGTTTTGTCGTTCGTTTACATTGTTAATTACTAATTCATTATTCATAATTATTTATTACTTATCTAACACATATTTTTCAGAATTACATTATTTTTATTCATTGGTATTATAAAAACATTTATTTCTATGAAAGTAGAACTGTTGCTATAGAGGAAATATTTTGTCTTATGAAACTTTAATATTGTAATAATTATAATAGTAATTCCTCTTAGATCTATTTAATTGTATCGATCATTAATAGAAACATGTGTCATTATGTTCTTTGTATTTTTCCAGCGAATTGGGGCGTTTTTAACATGGAGTATCATTTTTATCATTCTTGTATGATTGTTAACTTTTTTTATATCCTTGTTTGAATGATTAAAAGTTTTAGAAAAACAAGTTTTTATAGCTTTTTCAAAAACGATGCATTTTTCTTTAAAAAAATCATTTAATTAATAAATAAGCATAACTGAGCATATATAAAACTAATTTTTAAAATAAATTATTTGAGTAATCGAAGAATATAACGTGATTTTATATATATATATATATATATATATATATATATATATATATATATATATATATATATATATATATATATATCACACTTGAAGTATACAATAGAGAAATACAAACATTAAAATTGGAATATTCAATTTAAATCACAGAACAAAATGAATATGCAAATGAAATGAAATAAATTAAGATTGTAGTCATCTTTGTACTTGACAGTATCTGTACTTTATTCTATTTCATAGTCATTTCATCTATCTATTAAATTGAATTCCATTTGTCTAGATTGCCGTTGTTCAACTTTTATAGTGTGTGATCGTATTTCTATTGTATACTTCAAGTAG
The DNA here is from genome assembly GCA_037975125.1 of Latrodectus hesperus. Classification (NCBI taxonomy): domain Eukaryota; kingdom Metazoa; phylum Arthropoda; class Arachnida; order Araneae; family Theridiidae; genus Latrodectus; species Latrodectus hesperus. The sequence goes on from CM075857.1 coordinate 25,505,773, forward strand.
GAAGATTTTGATTTTCTGTATTTTTGGTAATTCTTTAGCTGCCTTTGCTGTATATCTAAAATATTACTTACATATGTAGTAATTGTTCTTCCTTGGAATATTTATAATTTTATGAATTAAAGTTATTAAAATGCATTTTATATTAAAGTAATTAAAGTGCATTTTTATAAAGATAATCAATTATTTTATACATAAATTTTTGCCGATCTTTATGAATAACAAGAAATTTGATTTTATGTCCCATATTTACCCAAATGATAGGAATCGTAATCTATAAAACTGGTATGCTTATATCGATGCACCATCTAAAAAGCTAATCAAGTATTTCATATAAAGTTAAATTAATCATGTTTAAAGTTATATACTTTGATTACTTGGATATGATAATAAATAAGGACTTTTGATTTTTTTAGGTCTTTCATATGGAATTCTGAAATAACATTTGCTTCCACATTTTTAGGTGTTATAAACTATATCTTCATCATTTTTTAAATTTTTTTTTGCATTTGAAAGATACGCAAAATTTTTCCACTAGTATTTTATTATCGTTGATAAAAATCCATATTGATAAGTTGAACTATAATCCACTAGATAATAATAATTAAGAATTCGTATTTGATTCGATTTTTTTTTCTTGTAATTGCATCTGGTAGGTATTTATTTATGGGGGGGGGCTTGAAACTTCTCTATGCATAACTCCAAAGTTCTATCAGTTCCAGTTGATGAAAATATTAAAATGTGAGGAGAAAAAAATTTGGATCATTTGTAGCAACAAATTATCTGCCTGGAGTTATTGAATACTTAACGAGGTAATTGAAAAAATGCGGTTGTAATTCAACAGTAAAATTGATGTTTTATTACAAAAATAAAATGTTTCATAAAAAATTATAATAAATTTTGGAAAATTATAACAGTTCGCATAAAACAATAATGTCAGTTATATTACAAGAGCATTAAAAATAAATATTTCGTGTATGCATTGCATTGTTAATGCAAAGGTGAAAAATAGAGACTATATATTAAAATATGCATATAATCTCTTACTATTATCATGTTATTTCTTATGAGGACAATGCCTTTTTAATTGGAAAAAATAGTCGTTTTAACCCATAATATTAATAAGAATTCAATTCATCTGACAGCAATAATAGTAAATAGCATTCCAAATTTTATATTTGTTACACTCATTTCTTTTAATAATTTTAAGTGATATCAATTTTAAAGAATTAAGTCAATATTTTCTGAATTTCGATTTCAAATATTTGTTACTGTTCATTATATATATATATATATATATATATATATATATATATATATATATATATATATATATATATATATAATGAATTTTCCTATTTTTCCTCAAACCGCTATTATTTCTTTAAAAAAATACCTCAAATTTAACAATATTATTGGTCATGTAACAAAAACGGAAATTTCAAAGGTCCTCTGTAAGTCTCCAATATATATTTTTTTTTCCGCTTTTCGATTCCGTGGTCATTGTGAGAGTGAGAGATCTAAATGATAGATTCCCAGCTATTATACCGCGTGTCGAGATCCTGACTATGCAGTTTTCGGAGAAAACTAAAGTCCGAAACGTTTTAACTAAATTGAGTCTTCACTCGGCTTTTCCAATATCTCTTTTTCCGTTTATTTCTCCAGTGCAATAACAACTGCGGATTCTGCTCGGCACACTATGTGAAGTGTGTGGAGAGATATAAGCTTTCGTGCAAAAGGCTCGGCATTAGGGACCTCTTCTCCTCTCTGATTTCTCATTGGAGGGCGGTCTGCTTGGGTTTTTATCATCATAAGGAGCCTAATGGAAAGCACATCTCTATCTTGGGCCCCGAAAGAAGTTCCTTCCAAATTTGGGGGGCTTTTCTTGCAACACTGGGGGAGATTTCGAACCCACCTCTCAAAATGTCCAATGTACTTAAACAAGGAGAAGATTCGTATATTCTCTGATCAGTTTTTTTCTCCTTCTTGCACTTCTTTGAAGTGACTTTTATTTTTCTTTTGGTTTTTCTCGTGTTATTTTTCCTTTTTCTGAAATACCACACAATGTACAAAAAGAAAATTGGACAGAAGTGTTCTTTTTCAATGCTATTTTAGTAAAAGATATTGAATCCTTAATTGCACCTTTCAATAAGTATAAAATTTTAAAAACCCTAGCTTAACGTTCCTGTGTACTTAACTTTGTAATATTAGCCATTTGAAATCTTCTATTGCTAAATATTGAATTGTTTACTTATTTACCCCAATATTTTATTTTATTTCACGTTGAAATATTAAACGTTGAATTGAAAAGTGACATTTTCCCTTTAATTTTCAAAGCTAATTTCTTTAACTCGCTTTATTGAGGATTTTTAATATCATGTTTCTAGATTAACTTTAAAAATAAAACATATAAATAAAGGATAGTCTGTGTCTTTATCATTGCCAAAAATATATTTATTATCATGGCAACATTACTCTCCTTTGTTTTAAGATTTCTTCGATTTTAAAAATTACTTTCGTTGTTCAAAAGCAGTTCCAACTCTTTATTTTTAAACTACCTGTAAAGCCCGTTGGGACATTAAAAGTAGTTTTTAATATTCAAGTGTTCAACTACTCTTTAAGATATTATATCTCAATAGATAATTGTCAGGTTATTTTAATGAAACTGCAGAAGATATTGCATTCGTAATCATATCCGGAGAGATGGAATCCGCTTGCAAAGATTCCATGATTAAGGCTTGTACTGGAGGCATCGATCCCTTTGGAGAGCAGATGGGTACATCACTTTCTCCATCATTTTCCTCTTCTTGCTCCATGCTAAGAGAAAGGGGTGTGGATGCAACATCTCGCATTAATGCTTGTCGCCCTCCGTGAAGATGGGTCAAAACGATAGAACGCCCCCTTGCTCGTAATGCCCACGTGTGACCTACGATGAGATTGGCGACAGATGCTGCTCTCATGCAGCCCTTCTCGATCTTTGCGTGCTGCACGACAAGATTCTTAACGGTCTCACACACCTTTCATTCGCACTAAGCAGAAAGTTTTATTTCCTTTTACTATTGATGAATGGTAGCCTTTCCCTCTTATCTGCAGGCGCGAATTTCCTTCGTCACTTCCACCTAATGTCCATCTGTCAATTGGCCAGCTTCTTTTCCTCTCTGTCTCTCTGCTGAAAGAAAAGAACGAAATTCCCAAAAACAATTTCTTTTTCTCTTTTAGATCGTCTGGAAGTTCCTTTAAAAAAATAAATAAAAGGAGTATATATATCGTTCCAGCTTTTTGATGCTTTCCAAAAATACGAACTTTCATTCAACTTTTTTTGTAAGGAACTTAAATAAATATTTTGTGAACATATGAAATGTTAATTTTTTTAAAAATATTTAATGGGTATCACTTGGTTAGTTTGGTATATTCTAAGCATGATTTATTTACAAATATAATTTTTGCAGCCTATAAAAATCTGGACATTTCTATACCAATACACATTTTATAAAGTATACATATGTATCTAAGGGCTCGCTTTTCAGGGCATAAGATCTCGGGTTTGATCCTAGCCACTGTTAGACAACGGAAGATGGTTGTTGCCTCTTTATGTACATACGCTTTTCAGAATAGGTACTTAAGATTTTGCGAGTGCGATGCCCACTGCTTTTGAAGAGTCCTCCTGGAAGACCATTTACGTGGTGAATATGTGGCTTTCCTGCTATGGCCTTCGGCCGTCTGGCGTTCCACTACGCGGTGTTAAAGAGCACATTCATGCTTTAAAAAATTCCCTTTTACTTATTGCATTTTTATTTGTAGATAAAATTATTCTCCTATGATTCAAGCTATATTAATTTTCCGTTGTATTCATCAATGCTTGGATTTTATAAATTTTGAGACTTGAATATATATATATATATATATATATATATATATATATATATATATATATATATATATATATATATATATATAGTAAATTATTTTCCTTTATAATTTTTCTTGGAATTTTTTTTAAATGTCGGAAGTGAAATGAAATATTTCACAAATTAATAATGAATATGATTTTTCTGAAAGAAGAGCTAAAACATGTGCTGCTAATCTCCTGTATTGATTACGTTGATATTATACGAATGCGTTGATTACTTAAAGAAAATACGTTGATTACTTAATTTTCTTTTTTGCAAGTATTGGTAATGGAGTAAAAGGTTAGGGAAAGAAAACGCTGAATTTTTGTAGCATTTCAAAAGACTCATTTCCTTTACCTTGAATATTTTGCTACAAAGTATTACAGAAAATAAATATCATAAAAAAAATTAAAGCACCTCGAAGGTGAATATAAAAATATTTTTAAATGGAAAAAATTCGACAAATTTAAAACCCGTCTCTATGATGTTTTTTAAAGTTTTTCATTCGAAGTGTAATAATCCTCTTTGCATATTTATAATAAAAATGGAAATTAATTTAATGACAAAAATAAGTTTGGAATTTTTATGTGATGAATAATAGTCTACAATTTTTAAATTAAATATTAATTGTGAGAATGTATAAATGAAATATAGACTTTGAACAAATGTACATGGAAAAGATGTTTGTAATTATAAATTTTGTTCTTTCAAAGCATTGATTTAATATTATTGAAAATTGAGATTCTTTTGAATGGACGCAGATAATAGTATTCTCGTACCTTTAATTGAATGCATTTTTATTTCCCATTTTTGCGCAGAGAATCTGAAAGGAGAAAAGGCTGGAAGATTTTGGGTAATCTTTACGAAAACCACTCCCATAGAGGCAAAAAAGGAAATTTTCTTTTAACTGTATTCACTTGTGCTTAAAAAAGAGATCAGTGCAAAAATAATAAATGTACTTAACAAATATAATGGTACCTCATCAATATAAACAAACATATATATTTATCAAATGTATCTGTTTGTTTATTCGAATTCAGTATTCATTTTATTCATTAAAAGCATATTATTATTTTATAATATCACAAAGATAGTGTGTATGATAGATGTCTTAAGAAATCATTTATAAAATTAAGAGCATTTCTTTATTCGTATCTTTGACTAAATACAATTGTATTTCTAATAAGAATTATTTGTCAACCAAAATATTGGAAAAATTAGAAATATAATTTCTATTATTACATTTAAAAATGATATCAAAGTGCTTTCTACTTACTATATTCATATAATAATTATCAATTTGTTTTATTATGACTGTAATAATTCGCGTTATAAGAAGATTATTTCTTTCTAAATAATAAAACTTTGCCTGTTTTTAGCTTTCTAAAATTGACTTATATCTGTTATTTCAAGTTGGGTAAGCTAAAAAAAGCAAATTTTGAATGCAAAGAAGCACGAATAACTATTTAAATTTATTTTAACTAGTACAAATTTTAAAAAAATAATATTAAATTAACGTTATTTCTTTTTCGATTTATTTCAACTGGTTATAAATTAAAAAAAGAAATAAGGTTAATTTAACATTGAATATGTGTTTTGACAAGATCAGTACGAATGTTTTAATGAATGGTGTTGATTATTTTCGTCAGAACGAATTTATATCAGTTGCGGCCCACTTCAACAAAATCACCGAGTGCAATTAAATTTGTTACATTCGAAATTTATATAATTAATAACGTTTCCAGCAACAGAGTCGCATTCCCATGTTTATGATGTACGTGTAGATTAGGAAAACGGTGAGAAATGACCATAACTGTAATACTGCCATAATGCTGAAGAGACAGGGGGGGGGGAATTTATTTTTTCTTTCTTTCTCTTTAATAGCTTAGTCTGTGAATCACTGAAAAAAATAAATAAAAACGGGAGAAATCTTCTAATAACCCCCGAAAACTATTCGGTTTATTTAGTTTGGAGTGTTCGGAGGCATCGAAATCACGTTGCCGCAACGCGTCACAGTGTGGCGCGATTAACGCGTTGGACCTTTAATGGGCCATCGAAATGTCGTCGCCAATACCATAAATGAATGCTCGCCGTGATTACCGACGCTATTAGGAGTTGCCCGACAAAATATTAATGGCCGATTTAGCGTCTCCCGTTAGAATCGGCCGCTGGGGGTAAAGTTAAAGGCAAAAATAATGATATAGGTTCTTTTTCCCTTCTCCTTACCTCCGCTTCAGAAAATTCAGCCATTAAGAGAAAGTTCGTTTTTTTTACTTTAGATTTGCTCCTGCTTATAGAGTTAGTTGACTTAAGCTAATGCTAATATGAGAGTTTGCGTTTCTGATAATTTTTCTTTTCTTTCTTCAGGTGTGATCATGGTTACATGGTTATTAGAAACTGCTAAATAGTCTATATAAGAGTTCTTGACATGTGGACACGCTGTATAATCTCACACTTCGCATACTATCTTTTTTCGGAAGTAATTCATGAGAGTGTGGAAATATTTTCAGCCGATATATTTTAGTGCTCTTATAAGTTAGGGTTTAAATGAAATGCTCTAAAAAATATTCGAGGTAGATTCTTTTTCTTGAATTGTGCTTTAAATTTCAGGGAAAACTTTATTTGGAATATTTTCTGGCAATGGTGGAAATGAAGTATTCATCTCAAACTGTTCTATTGATCTAGTAATTGAAAACTGCTATGTGCAATGTGCACGGGTGTGGTGGGAATTTGTTTTATTTTATTTTCTTAAAAACAAACTTGTAGTAGCAACCAGCAAATGGGTCTTTTTTTGGCAAAACTTTCTTTGGGTTAAAAAAATGTATGAAAAAATATCATTAAAGGCATTTAACCAGTGTAAAAATTCAAAGTGGATGGTATTTGTGTTTTTAATTTTTATACAACGACCATAATTGCAAGCTATTCCTTTTAATTTTAAATCATATTAAGGTATGGTGGTCTTCGAATCTCTTCTCAAAGCATCTAGAAGGCAGTAGCCCAAGACTTAAGGTGCATAAGCTCTATTAATGCGAGTGATCTTTGTGCTGGCTGATCAGCTTGTCCTCTTTTGGACTTTGTGCTAAGAAATCCTTCACTGTTTTGGCCGAGGATTTCTCCTCAAGACATCAGTGTCACCTACCATGCATTAATTGAAATCTTGAGTAGCCAGGAATTCGCTTGATGTGCGCAATTCGATTGGCTTCCATATTTACTAACCGTACATAATTGCCCTTGAGTCGAGTATTTCTTTGAATAAACTGAAGTAAAATAAAAATAAAATATATTGTCGCCATTGTTGGGGTGCTGAACCAAAACAAGAAGTGCTCTAGCAGGTTGTCAAGTATACAGCTACATAGTATACATAGCAGTCTTTATCATAACTGCTACTTTAAATACATAAATGATTTTTTTCACTCTTGAAGTTCTTATGTACGATACGATTTACCACATTATGACATTGATTGTTTCAGCCAAATTACTCATTGTTTTGCTTGAACATAAAAAATTTCGAATGATGATTTAGAGTGTTTTTATTTATATTATTTAAAACACATGAATGGATAAATTTACTTACGAATGAAGTAAAAAATTTTGTTTAGGTTTCTATTTTAAATATTTATTAAAACATATTCAGCATATTTAAAAAGGTTTTAATAATTCTGATTCTAATTCTGACTGAACTAAATTCTGATTGTTTTTAAATTTTAGATAACTTTAACGTATTTGTAATATTTAAATACGTTTGATTCATTTTTTTTTTTGTTACTTACTGCGCATTTGTTTCGACGTGTTTATTTCTGTAGATTGTTTGATAAAATACTTGCGCATGGAAAATAGTCCCATATTTGTTTTTCCTTTCGAATGTTTCTCGTGAACGGAAAAAGCTTGCCGTTATGAGACGAGGAAGAAGGCCAAGAATCCTGACGTCCTTTCTATATCCCTCGTAAAAGACAGAAATTAATCAGCCGCGGAAATAGACAGAGCTCCCTCTTCCCTTCGTTCTCTCCTCTCGTAGTTAGTGGATGGCCAGAAAAGAAACAATGCCATCAAACGGCTAAAGCTGTGAGGGAAGGGTTGAGCGAGTCTCGTGACCGAGCACGTGTTTTCTCTCCATCCTTCGCTCTCTCTTCTTTTGTTGCTGATTACGAGACGGCCGTTAATTGACTCCCCCTTACTCCACCCCGAACACTTTCTCTTTTCTTGGTTCCAGACACAACATACTAGTGTGATGTTGTTGTTTGTCTGTCCAACGGTCAGTCGGTCAATGCCGCCGTCGGACATCAACCCCTTTTTTTTCCTTTTTCTGTTTACTTCTAGTTTTTACAGATCATAAAAGAGCCTTGCCGATTTTAACGAATATTCGACTGTTATATTTATTAAATATTTCTCTATTGATTCTTTATTTGGGCGTAGTATATTTTGTTATGGTCTGCTAATTTATATGTAAATTAAAACTGAATGGTGATTAAGTGAAACACATCACAGGAGTTGTGAAATTGAATAAATTAATGTTCAGGCAATGAAATATTTGATGCAAAATTGCATTTAGTTTGAGTTTTTCACTAGATTAAGGGTTTTATTTTGAATTTCTGTACACAAAATATATTTAAAGAAAAGAGATAAATATAATAGTGATGATTCATATAAATTAAATTTTAAAATCTTACCCAATCATGCTATATATATATATATATATATATAGATAGATATATATATATATATATATATATATATATATATATATATATATATATATATATATATTGAACCCTATTCAAAATCTGAAATTTTATTTAGAATAATTTTTCCTTCAACTTTAAAATTCAATGTTTCATAATTGAAGATTAGGAACTTTAATTTTTAAAAAGCCGCATTGCGTTCTAGACATGTTAATCTGAAATACACATTTACTGTAGACACATGCTAAAATATTTTAAGATTTTTTCACCCATAAAGAAAATATTTTAGTAAATATGCATATAAATTTATTATAATCAATGTGTAAATACATTACTTTATTATGATATTTTTATTGAAATTTTAAAAAGAGATTATATATTAACTATTTTTTATATTAATACATAAGAAAATGGTTAGTTATATTAGAAATGCATTAGCCATTTCTTAAAAATTATTTTGATTATTATTTTTAAATTTTATTAGGATACAAAATAAAAATCGATGCAAATAATACAAAAATAAAAATATCCAATATTCTTGTGGGTTAAAACACTATTAATTCAAACATTTATTATCGTAAAATTTTCAATACTTCAAAATAAGTCTGAGAAACAGAATTGTGTTAAAATATTAACTTTGTTAATATTAAAATATAAAAAAATTTATTCGTTAAAATTTTAGAATAAAATATTCAGAATAAAAATCATAAGAAATTGCTTAAAAATGTTTATTTTAAATTTTAAAAAAAGTAAAAAACAATTTATTTCCATTGATCCCTTTAAATAACATGCTTCCTTTGAGGTTACATGCATTATCAACAAATAGTATATTATTTATGATGTTTGTCTTGAATGTGCAGCGATTACACTTTATAAAAACGATAATATAGAGGGAAATATGACACTTTACTGCAACAAGAAATCTCTCTATGTTTATGTTTTATAATAAAAACTATTGTGAATATTATGCATATTAATAATTTGGAATTTCTTACTGGATAATCGGAGAGACAACAAGAATTTCCCGATTGGTTTTATCATATCCTAGTGTTTTATTTAATTAAATTTTCCTTTTTGCATTTTTTTCTTTAGTATGTAAGAAAGCATAATAAAGATAAATATAAAATTATTCAAAATTTTCTACTAATGATTTAATATTTTTGTTTGAATTTATTTTCTCAGAACTGAATATTAATATTTCTAGTTTATGATATTGTAGATTATTTATTTTAGTATATATTTATATTTTTCTAAAATCATTATTTATTTTAGTTTTCACCATGAAGTCTACAATTCTATAATTTTCATTGTAATTAAAAAAGTTTTAAAATGTTTTCCAAGGAATCTCTCTCTCTCTCTCTCTGTAATACTATATAAATTATTTTTTTAAAAAAGGCAATAATCTTATTAATGTTTAAATTTTACTTTCTAGTAAATTTTTCTTCTAGATAACTGTTAGTTCAAAATTTCTTGCAGAAAACAGTACATTGTTCTTTGTAATGAGCATGTAATATATATATATATATATATATATATATATATATATATATATATATATATATATATATATATATATATATATATATATATGTATATATATATATATATATATATATATATATATATATATATATATATATATATATATATATATATACAGTGTCTTTAAATGCAGGAAATTTTAACGCATTCTCTGTATTGCAAATTGAAAAACTATTCAGAAACTGTGTTGCAATAACTATGTTTGTATGATCAACGGGTTTAATTATGCATATTTCAGTGAGCATTGTTGTGCTGAAATAACAAATTTTCTACATCAATTCATTACAACTTTTCTTGTGGTGATTTCTGTTAACTCATAATTCACAACATTAAAAAACAATGAAGGAAAAAATGGATTTTTACCTTAAACTAATTAAAAATTTTCTTGTTTATATTTACAATGTTGGTCATCTTTTAGCCACTTGAATATATAACATGCAGTTTTATAGTAATTTTAAGAACAGAACTGTATCCCTTTTAATGAAATTGATTTTATTCACAGAATTTACCTTCATTTCTTTTCTTGGTTCTTCAATGAACTGCTTCAGCTTAGTTAAATTCTCTCTTTAGAATCTGCAGTTTTCCTCTTACTGATGAATCCTTCCATTTTAATCTCATGTATAAATAATAGATTTATAATATTTCAAAATTAGAGTATTTTTCAAAAGACTTGTGTGTTCAAACCTCTTTTAAAGATTATCAGATCACTTGGGTGTCATTTAAAATTCAACAAATGATGAATAAAAATGTGACTTCTTTTTGTAAAAAATGTATGTTTTAATAGTCAAAGCGCAAAAATTTGTTAATTGTTATATTCAAAGCAATATTAGTTTTAATCAATTTATTAAATATTATTGCCCAAATGTTGAGAGTATTTTGCATTAATTTCAAAACGAATGATATTTTTATTCGATCTCATGCTTATGTTATTTAAATAGCCCTTCTGTATAATAGGTTCTTTCTTAATCATGGATTTTTTTTTGGAGCGTGAACATGTGTATTTTTGAACGAAAAACTGAATTCTAATCAAACTTATATTTGAAGTTCAAAACAACATCAATTCTAATCAAATTTACATCAATATTTTATATTAATTCCTACACGAATCATATTTTTATTCGATCCCATGCTTTTATTACTTGAAAATTGTGCTTCTATATCATGGGTTCATAATCATAGATTTTTTGAAGTGTTACAAGATGAGATTCAGAATGAATAAATTAAATTCTAATCAAAATTACATTTTGTATTTTTCCGAAAATTTAATATAACTGAATGATTATAAGGAAAGAATCTTAACATTGTCATTTAACTGAAATCTGAAGAATCTTGAGTGCTTAAATAATGAGCAATTTCATTTTATACTTATTTTAATGTTTTACTCTTATACCTAATTCACTGAAATGTTCATTCTCTTTTTGAAGGGTTGGAATAAAGTAGTTTCTAATGTTAGGAAATTATTTTTCATTTTTAAGTAAAAATTTCTTTAAAATATCTAACTTCGATGTAACTAAATCTTAACAGCCCAAATTTTTAAATATGGATTTCGCATGTACATTAAATGATTTTAACATAATCAAATTTATTTTTTATCATTATTTTTAATGAATAACAGAAAATATAGAGGATTATTATTTCTTTAAGAGTTTCCGTTGAATTATATTTTCAAAATGAAAATTCGTTTTATAAATGATTTTCTCAAACAATGTTGAAATGGGATTAAAGGAGCAAATAATATTCTAAATGAATACCAGCCTGGAGAGAAGATAAAAATTCTTTTTTCACACTTTTGATCACATTTGTATTATATTTTTTACCCTTTGTAAAATAGCAATTTCAAAATGTTTTATAGGGAATTCTAAAGTTAAAAATATATTGATATTTTTTGAATCAGTGAAGAAGTTTTTCCATAATAATTTCCCTTTTTTTAGAAAAAGATAATTGACTTAATGGAATTTATTTAAAAAGAAAAAAAACTTTGCAATAATTTTCAAAGCTGACTTTTAATTATCAACATTTGTTATTTTAAAGATAAAGGGAATTTCAATCTTAACTTTAAAAACTTTTCATCTTCTGTGCAGTTTTAAAATAAATTGTATGAATGCGTTCTGTATTTGCATTTTTAGAGAAATCCGCATTTTTACCCTTTTTATGGTGAATTTGTGGAATTGAGAAAAAATGTTATTCTATGAATCTGAAGATTGTCAGATTATCAAGTATGCGCAATGATTATGCTTGGAAATTTTATAACTTTTTTGGGAGGGGGGAGAATATTGAATATTACATAAAATTGGAAAAGTACAAAAGAGACCTGTCGAAATTATTAAATGATACTATAAATTCTTTAAGTAAGATGGTAAATATAAATTTTTCAAATAACGATTTATAAGTAGTTTGCAAAACAATTGCACCGATACCTTTTATATTCGGTATAATATTATGTGTGTATACTTATAGAATATCTTCTTTTATATATAATTCGTTTTACAATAAGTTATATTACAGAGTTGTTATTGTATACCGTTTCGCGCGCGTAGAATAATTTATCTTCAAGTACTTCTACATTCCTTCATTAGAGTGAGAGTAAACACAAATAGTAATTTTTATTCCTCAACTAACTTTTTTTATTAAATACTTAATAATTTGTGTTAAATTCTTTACATTGCCCTGTTCGATTAACTATATTATGGTGTTTTCTTTGATTTTTTTTTCTTTTATCAAATTTTCCTGTTAATTTTCAAGTTTTTTCGCTGCCTTTTATTTTTGTTTTATTTCATTTCGATGGCACTGGGAGAAGTTTATTGTTTAAAATTTAAAAATCCTTACACAAACAACTTCGAAATGCCTTTTCTTTTGATTCCTATTCCTCTGATAAGAATGCGCATACTTTTGCTGCTTTCTTTTTCTCATGGTTATTTCTCGTTAATTTTCTTTCCGTACAATCAGTTTCAATTTATTCCATTTTTACATTTGTACAAGTTTCGCATTTTACTTGGATATTTTTCACAATTTTAGCGTTACATTTTATTATTAATGAAAAAAAAATTTTATGTTTAAAATGTCCTTTTTAGTTAGTCTATTTTGCTTTTTCTATTTTACATTTTTTAAGAGAATTCACAATTTAAAATTAAATAGATGGCTTACCTTTTTATGCGTTTAAAAAAGTCAAAGTTCATATATATATATATTTAGTTTGATTAAATGCAACATGGCCTAAAATATACGATTCCTAATTTGTTTGCACACTTTTTATTAAATCATTTCATGCAATAAATTGTAATATTTACATTGACAAAAAATGTAAAATGTTTTGTACATTATTAACAAACAAGTACACTTATGTATACTTATTTTAAAATTTAATAAAACTTAGTGTACAAAAACAAACGTAATTAAGTTATTAGAGCTAAAAAAATATCAGTTGAGATGTTTCATTCAGAAAACTAGTCGCATTGTATTTCAAAATGTTATAAACTTTTGAACTTTCTCACTCTATATTCTTTAAATACTATGTTGGGAATCAGCTATTATTTCTACTTGTATTTACTGTGTCAACTAAATGTCATATTAGAGATGCTATTGATGGGATGATTTCACGATCGCAAGACATTTAATTTTCAAATCATGTATTTTAAATAAAAGGTGGGAAAATAATTAATTTTCTGAGTATGAGATTCTTTTAAGCATGCGTAATAAACTTTAAAACCATTGGAGAACTTTGAAAAAATGAGGATCGCATTATTTTTATAATCATTTAAATTTTGACTGCCGAAATTATCATTCGAAAAACAATATAATTCGTTACAAAAAAGTCATTTTCAAATGTTAAACTTTTCAAACAAAAAACCTTTTTCGCGCGTAAGAAAAACCTTATGTTTTCAAGTTGTCTTTAAAAATATTAGTTATTTTTTTTAAAAATTATTATAGTTCTATTGCAATCCAATGCACTATCCATTGCAAAATTTTTAATTGTTGATTGACAGTTTTAAAGCAAATAAGCCGATGTATATCTTTTAATATATTAATTTTTAATTTCAATTTTATTACTAGGATAATTATGATTACTTTTATATTGCTATTTTATAGGAAATTAACAATGCAACAGGTTTTATGCTTAGCGTTGTGAAAAATTACTTTCTTTTTTTCTGTATTTAAAGCCTTTTTGTGTATAGTTAACCTTTTAACTGTTTGTAAGTAAATCATTTTATTAATACATTATATCGTTTAATAGTTTTAATAATAAAAAGTCTGTTCTTTTAATAATGCGATATTTATCAGCACTATTGAATACACTTGATCGAATCAAATTTATTGCGCGCACTCGTGCGTGTGCATGCGTGCTTGCATGCGCATAATAATATTAAAATAAGAGTTTCAAATTTTTTTTAATATTTTAAATAATAAAAAAAATATGCAAAAAGTAATGAAGTTAAACATAAATGATACTAATTTATAAAACTACTCAATTTCTGCAGTCTTGTGGTACATAAATAATAAGGTGCAAAAATAAAATGAAAACATTATCTATGTACACAATTAACAACTAATCATAATTTAACAACAAAAAGTAGCAATGTGTTTAAAGAAATTGAAAGCCAATTTGTTAATTTACCCTGCAGCTACTAAAATATAAGTTTAATATGCCTTACTTGCGCAGTTCTGATGAATGACCGATTACACACGCCGGGCTGTGAAGTACTTTTAATAAAATGAATTTATATTTGCAATTATGCTTTGAAATTTTTTAACTTTTTTAAGAATCACTTTATGAAGTAGAGGAGCGTATAAGGCTGGATAACATAAGCGCAAAAATTTTCAATCAAATTCAAATTCATCAAAAATAGATTTGTAAACATATATATATATATATACTCTGTTTCGTATATATATATATATATATATATATATATATATATATATATATATATATATATATATATATATATATATATGCATCCATTTATTGATTAATTTTTCACTTTCTGCTTAATAGAAAATCTGCTGTCTTGTCTTCGCACATCCGTGCAAACGAGCTGCAGGATGTCTGGTTGCGTGCGTATGGCCCATGTCGAGTGATTACATTCTGGAATATCATTCATTTAGTGTTTTGACTCCATTAGTGGAGCGGGCACGCAAAGCAGAGCTAACACGATAATCAGTGCCTTTTCGCAAGTCTTCTTTGTCAAATTGTTTTCACTGCGTAAATACTTATTAAGTAGCCATTATGCTCGTTGCTCCAAGACATTCTCGAGCTTTTATTGCATTTAACATTGCAGTAAAAGTCGTGTTTTTCTGCTTAATAAGTAATATTTCTCTTTTAAGGATAAATAAATTTTTCAGTGACTATGAATAGTTCTTTTTCATTAAAAATGTTTTTTTAATTTTTATTACAGATAAAAATAGGATTGCAGAACCTTTTACAAATTCAGTAAATTGTAGGAAATGTTGGAAATATTTCACGTTTTCATGTTTACAAACTTTGATTTATTTTTTTTAATTAATTTAAATTCTTTTAAAACTGTACTGCTTATTTTCATAATTTTAGTGATATACTTTTTGTTGGCTAACACGCATATAAGAAAGTAAATTTTCATTTAAGGATTTATATATTTGGTTCGCAAACAGAGACCACACTGAAACTATCACTCGCCTCAGAATCGATAACTATTGAGATAAGTAGATTCATGGAGACAGCAACAAAACCTACCGTCTCTGCATTCATTACGATAATTCCACTGACATCGAGACACACAAAAATGTGTCCTGCCATTTTAAAGTCTTTGACTCTGTTCTGGGAATTCCCCTTGCTCGACATAGAAAAGAGTTTATGCTCCAAAAACATCAAGGAGATAACCAGCTGTGTTTTGCTCATTCATGGTCATATTAAGTTCTATCCATGAATACGACACCAACCAACCATACATTTGGGTATTTGATATTCGCATTTTATAGTTTTTAAAAATACTTTCTTTAATCATTCATAACTTAAAATTTTTATTCCAATTTCCTTGAATGGAATGTAAGAAATGAAGAAAAAACGTGAGAATTGAGTGTAAATTATTTCAAACTTCATTCATAATACATGTTTGATTACATACTATTTAATTGCATATTTTATACAATTATTTCCAAATAATATAGACTATATTTATCTCGAAAACACTAATACCTTAAGAAAATTCTTTGAATTTAAATACTGTTTCACCATTTTCTTATTTTAAAATTACACTCTTTTGCATAACTTGCACCATTTCCTCAGCTGTGTGTATTATCCGAACTGATTTTGACTATGCTGATCGACAGTTATGAATATGTTTATTTCAAAGCTAATAACTACGAGGTCTTAAAATGTAGTATTCATTATAAGTTAAATTTGCATTGTTGATTTCCATACATCTGTATATCTTGATCATACGAAATCAATGATATATACTTTGTATTATGAGAATGTTGATAGACGAATTTTGATTTCAAGTGCAATTTTTGGATTGTGAGTGTGATTTTTGTACCCTGGAAAGTAAAGAATTCGGTCCATGTTCCTCTTTTATGAATTGGGATAAAATCGCTTAAAAATTGTTGTCTATGGATTACTTTCGTGAAGAATGGTCCAGAAATACCGCCGAGATGCTGCATATCTTTAAATGGATCCATTATACACCACACTATTGCAGATGGGCACTGTTAGTGGCTGCCGCTTATTGTTGCGTGGGTCTGGACTATACTTCCGTTTCCTGTTTGTACGGCAAGGCAAGGTCACCGGTGGGTCCTCCTGGAAGATCTTGCTTCACTTTCGTTCGGGGCCTCCAGCTGTTCCAAAATCCCATCGAGGTAAACACTCTCTCTGACGCCGGAACTTGTTTATCTTTACCATTCATGCAAATGCTCGTTTCTGCATTTCCCTTCACCTTTTAGATGCTGCTGTGGGAATCTTAGGAAAAGTGCTTCTGTATCCTGTTACATTTGTCATCTGCTGACTTTTCTTCTTCGGGATGTGAAGTTAAAAATTTCTCATTCTCCTTTACGTTTGATTTTTATTTTTTAACCTTTTAGCATTTTGAAATCATTTCAGAATTTATTTTTTTTAATAAAAATTAACAATTTCAGTTATTGTACAAAACCAAGTGATTTACTTTTGAAACTAATATTAGTTAAGTTATTTTACAAAAAATTAAGAATATTCTGTATACAGTAATCCCTATATAACAGTGTACTTTTATAACGCGTTTTCATATTACGCTATTTCAAGTCCTTCGTATAACACGTGTTTTTCCTTATATAACGTTTTGATTCCCCACGTTATATTTCTGTACTGCGAAATTTATAAAGGTTTGTACAGTTCACAATCCATTTTGCGTACGTTTGCACAGTGCGTCAATTGTGTCCTTTTACAAAATAAGATTATATTATTGACTTTTGCACATTCTGCTAAAAAAAAGTTGATGGAACATTATTTCAGATAGCTCCTACAGCGAATAAACATGTAATAAAACTGTTATGGGAATTATTTGATTTATTCGAAATGAACTGTTTTTATAATTAGATATGTATAAGTTGTTTATTTAAAATGTTCTTAATTTGATTTTAATTAAAATGCTCACATTTCGCTCATAACATAGATTTTTTTCCTTAATATTTGATTTAAACCTCCTTCAACGAGAAAAGTTAAACGTGAATCCTTTGTACATAACGCGTTATACGAGGTCATACGAGCGCATTCTACGAGAGTGCTAGTACAACGCGTTTTCCTATAACGCGGAACTAATATACCGAGTTATAGGGGAGATTACTGTATATTATTATTGATTATTAACTATGGTGACATTTCATTCTTTCTTTTCACGCTATAATCATTTCTAACAAAATATCATTGATTAAAGAGCATTATTATTTGCTGTTATGCATTTAGTTAGGATATTTTGTGTGTGATTATAGTTCAAAATTATTTTTTTTTATTCTTAGTCTTAATAAAATTCGAGTGTTATAATGTACTATTTTATTTTCAATTTTGTCACTGTTTCTGTTATTGCATACAAAAATTAACGGATATATAATTATAAACAGGAATATTTTTTTAAATCTTATTATCTATAAACATATTTCATTAATTTTTACATGACACATGTATTGCATTTCAATTTTTTTATCCAATTTCTTTCAAAGTAGTTTTAAATATTTAACGCTGATTTGTTAGCGGTAACATAAATTTTGAAACACTTTTTTTTAATAAATATTTACAAACTATAAACTTCTGCTGCAATTCTTTCCTTTCTCAAAACCTTATCTGAAAAAGTTGAAAACAATCTTTCAATTTCAGAATTATTAGGTGCAGATTCCTAAAAGTTTTATTTAATTTTACAAAGTCTGCTGTTTCTTAAATGTACTTTCTTCAAATCTTTAGCTAAAGCTAATCTTCGTTTCATCATATACATTTTTGTAATTCGAACGAAAAAAAGGATTTAAATGCAAAAATGTTATTACAAATTAATTTTATTAAAAATAATTGAGTTGAATAGCTTTTTTCGTATTTTGTGAACTCAAAAACTGAAGAATTACTGAAAAGTTCGTTTTTCTAGGTATTATGACAACGCTTTGTTAGTTTATATTGCGTTTCTATTAATCAATCTATTTTTGTTGTTATACAGTTCATCAGCTCTCAGCTCTACATAAAATATCTTTCATAACTGTAAAATAATAGCTCTTAAATATTTTTAAAACCTTAAATGATAAAATCTTAAATACCTTTATCTCATCACTGACTGTATAAATATTTTCTTTTTTTCACTGAGATTTACATCATTAGAAAAGCGGGAATCAATTCAAGCTAATTATTTAAATAAATGTTAAATGTTTTTTACAAAACTTTTTTGTTTATATATTTCTATGTTCTCTAATTCCCCTAATGTTTCTTTATTCGTGTCATTATTCAAAATTAAATATTGTTTTATTTCCAAAGTACCATTGACAGATTATAACTATTTAAAATAGGCTATAAGCAATCAGTAGTATAACCTAATTTAAATGATTAAAATAATCTAGAAAGTAAAATTATCTTTAAAAATTTATGTTATCAAACATCATTATAAAAGCAATTTTAAATGGTTAAGAATTAGTAAACCATTTAAAGAAATGCTTTGGTATATAACCATCATTTCGTCTAATATGGGATTCATTATAAATTTCTAATATAAAATTAATGAAATGGCTGAAACTCTTACACACGGGATAAGAAAGTATATCGTAAGTTTCTAAGAATAAATTATGACTATATATGGCAAATAAATTATATATGTGATAATTTTTTTTTTGATTAATTTTTGTGAATATAGAAAGACAAAATAACAAGTACTGACGCTGTTTGTTTTTCAAAAAATACTTCTTAAGAATAGATATAATTATATATGTATCCTATTAATTTAAAATTGTTCATTAATTGTTGTTAGATTTATGATTATTTGGAGGGATTATTCTGCATTTTAAGTTTCTCTTGCCTAAATAAATTTATATAAATGTATCTAAGTCTTCGCGTTTAAAGTATGTAATAAAAATATAAACATTAGAAGAAGAATTTTTATATTTCTGTGACAACGTTTGATAATTTTTCTTTACTTGTATTTATAGGCTGATTACCTGCTAGCTTTAATTATACTTGCAGTCTCGTTTGGTTTTCGGTGTTGTAGCTTAATTTTGACGATTGACTTAAGCCATGGCAGAAAAGCCATATTTTAGTACCAAATGGTTAGCACTGGCTAAACTGTTAGCTGGCTGTATTGGTACTTTATTCCATTTTATATTCATTTTGTTCTGTTTATTAAATTAAATTTCTGTTGCATTTGTACCATGTTGATGTTCTTGTTTTAATATTTGCATTTCTATTGTAACGATTTCGATTTGCATATTTTTGATAATTCTACTTTTAGTTTCTGCGCTATGTCAATTGCTGGTCTTTGGTCTTTTACTAAAATTGTGTGTGTGTGTGTGTGTGTGTATATATATATATATATATATATATATATATATATATATATATATATATATATATATATATATATATATATATATATATATATAATTAGTGATCACTGCTAAAACGGAGAAAAAAACATTTCTTTTGAAGATTTTTTACTCGTTCTAAATTTCTGTAATTGAATAACAAAGAAAATAATTTACTCTATTAAAAACATGTTTTTTTATTAATAAATTGAGATAATGTTAATAAGTTTGTCTAATAAAACATTTATTGAAGATGATATTAACGTGTTGGGGGGGGGGTTAATTTACACTTGTTTATCAATGTAAAACGATTAAATATAAGTGTAAAATCCCTTGTGTAAAATGAGTAAAATAAGTTTTATTGAATAATTATTTAAAATGTCAAAAAACAACTTATAATTTCAATTAAATATGCATATTAAAATAAACTTTTAGAATCAATTTTGAAATTTTTAATTGCATCAATATTCTTATTAATGCAATTGATATTAATTTATTATTATTGTCAAATTTATATTCGAATTTAATAATGTCTCTTTAGAAATATTTTGTAGAAAATATAATTTTATTATCTTTATTTTAATCACCGTGGTTGAATTTTGTGTTATTCTCTTTAATTCAACTTAAATCGAAATTCCCAAATGAAAATACTGGTGTTGGTTTATATTATGCGCTTTTAATCAAGTTGAATAATATATTTTGAATGTTTTTTTAATATTGCATATCCAATTTATATTAATAAATGAAGTAATTTATTTTTTAAAATTTAAACAGATTAAGATGTACAATAGTGCAAATCATGACTGGCCAACACATGACCTGATCATTGTTATTCTACTAGTTAACTTGTTTCAAATTTCTATGAAGAATATTGTTCTTCCTTATATTGTACAAAAAATTATGAATACATCAAATATGAAATAAATTGAATTATTAATTTAATAAACATTGATTAATTGTCTTAAGTGACTGTCTATTTAAATGTTAGGCTTATTTTTACTGGATAACATATTTTTGATTTTCTTTATGATAATGATATAGTTGAATAAAACTTTTTCTTATATCTAAAAGACTCCTGATATTTTTCAAAAGAAAAATTCAAGTTTAGTTAATTGACTATTTTTACCGATGCATTAAAATTAAACTAAAAAAATTGTATTTAATGAAGTGTTTACTTAATAAAATTATAATTCTGTAAATATCAATTTATCACAGTTTTAGCTAGGTTTGAAAAAGTTATTAAATATTTGTATTCTTACATAGTAATAAAATATTAAAAAGGCGAGTATAAAATTTACTTAAAAAGATAAATTTTGTTGCTTTGCGCATTTGTACTAAAATATTTCAAATTGCATTTATTTATAGTTCTTAACAGTTTCGACTGAAATTAAAATAAATTGTTTATAAAAACAAAGAATTCGTTTATGTTTTTTGAAAAGATTGTTTTTTCATAATGCAAAAAATTGCTTGTTTAATTTTTGAATAGATCATTGCGATATCCAAATAACATTTAATAAAACTTATTAAATATGTAAATTTTAGGAAAGAAGTAAAAAAAATATAAATTAAATTTCTTACGGAAATTTAAATATTCAATATATTTCTCCGTATTGAATATGTAAATTTTAGAATATTATTGAATTTACATGATGAAAATAGAATATTATCATGTTTTACTTTGAAAAACATAAAAAAAAATTGTATTAATTAATATAATTAAATAGCTTCTGAAAAGGTTGCTTCTGTTAGTCTTCGTTTAAAATGATCAAAATAAAATTTATTTTAACTGATGCATTTTGAGTTATTAAATTTAATAATTAAATGATTTGTAGTCTTAATGAATTACGATACTCTTGACTTACATTATGCATTGTATTCTAAATAAATGGTATATATAATAAAATATAAGCTCAAAGACTTGCCCCTCTTTGGAAACTCTGTAATACAGTGATTAGTTTTATCTATTTTATGATTTTAAATCTATCTGTGTTTGTATCAATTTTGTTTTATTTTTTTTAAATAAAGCTTCTATTTTTCATTCGGAAGTGTTTGTATTGATAAAAGTAGTAAAAATAATATAAATTTGATGACACAATTATTTTATTAACAATTTTTACTGTTGTTTTACAGGTAAAAAGAATTTCCACCTTTTTGCTTTCTTTAAATATCTGTGTGTTCTATGAAAGTAAAGAGAAAAGTACTATCGTAAGTTTCAGATTTTTCTGCACATCATTTTATTCTGTACATCAACATTCACAATCCATTTCTTATTTCATGATAATATTTTTCATCGATCAGTAAATAATTCTATGTGAAGCTGAAAATACATCTTCTTTTTGCTACTTAAATCGTGTTACAGTTCCTTAAAGAATGAGGCAATTTTCCATATAATATTCTTACATATAATAATTTTCGGTATCATAATCTAGATAATTTTATATTAAAAAAATTCGCAATTTTATATAAATATTGCACAAAAAAATCATAAATCACTTTGTTATAATGTAAAATATGAATTTTGGTGTATCCCCCTAAAACACATGCATGAACACTTTTAATATCTAAAGTAGTAACAGTGAATTATTACACCTAAGTATTTTAAAATTAATATGTTGTGATAAAATACTTACATTTCATCGACGCCGAACACTTTAAAATTCAAGTTTATCTTTATCTATATATATATATATATATATATATATATATATATATATATATATATATATATATATATATATATATATATATATATATGTATATATGTATACATATCTATCTTGAGTTTCTATTGTCTGTGATGAATTGTGTCAAGCTCGTTTTGTTTGTCTATTTGTCCTTAAGTTTTATAAATCATATAATTTGGAATTCTTTTAAAAATAGTATTAAAATCTTATTATTTCCTACGAACAATTTTGCTTCCTTTTCTAACAGCTTTCTTACATTTTTATACAGAAACATGTATGAAATTTTTAAAACTGCTGTATTAATCCAATTTGTTTGTAGTGATAAAAATTACTATATCCATAAACTTCTATTACAGTTAAGATTATTTATAAGTATGTCGCTATTAATTTTTATATTATTAATAGTTTAATATTGAGATTTGTTTTATTTAAATTTCTTTGCAAAATTTATGGAACTTCTTGTATTTTCTCCAATTATATTGTAATTTATATACATCTGGATGAAATGTTTTAATCAATCGTATAAAATTGATGAACAATTCATTTTAATTTACCATTTGAGTTTTGTTCCATAGTAATTTTGCAAAACGTAGTATTATGTTAAGAGTTATAGTTTGTTTATTTATTTATATTATTATTTAACGTGCTAAACGAATTATCAATTTTCAGCTAATATTAATAATTATGACAATATTCTCAATTTTTTTTAAATATATTTATTTCTTTAGCATACACAATTTCCCGTTAACATAATTATTCTTATTCTAAATGTTTCATTTTTGACACGCGAAATTTTACTTTTTCTTAGATCATTTAAGCTTTGAATCTTTAATAAAAAGATATAAATCTTTTTAAAATATTTTTAATTACGTTATTGGTTATTAATTTTCCTGTATTTTGAGTTAAATATTTACTTTATTAAGGGATAATTTAAATTCGTCATATTTTTTATTGATTTTCATTTTTATTAAATTCATTTGGCTGTTCGAGATTTTCCTTAAAATTAACGTTAAAAGAAAGTAGTGAATTGACTTCATTATTTTTAAAATCAGAATGTAAGAAAACAAAATCTTATTTTTTTAAATAATGTTTTAATTTTCTAATATTTTGCATTTGCATACTTTTTATTTTTATCACACTATAATTGATCAGTTTTTACTATTGAGATGGAGTAGAAATATTGATTTCGAAACTTTGTTTATTTTGCATGTTTTGCTGATTTTTATGAACTATATTTGTACTAAATATGTCTTTCCTTGGCTCGTTAATCTCAAAATATAGGAAAGAAATATATTAAAAAAAATAATTTAGAATAATTTGCTTTCAAAAATATTATAACAAATTGATATTAATTCGATATTAAATTTTATAACTTAATGTTGATTTTATATTTTGATTTTGCAAAATTGTTTTAAAATGGTCATCAATGCCACTTTTTTAAGGTATGCAGTTGATGCAGCAGCCTTTATTTGATTAAACCTCAAGCATCATTAATTTAATTTATTGTTTATATTTATTAATTTATTAGAAAATTATTTTATCATTTTTTTTTAATTTTAAATATTTTCGAGCCTTTTAAAAGTGAATGTGATAACTTACTATAAAAGTTTTATTACTTCCCTATAGTATTTGTTTTTACTCTTAATACTTCTTTTACTCCTAACTAATATTGTGGGAGTTGAACACAAAACAATATAAATTTGCTAACATTTAAGAAGTAACTAACGATAAAACGAACTGTAAAATTCTGCTAATAAAAATATTAAAATTATTCTGGTAAAAATAATGTTTAATAATGTATACATTATAATATTAGTTGAAATAAATTTAATAAAAACTGGTAAACATGTGGAAAATTTTTTAACATTGAACCATCTACACATTTTCAGAACATTCTATTTTTTGACTGATTATTTTCAATAAATTAAAATTTCTCCATAAATATCTGATTTGTAAATACCTCGTTAAAATTCCAGTTTAGATTATTTAACTTCTAATAAAATTATCTTATATATATATATATATATATATATATATATATATATATATATATATATATATATATATATAGTGTGTGTGTGTGTGTGTATGTGTGTGTGTGTGCGTGTGTGTGTGTGTGTCTGTGTGTGTGTGTGTTATGAAATCTATTGTTTTATTTTGTTTTGTATTCTAAAATGAAATACTGAGAATATTTCTCCATAATAGGTAATTAAAAACAAAGTAAATTCATATATCAATAAATTTTTCTATGGTAATAGTTCGAATTATACTTTTATTTGCACAGATTTAAAATATAAATAATTATTGGAGGATTGTAAGACGTTCTTTACTTGTAGCTCATGTGTATTTTTTAATTTACAATAAACTGTACAGTCGAAGTTTTTACTTATAATTAGCTGGTAGTTGTTGCTAGAATAATTAATCAATTTAATAAAATATCGAATTCAGAATAAATCCAATATGAAATAAACACATATTTAACAGTCAAAAATGCTGGCTCTTCGATGAAGATGATATCGCAACATTTTCTCATAAAATTGCGTAAACATACTGGTGATATAACTGACTTCCATTATTCTTTTCATGTGTATTGGTTAATTTAATTGGTTTCTCTGTATATAAGTTTTATTTCAAAATCAAATTGTTGCCTCTTTTGTAGACAAAATTTAATTAACCCATATTTATGTAATAACTATTGATCAAATAAAACTATGAATTATTTTATCATGTTTATTTTTAAATTGTTACATTTTATTTCGTTTTTATAAAACCTACCGCAATGCTATTTGATTGTTAAGTTGAAATGGAAATACTGAGCATTTTCTGTACGCCACAGAATTGGATCAAAATACCTTGCAAAACTTAACAAGGATTTTACTATAGTAATATATATGAAGTTAATTGGAATCTGAGAAGAGCTGCTTATAAAGGCAATCAATGATGCATGTAAAACAGTGTGTTCAAATTCAAATTCATAAATTAGTATATTATGAATTATTTTTTAAGCATGAGTATGATAAAACAAAAAATAAATGTGTCTGTACGGAAAATATTTGGGCATGAGAGCCTCGATTTTTAAATAACAGTACCATGAAAATATGAAAATTAATTTTTCAAGTATATAATTTTTTATCATCATAGTTAATTTCGATACTTGTTTTTGTTAAAATAATAACCTGAGCATGTTATTCATACTTTAATAATATTTAAAAAAAAAAACTATAGACTTATATATAAAATATTTGAATCCCGTAAATGCAGAGAGAGATTCCAGGTTTGTTTCCTTGAATACCAGCATTTATTTCCCTTGCGTGATTTTTATAAAGCTATTCTTTAAAAAAATTTAGATGTTTTTAGTTGAAAATTTGATTTATCACTTTTTAATTTAAAATTTTAGCTCTTATTTTTGTTTATGGTTTATTTGCAACAAATTTTCGTATACAAATCTGTATTTTTACTTTATTTCAATCATTAGTTTCTGAAATTTGATATTTAAAAAAAAAGAAGAAAAATAGTGACTATTCTAAAGCAAATTAGAGATTATGCTTACAATCAAGCATTCACTTAACATGTCATTTTTATAATTATTATGACTTATGAAGTTCGCATTCGTACATCTCAGATGCATTGTTTTACTTTTAAAATATCTTTTGCCTGCGTAAATTAGTGACTATAAATATGTTTTAAAATAAGTTATTATTATATATATTATTCAGAAATTGATTTTAAATTATAATATTTATAAGAAGTATGTTTTGCTTGCATTGGTCTCTAAACACAGTGGCATGAGTAGTATTAGACCAATTTTCTTTGTATAGTTTTACTGGTGTCTGTGCTGCCATTTTAACTTCTAGCATTTTCTACAAATAATTAAAAGTTTGGTTATGACAGTACATATATAACATAAGTTTTTTCTGTACATAAATACAAACTAACAAGTAAATAAAATTGAAATTAAGAACATTACACAGATATTTCAGATCATCTAATTGATATCTTGATGATGTGTTTTGGTGATTTTTACGGTTACTCGTACTTTTAAAATGTTCAAAATACATATTTAGATGGGAGTGAAAAACCAGATCGCGCTACCATTCCATGTCCATGTTTATTGACTTCAATAATCTTTATAATATTCAGGAAAAGTACAGATTAAGCCATTTTATAATTGATTTCTATTATTAATTATATTCAATAAATTTTGGTGGATGATCTGCTATATACTTGTCTGATATATATATATATATATATATATATATATATATATATATATATATATATATATATATATATATATATATATATATATATATATATATATATATATATATATATAACTGATCAAAATCATCTCCTCTTATCTTTCAAAAAGTTTTTTTATTTGCCATGAATCAAGTAAAGCTTCCATCAACATTTGTTGACAAATTATTATTTAAAAAGGCGTAGCAGACAACATAAAAGCTGTTTCTAAAAGCTTAAATTCATGAACATACATAACATAACATACATAAGAAACATACATAACATATTATATACATGTATAATATGTTATGTATGTTTCTGAATTTAATAATTGTATGCACCCACAAATATCAATTAATTTCTGTTTTTGCGATACAATTATATATTTTAATTATTTATATTAAGTTGCGAATATAATTCCTTGTTAGTATTGTACACATTCTTTTGCATGGTATGTTCTGAATGCTTAATATATTAAGAATTGGGCTAAATATTTCCCTATAAAGTAACTACGTATTCTGTGTACATTTTTATATTTTTATAATACCTCAAAATATGGTATAAATCTTAAGAATAGTTAGCCTTCTTACTGTGATTTCATTATTCTTGAACTACATTTTATTTTAATCTTGGTTCAATTTTAAAAACTATATTTTAATTAAGATTATATTTTGTGTACATGTACATGCATTGAAAAATAAAAATATAGATTATATAATAGCTATTGTATGTCTGTGTGTGTGTTAGTGTTAGTTATTTTCGTCTACTAAGATTATACATTAAGTATCAGCGTGTCATTCTGCTGAATAAAAAGGAACAATAATCATTCACGCACTAAATATATCGTACAATATTTTAACAAAAAAAAATAGTTTTGTTATGAATAAATGGAATATTTTAAAATCGATATTCTGTGCAGATAATTAGATATTATTTATCACTGTTTTATTTTTACAAATTTAGAAAAGAAGTTTGCTACCCTTCTTTCGAAGGTAGAGAAGCATAGAAATACTGTTAAGTACTACATATAATGTAATATAGTATTACATATAATATTATATACATATATATATATATATATATATATATATATATATATATATATATATATATATATATATATATATATATATATATATATATATATAATGTGCATCGCCTTATCATTGCCCAGTGATAGAATCTTACTTTTCAGTACTGAAATATCCTGATTCGATTCTGGCCACTGTTGATCAATGAGAAATGGCTATTTCTTGTTTGCATGCATGCATGTTGATATGGATTAAAACTAAACTCAGTGGCACGACAGCCCCTTGGGGCCAAAGCCTACAAAGCCCATATCTGTTTTCGTGACCGAATGCTTTGGGTTGCGGAGCATATGTAGATGACAGAGGAGATTTCTAAGTTTTCTCCCTTGCAACACATAAATAGGGCTCACTATGAAGAGTGCTCCCGAAAATCACAAACGCTTCTAATATTGAAATATTTTTCTTCTTCGCCCTTCTACTGCTGAGTGTCAAATGTATAGACGTAAAGTAACTCGTAAACAATTCAATGCCTTTTATTAATTTTATTCCATAGTATTAATCCGAAAAAAAGTGCTCAGTTTTAAGGTCATAACTTTGAAGACACGCTTGCTTCCATTCATTTCATTGGAAGTGATTTGCCTGAGCATCTCTTGCGGTAATGGAGATCAGCGAGGTCTCTCCTTTTCGGGACTTTCCCTATTTGAATACAATGTAGCTGTCATGGGGCATGATGTATGGGCGAAGACTGCTTCGAGAGCGATTCCTCACTCACGCCTCCCGCGCCCTCTTTCTCTCCACTTCGGGAATTTCTCCCCCTTTCTCTTTAGCCTCCTGATTAACAGGTGGCAGCACCGTATCCAAAAGTTACCCATTCAACCAGGGGGCCACTCTTCAGGGGTGTACTTTTTTTCTTTTTGCTCTTCTGATATAAATGATTTCAACCTGTAATCATGGCCGTTTCCTGGGCAGGTGATTTCGATTCCGGTGGTTGGAAATTAATTTTTTTTTTCATTTCTTCATTTGTGTGATGTTTCTTTCTCCCTCTTCCCTTTAAGTGGTTTTAATTTATTTATTTTTCTAACCTGAGCTGAAATAGCGGAAAAGATTTATGATATTTAGGGCTTGAAATTGAATGGGCTGAAAAATCTTTATTAAATATAGCTTTGTTTCTGGAAAACGTTCGGATTTAATTACCATATTGAGAAATGAATTGGGAAATGCACTGGGATCTTTCTGAAGGAAGATATGCATGAGGACTTTTTTGGGGGGATTAGAGTGCTATCTTAAGTGCTTCGTTTATTGGATGATCCCTTCTGAGAATTTTTATGGTTATCAAATAACAGATAAAAAATAATTATATTTTATGATGGTATAAATTATTGATTATTTATATCATTTCGTGTATTAAATTAAACATTTATTGTTTTTCAGATTTTGCTTAAGCATTTATACAACAGCTTTTTATGGAATTTTAAAACCAGCATCTGCTTCAAAATTATTAAATTTGTGTACACCATATTCCTTATGATTTCTTTAATTCAGCATTTATGCTTAATAATGTGTATAGAAGCAGGCATCTCCATCATGGATAAGAAATATATTATGTTTGTCTTATTTTATTGATTGAGGTATTTGTCATTCTTTAGCTTTCGTCTCTTCTTTACTTAAAACAAATAATTAATTCTGTATCTTATAAATGATAACTTTTACTTACCTTACAAATCTCAAAATGAGTTCAATTCTGATTTAAGAGTTATAATAAATTAAAGATCATGTATATTCTAAACCGCCAAAGAAGAAGAAAATTGATAACTTGAAAATTATTGATTTGGGCTCAACTTGATCTAAAGGAAGGACTGCGCATTTCGGAGGGGAAAGTTTTGGATTCGATCCCAGCTAATGATGAGCAGTGGATGTTGCTGTATTCTCATCTATGGGAAGGGCGTTTGAAGGCTTCCTTTCTTGATGCACGTGATCTGCCCTGCTTTCTGTAACAATTATTTCTGAATAACGTTGTTTAAAAGATCAATACGACAGCTGCTCGATTATCGACATAAATTTACATAAAAATACATACGACATACGCGTACGAAATAAAAATATTATTAAATTAAGTCCTCAAGGTATTGATGACTTATTTGAAACAATGAAAATTTATGAAACTGTTTTGAGGAATTTACTTGATTGAAAACTTCATTCATTTTATAATTTAGATAAAATTACTTATTATAATGCTACAGTAAAAAATCTAGTTTAAGTCTATGGCTGTCTGCTGTTTTGGCACTATATAGTATAGAAATATGTTGTATGCGCATATTTAACATGATGGGATATATAAAACAATATTAATTTATCTTATTATTGAATAATAAAACAAAAATAAATTGTTGTCTTTTTTTTCGTACATGATAAAAATTTGGAAAAAAATAATTTAAGGTTTGATGAATACTTATACATATAGAAAAGGAATGTAGTTTATATATATATATATATATATATATATATATATATATATATATATATGTATATATGAGTTTTAATTTTTTGCCCAAAATTTATTAATACAATGGATTATAGTTTTTTTATCTTAGCAAATTGTGATTATTTGTATAGAAATAATCTTATGTAAAATAAAAAATACGTTTATCAATCGTAGGCAATGATAAAATTTGTATAGAGAAATAGTCTAATGCTATTTTGATTATGTCTAAAAAACAGAAATTTTGTTAACAGTTGTTATTATGTAAAATTGTAAATTTATTTACAATTAATTATTAAAACTTTTAGAAAGAATAATAAATAGAAAGAGTTACGAATAAAGGTATTTGTGGAATATTTGAATGGTTTACACTATTTAAAATTTTATAAAAATAAGAAAATAAATATTATTGTAAATCTATAAAAATATTATTTCTTGTTTCTGTATGTGTTATTCTAGGCTTTGTTTCGTCTTGAATGTGATATTCTTTTTTTAAAAACTGCTTTACGTTGAATTAAATTTTCAAATAAACATCACAATTTTCATGTTTATAATAATTTGTTGATGATTCGATGGCTCCAGTTACTTGTATGCTGTGTTGGATACCATGTAAATGTTATCGATTTTTTAAAATTTTTGTTGATGTGTTAATGCTCTTCAACATATATTTTTAAAATTATCTGCAAATATAAAGAATAATTCTTGAAAATGTGAATATATTGTTAGCAGCCGTCGAAAAACATAGAAACATATATTGATGTAGGATTGTTTATTGAGAAAATTCATGTTAATGGCATATTAATGTAATGTTCATTTTTTCTCCAACTGTGTGGTGTATTTTTTTTTTTTGTTCTAAAGTCGTTTATTTTTATGAAGCTCTGTGTTACAATTCGTTTTTTGCTGTGCAAAATGTCAATTTTTCAGAAATTTTCATGACGATTATGGTAGTTATTTTGTATTTCCTGGACTTAAATATTGAAAATTATTAAATATTATGGGATAATGTATAATTTCTTCTAATCGCAATACAGCAAGGAAGATTAAATGTAGACCACCGGATGTTAAAAGCGGAATGTTATAATACAAAGTTAAATTGACTATAAAATGGTTGACATGATTGAATAAGGATTGAAAAACCATGAGTTTTTAAGCATTTAACAATTGTAAAATTGTTTCCAAGTGTTATATAAGTGAATTCATCTTATAAATAATGACACAATAAAAAGTCTGATCGTAGAATCGATGAGGAAAAATTACATAATTCATTATATCCTCTTGTTGTCCTCAACAAAATATAGCATAGCAATACTCTAAAAATGGCAGCATATTATTAATCCTCTACTGAAGAAGCTTGGCAGAGATTTAAGACATCTCAGTTAGTATATGTCAAATAAGACGTTTTGGTTTACTTTTCCCTAATAAATGACGAGATTTCTTTTAAAAACTTTATTTCTTTATTTTTTTACTGAAAAAATAATTTATAAATTCCCAATTTTTTAAGTTTAAAATGAACTTAACTTAAAAACGATTATAATACGATATGAATATTGTATTATTATCTGCGTAATTTATATTTATGAAAGGAATTGTTAAAATTTTAAGTATATTTTTTGTGAAAGTGTACATGTTAAGACATCTTCATGCACACTCATATCATCCAAAGCCTAAAAGTATTTTATGACATGGGTTCTGATTACTTATATTAAAACCACTTATGAATACATCGGGCTTTCATTTTTATAGAGAGTTTTGATTCTGTCATAAAATGTGTGATTATATTATAAAATACTTGTATACGAATTTAAATGTCACGAAATGGATTCATATTGAATTTCGTAATTCAAATCAGCAAGTTATGTATATTTATCTAAATTCGATAATATTACTTTTAATGGATGATGTGAATAAAATAACTATGCCTAATGTGCAATTCTTTTAGTGGAAAGTTACAGAATAATTATTTCTTGTTACTTTAAAAACTTTGTAATTATAGTGACAATATGATTGAAATTCTTATTTTAAAATGATATAATTGTTAATTCATGCTCATGCAAATATGTGTGTGCTCAGTTTTATCTACTAAATTTATTGGGCTCTGTTTTAAGAACTGGTGGGTCTTCGAAATGGTACGGGTGAAAATGTAGCTAAAGCATCTATTGAATATCTTGCATGAGTATTCATTAGGTTAAATGATTTGGGTGAATGAATGATTGTACCTGTGATGTTCAAAATAGTTTTTAGGAATATGTAAGCCTTTGGCCAAACTTAGATAATTTAATAAAAGGTCTGATCTTTTACTATAAGTTATATATATATAGCTTCCGAATAATGTTTATTCTTATTACAAAAATTATTTCGAAAATAAAATTATAAATTCTGACATTTAATGAGTGATTTTTATCCATTGACTTAAAAAAGAAAGCTGACCATTCTATCAAATGGTACGGTGGAAAGTTTTTGCTTTTAAAAATAAGCTTTTATTGAAATATACTTGAAAAGAAAGAAATAATTTTAATTCTGGTGTAAGAGAAGTATATAATCGTCGATCGCGTTTTAAAATTACCATTAAGTAAAGCTAATTTTTAATTTAAAGATGCAATTTATGATACATTGATTCTTCAAGTATAAATGCCATTATTTCTGTCATCAAAACATGTTTCAACAGCGCTTTAACATGAATAAATAAGTCATCTTATATTATGTAAAAAATTAATTTTAATAATTTTATATTGACCATTTTTCTTTGGAATTTTATTAAACGATTCTTCGCAGGCATCCGCTCATCACAGGATTGAAAATTTCTTTTCTTACTATATACTTATACCTTGAAAATTCCTATATGGAAAAAATTTAATACACAATTATTTTTAAAATTAGTATATTCAGGTGTTATACGATTGTCATTAATTTTACAATAAATTTAATTTAATTTTTATGCCCTCATAACTAACTACCTTTAAGTTATTTATATTTTGAATTACTCCTAAATCTGTAGCTGAGAAATTTTTGTAAAACATTACTGAATAATAGATACATTTATGAAATGAAAAATACCACCTGATATTATCCGCAAAGCAGTCTCGCCATGAATATGATGTGAAACTTCGCATTTCGGAGATACGCATTATATCAGCCACAGTTTATGGATTTTGCATTGTTGCAATCTGCATGCGTATTTCTTCCATCTCACTGTGAAGCCATCAATGAAAGGCGGTATCTTGAATATTCTACTGATTTTTTACTACTTTCTTGCGATATTTATTTTATAATATTATATTAAATTTCTGTTCTACAAACAGCTCGGTGATGAAATTTCCTTTAAGAAATTTTAATTAATAATTTATAAAGTTAAGGGGAGAGAAAACTCAAAACTTGTCTCTTATAGTATTCTTTAAAATAACCTACCTTCATACAAATACAAAATGCAATTAAATGTTTTTATGCTACGCCTAATTTTCTTAAAATGTTTTAAAAACATTTAATTTAACAGTATCTGTGTATTTCATTTGAAATTTTATCTTGCTAAAGATTTGAAATAATTGTTCAAATTAGTTTAATTAGTTATTAGACAAAATTGTTTTCCAATATATCATATCAAAACATATCTTTAGTGACTTATTTATTAGAATTTTTATGTATGTATTTTTGTGTATGAGTGCTGGTTTAAATTTATAAGAGACGTAGTTTTTATAAAATCATTTGATTTCTTTCTTTATGTTTAAATACCATTTTCATCTATGTTTCAATTTCTTTCAATTAAATAACTGATATAGATTATTTCCTTTTTATTTACTTTAGTCATACGATTATGTTTTATTACTCTTTAAGTAAATATTATGTTTAGTTAAGTATTTTTTTCATTTAATATTTTTATCCTTAAAATTTATTTTAAAATTCTTTTGTAAAAATATACTGTATTTTAATACACTATATTTTTTTATTTTTTGAAAATAATTAAATATTTTTGTTATTTATTTAAAAATAATGAAATAAAAATGCGTTACAGATTAAATGAATTTTTTATTAACTCCCACAAATGGTAGAAAAAATTTAAAAAATAAAAAAAACTCTAATAAGTTCTCTTAGTTTTGATAAATATATATATAATCGCTTATGCATTAGTAAGATTAAAAGGATCTTTTTTTCTTGAAGTTCATACCTATAAATACTGCAGAAACTTCTTCCATTGTTAACTGGAAATGAAAATTTAATGCTTTATATTAGAGCATGGAAATTATTTTTTTGAAGTTTTGTTTGTAGATGGTCAGGATGATATGGTCCTCATAAAAATAAAATAAATTATTACAATGTTGAATTTGATCATTTATTTTGCTTATTTCTTAGCAAATAAAGTGACTGCTATATATCTTATTATTTATAAAAAGTTAAATACTATGCTAAATTTTTGAAAACAAATTTTCCACATAATATGTGGTGAATGAAAATTACAAGGTGCCTTATTCCAAAGATGCTCGTGGAAAATATTGTAAAATTATGTGGAATTCACAGAGAATGGCGGTTAGAAATGTTTTACGTATTTCTAAGCTTGATTTTTTTTTTCCTATGTGCTTTATAACAAGCAGTTGAGTTTCGTTGGAAGATTTAAACTTGAAGAGAAAGTGAGAAAGACGTATGGTGGGGGAAGGTATAATTAAATTATCAAGGACTGTGTGTGTGTGGTGAAGTAGTCTTCCTTTGTATCCAGATCCCCATCTGTTTAGCAGCCTTACGAGACGTACGCATTCAACGTCTGGGTGTCGACTTGTGGTTTCGTCGTTTATCATGTGCCATTCATTCACAGGCACCTACTTCTCTAGACATAGGACATGCATTGTGTGCTCGAACCAAACCTTTCCAATTTGGCCTTTGTTGAAATCCCTTAAATGGCAGCTTTTCCTGTTACTGGTGCACTTAATAGATAAAAGTTTGAAATCTGCTTTTCTTGTAGCCTTTGTGTTCTATTTATTCAATGTCACATTATCTGAGAAGAGTTTGTGTTTGTAGAAAAAGTCGCGATATTTCGACTGCTAAATTATCGAAACTTTAAAATTGTGGGAAAAGATGGAAAAAATTATTAAATAAATATTAGTTTCTTTTATAATATTAAATAGTAAAAATGGATCAGTCTTCTTAAAAATACTCGTGATTTCATTTATTTTTGATTTTATTTCGTTATATTTTTATTCATTTTACCTTTAATTCCATCAGACTTTGTCTCTTTTAATTTTAAATTTTTTTTATTCAAATGATTTCTCGAGTTACTTTACTTTGAGTCAATTCAAAATAAAAGCAAATCACATAGTATACTTGCAAGATATTTTTAAAATTAAATTTATTAATTTAATTTCAATACATTCCATTAATGAATAG
The DNA here is from genome assembly GCA_037975125.1 of Latrodectus hesperus. Lineage (NCBI taxonomy): Eukaryota > Metazoa > Arthropoda > Arachnida > Araneae > Theridiidae > Latrodectus > Latrodectus hesperus. The sequence goes on from CM075857.1 coordinate 25,541,674, forward strand.
GTTTATTTTGTAGATATTCATTTTTTATATATGTAAAACAAAGGGGGGAAAATCGAATGAGATTTTCTTAGGAATTTGTTTACTACATTATTTCAATAAGTCTTATTTGTAAGTATGTTTCTCACATAGATGCATACATTTTGTAGTTTACTTTAGAATTTCTTCTCTTTTATTCCCGTTTTCAGTTTGTATTAATTTCAAATAAAACCAAGAAACGTAGTTTCTAATAGATAATAATTTTAAATAGATTCAGCATTATTGGAAACTTATTATTTGTTTCATGACATGATAGAAGTAATATAGACGTCTGAGAGATTCCATTTTGGAAATTTACTAGTTTCCGAAATGAAACTTGTAAATTAGTTCCATTTTAAAATTTTAGTAACTGAATTAATTTTTTCCCCATATAAAGGAATAGATTATAAACGAATTTTTAATATGTTGCTTAGTCTTCTTTACCATAATTTCTAAAAAGAAAGCGCTGATCGCTTACTTGTTTATTGGTTAAACTGTTAGCAATGTGGTATTTAGATATATTTAAATAATATTTCATCGTGATTTGCATAATGTTAGATGCTTGGAAATTGATGAAAATTTCACTGCTAATATCAACGTCCAAAGATGCTAGGTTATGTTCTTAAATAAAGGTATTGTATTTAAAAAAGAAATTACTTCCTTATTATTTTAACACTCGGATTTGATAAATCATTTTAATCTGCATTCCGAGAAATCTGATTTGGAAGGAGCACATGATGTGTATGACTTATTATTTTTATCAGAAAAAATAAATATTTGGTTTTTTACATTCAAATTATATTTCTTTGTTTATTCATTTTAAAAAAAAGTAAATACAAATTTCTTGTATATAGACTTGTTTTAGTGAGTAAACAAAATACATTCGAAAACAAAATACAGTATGTTTTCAAATTTTGTCATCTATATTTGAGTGGTTTATTGCATTTCATGCCCCCAACCTTTTTTTTTAAACTTTACCTAGGATTAAAATAAAAATTTTGCGACTTCGTTATGCATTTCAATACTATATACAATTTAACAATGAGGCTTTTACGTTGATGTGACGTTTCTATACATCTTTAAGTATTATAAATAACTATTTTAAATGCTGTATTTACTCCAATTCAGAATTTTTTTAGAAATTATGTTACATTTGGGTTTTTCCCTCTGTTCGCTAATATAACGTTTGAAAACGAGTTTTATATATTGTTACTCTTCCACAATAACTTGTAAGAGTCTATGTGTTTATTTTACTGATATGTTGTTGTTTTTTTAAAACACTTGGACAAATCAAGCTCGCTAGCCGACAGCTATGCGAAATTAAGTCAGAAAGGTGCACTTTCATTTAACCAGAGCATGTTGAGGTCAACGTACGTCTTTGTTCTAAGACTCTTCCGATAGATGGCATCACCAGAGTATCCACTCTCTCTATTTTGTTATTGATCTGGATGAGAAGAAAAATTTCTCCAAACCCATAGAAACTGCTCAACGATCGACCACAAGATTTTCAATTCCACAGATTTAACGAGCACGTATATCGCATGTACTGTGGGTCTTTGGAGACATTAGGAATCGAACCCAGCCTTTCCGGACTGAAGGCTGATGCCCTAACCACGATATTACCTGGGCCTTTATTTGACTAATATATCTTTTATTTACGATTATCTCTCATCACAGTAGCTGTTACATTCATGAATGAAATATTACGCGTCACATGTGTTATGGTTTTTGGAAATAATTTTACTAGCCTCAATATCATTAAAATTGTGTCGAGATTAATTCAAATTGTATTTGTTTTTACATATAAAACAGATAATGTCCCCTTATTAGTCATTTGTTGTTGTTTTAATCAGTCAATTTAATCATCAGCTTGTAGGACATACCACAGCTTCTAAGACATTTGTTTTTGATAATATTTCTTCATTGACGATGCATTTCAAAAATTTGTAAAATTAAAAACTATTAAATTGAACTATATGATAGAGAAAAAAATTCTGCGCTTAGAAAATTTTGAGCAGTTTTGAGTTCACTGAATTAAATAAAATTAATTTTTGCCATTTAATCAATTACTATAAAATTGTGTGGATCCTCAGTTATATTATCATTAGTTCATGTAAAAATATTTTGAAGACAAATTTGGGATATAATGTACATATATTATGAATTAATAGTTAAAAAGCAAATAAAAATGCTACTTTATTTTCTGTTATAAAATAATCGAAAGTTGAAAAAATTATAAAATACAGAATACTGTATAAAATATAAACTTCAGTGAAGAATCTTAAAATCATTATCTCATTGGTTAATGTCACTCCTTTCCAATTTTGATAACGGGACAGCTTTAAAGAATATGAAATATATCAAAGGTGTATAAAACAATGCATTGTTTATTATTGAATGTAGTACATTAAAAAATGTTATTTTTGCTTTAAAAAATATGCATGCAATCAGTATACATTAGTTTAATTGAATCTAAATATAAATTTTCAAATCCGAAAAATATTTTTTAAGCTATTTTATTAAATTTACTAATTAATTGTAAAAATTGAATGCTAAATTATAGATATTTAATGTAGAAGTTGAGATTCCTTGCATCGAATAATTCATTTACTTAATTACAGTTTAAGTCTAATCCGTCTTATTTTTACCAAAATCTTCTCAATGGATAATGTAGTTATTAATCATATATAAAAATAATTAAGTTCACTACAGTTGAAACTATAAATGTTGTTTATATTTATTACATTTGCTAAAGTAGTAATGTATTGCATACATTTACACATTTCGAAATATTTGTACAAACATAACTAGTTTTTTGTGTAGTATAATATTTTTTCTATGAGTAATTAATTTTTTTTTTCGATGCAATATAATTTTATAGTCCTTCAGCCAAAAAAATATTATAAATTATCTCTTAGAATGGTCTATTTTGTACAATTATGAAGTTTTGTCTTTCAAAACTTTATATTCATGATAATAAATATGGTGAGTAAAATATTTATGAAACTTGTAAATTCTTGGGAATCCGCCACAGCCCTCAGAATTTGTATGTAACGACGTACCTCACGGAATATTTGATTGTTTACTGCGAGGGGAAAAAATAAACTCCCATTTGAACGGTTGCGAAGGAACATAATATTTATTGCGAGATTTCTCGGCGCATCTTTACTTTTTTTTCCACTCGTGTTTTTGCAAGGAAGATTCTTGCAGCCATATACTTATTTCCAGCATCTCCTTGGCAAAAGAGGCGGGAAAATATTCACGTGGGAATAAAAACCGATGTTCATGCGGCGATGATAATTCTCTAAAATATTATGCTTTCGTCAGGTTGCAAGTGAAGGTGGGCCATTTTTTATACACGCGTTCCTTGGGGTTTTTGAGTGGCCATGTGTATGGATGTTCTTCCCTTTCGACGCTAAGTCCCGTGTTCTCCCTTGATAGATGACCACTGGCGGACAACAATAGCCGTATGTAGATGACGACAGATGCAGGTGCGTCCATGGGAATATATCCGCTCGACCGATCTGAATCTCTTGTCCCTCCCCAACCCCCAAGGAAGAAGAAGGAGGAGGAGATGTCCCTGTAAGAGGTATTCCCAGCAAAAGGGTGTTGGTTGACGCCGTTTGTTTGTTTTTGCTGAAAACAGGCATCCATTATAGATGAAGTCTATTTCCATTTGGGTGATGTAAATGCATCTATCCCCAGGCATGAATTGATGTATGTATTTATGTATGATATTTCCCATCTGTCTCGGGCAGCGATGTGCTGTATACATTTGCTGACGGTTGTCCGTCCTCCTGTTTTGTTTGTTTCCCTGCTTCTTGGACCCTTGAGGAAAACGATCTTGGCTATCACCCACGCCATCCATTTTCCCTTTCTCCCCCCCTTCAATCCGTTCTTTTATCTGCTTCAGTTTGCCTTCGGGAGAGAGTTTTTTGGGTGCTCTTACACGGGTTGGGCATAAACAATTCTTGAGTGAAAAATTATGCTAAAGTTTTCTTTTTTGTTGTTTTCTTTCTTACATAAAAACATTGGATAAACACTTAAGACTGCCGCATTCCCTTACCAAGATTATAGATCTGTAAACTTAAATATAGATTTCGTAATAGTCTCTAATATATATACACAAACTCGTAAATGTTATTTAAATATTTAGGTTTCTATATTATTAGCCTGAATACACTTTTATAACAATGAATATTTCAAGAACTATTCTGATACCCATTATTTCAATTCTTCAGAGCGAAAAAATTTTCATTGATTTATCGAAAGAGTGAGGATATCTTGGTTAAACCAATTTCTTGTGCCAGTGAATTTATGTTGTAATGGAAGCATTTTATTGATTTCTGTTTGTGTTTGTCACCTTAATTGAATATATAGTATTTTACTTTAAAATAATGACTCACAGCGGATTATTATTAATATTTGTCCGCTAATATTAATGTATAGATTTAATCACACGATACTAACGAAATGAAAACCGCCAGCTTTCTTCTTAAATGACGAGTTGTTCACATCCTTTCACAGTTTAATATGAATATCTAACATTTACGGGGTTCATTCTCGCAAATAGTAACAGTAGCATTTCAATGTTATTTGCTAGTTTGTAAGAATGTATGACACGTTAAGGAATGCGTGTTTCTTATCCCAGTTGTAAATGAAAGCTTCACTGAATTTTGGAATGGAGATAATCATATTATGATGCCTATCAAAAGGATAAAAAAAGAGTGATTTTTCTAAAATAGCTAATGTTAAGTCATCTTGAATTTTAAAAAAAATGTCATGCGATAAACTTTTCTCTTGTTTTATTCTAATCAAAATTTATAATGATTGTATAAAGTAAACTATAGAATTTGTGGGGAAAGTTTTAAGACTTAAATTTTTTATGTAGAATTTATATTTTAATCCAGTTAGTGTTTTCAGTGACTAAAAAATTTACAAATAATTACAAAAACCGTATTAGCTTATTATAATATTTTTTTAATACATGGTATTTTTAATTCTCAACCCATATTTTTTTAACCTATCCATTTTCTCAACTTAAAATGTTCAATATGATTCAATTAATAAGCCCCATGCTAGAAACTTATATTTCTTTTCCAACTTTTCAAATCAAAATGAAAGTGAAATTAAATGCTTTGCAAATTTGTTGAAATTTTTACCGGTCAAAGATCTTCTAGTATTGCATTTTCTTAGATTACTTTTGTCATTTTTGCTTAAAGTGTTATTTTGTCAATTTTGAAATCAGCAAAACTAATTATTGTGAAAATAATATTTTATGATATTTTTTGATGGTTCACCAATTATATTGAACAGTATGAAAAAACATAATATAATAATAAGTCTTTCATTAATAATTAAAACATAACATAATAAGTCTTTCATTAATAATTGAAACTGAATTGGATCAAAAGCGCTTACGTTATTATGAACTATTATATTTTTAATGAAAGAAAAAATCTTTTTGCTGTACTTAAGTTTACCCATTGATAAAATCAAGAATATTTTTTTATGTTTAATTATTCACAAATTAAAACACATTGTGTCAGACAAACTCATAAATAATTTTTGATTATTAATGAGAAAACATCTTTTGTTTTTATTTTCATATTTATTTATTCTTATTTTCAACATATATCTGCTTCCTCAATTTGCTTAATATTCAATGTAAATTGTTTTCATAAAAAACTTTAATCAACTGCTAACAGAGTATAATTATCATTAGGTAAAATATTTATGGTAGAAGATTTTAATTTTGTTATTAAATTATTAATAATTTAATGATAATCATAATTTTCACTAAAAATCGCAAGAGAAGTAAAACATACTTACATAACAAATATTTACTTTGATAAATGTTTCACTTACTGTACAAATATGCTCATTATTTTATTGTACATTTCAATGCAATAAGTGATTATCATAAATTATATTTTTAATATGAATGTATTAGTTAAATTATTTACCGCATTAATTACTTGGATTTGATTTGTACCAAATCTGATTTGATATGGTATCACGGTTACAGTTATGCTAATTTAGTCGTTTAAAATTTCAAAAAGTGTAAATCAAAGAAATTCAAAAAGATTTAAATTTATAATAAATATTACTAAATTTTAATTTTGAATTTAAAATCAAAGGGCTTAGTTTGACATTTAATTTTTCAGAAAATATTTTTTTTAATTATTACGAAAATTATTGATTCATTACAAATATACCCTAAAAATGTTTCTTTTCGGATAATGATGTTATTACTGTGTTTATGAAAGATAACAACTGTAGTAATATAATATTTCTGATATTCGGATCCATCTGAAAATGTAATTAATTTCTTAATTGTTTACTTGTATGTTTGAATTCATTAGAACTTTACATACTACGTCATGACATTTTTAAATTTATAGTATAAAAATGGTTATGTAATTATATGTATATTGTTAATAGAAAAATATATACAAATTATTTCGAAAAGAGATTTGTTTTACTGTAAAAAAATCTTACATATTTTTTCTTTCACTGTGAATCTGCCCTAGAGTTTGCTGATTAACGGGAGCTAATAAGTTTTGTTGTCCAAGTTGGAATCTTGTCGGAATTATGCAACTTAAATTCTCCTTGAATTTGCATGCGATTGGGCATCAGAAATTTCCCTCTTCCTATTGGCTAAAAATAAATATTTAAATATGAATGTGAATTTTTTTAGAGGGCTCTATAACACAACTCTGTAAATTGGGTTACTTTTTAATTTATTGAACTCTATGTAGGTGTTACTTTCCAGATTTTTTGTGATTTTTCCAGTTTTGATTTCATTGCTCATTTAAGTAATCTTTGTAATATTCAGCTCAACAAATTTAAAATTTTATTTACTCAATTTGGCTTCTTTCGAGAAATACAAAGTTTTTTGTGTACAAAACTCTTGTGAGGCCTATCTTGACAAATATTTCTGGAACCTGGACGATGACTAAGTTGGAAGAAAATACTGTAGAGAGATTTGAACAAAAGATTTTAAAGAGCATTTGTGGTGGTGTAGAGGAGAAGATTTAACTCAGAATTATATAGGATATATAAATAAACCTGATATTAAATATATAAAATTAAACAGAATGAACTGTTTATGAATGAACAGTTTCTTGCCAATTCTCATGTACTTTGAATGCATATGGCAACACTGTAAAAAAGTTCTGCATTTTCGACTTTTTGAAACTAGAAAGCGGGGTGGACGTAGTTAACATGGCCTAACTCGGAGGAGTCAGATTTTTTACAATTAAAGAGAGTTATTGGTGGTCAAAGATTTTTCAGGAGTCGTCATGGAAAAGTCTTAAGAGGAAGGCATTGGATAACACTGGGCTTTCTGACCAATTTTGATGATGGTTTACTTAATTTGATTGAATAGAATTTTTTTCTCAAATAAAGTCCTTGATTTTTACATATATTATTATTAAAACGATATTTTTGCCTCCAACGAAAATGTAAACTTATTTTAGTTAATATAACTGTTAATATTAAATATTTAAAAAGATAAAGCTTTATGCATGCATGAGTAATTTACTTCCCCAAAAAAAGCAAATGGAGAAAAACAGTAATATTTTTTGTGTTTTACTTTGGACATCATGAAAAAAAAAGGTGGCAGTTAATGATATTTACTTTAGTGCCATTTGGCGACTTTATCGTCTGCATGGGCGAAATTGAAAAGCATCACAAGAATTTTAGATATATTTAATGATTTTTGCATGAGATCTCTTTATAAAAACCAATCGTACTTACCTTCCCATCTGAAAAATCGCCATAAAGTGAGATATTGTTGAGAATTACTAAAGCAGGTCCACTTATAACGCCGTCTTTAAAATTGCCTCGGTAGAGAAAATTGTTTTTCTTTTCGCAATAAAGGCCAAAGCCATGCTTAATGTCTAACTGCCACATTCCGTCATAAATATCGCCGTTGGCATAGATGTAGCGACCCTGCCCGTGCTTTTTGTTCTCCCACCATTCACCTTCATTGCAAATGAAACAATTAAGGAATCTATTATTAAATTGCATGTATGACATATTAGTTTACTTTTAAACTAAATAAATTGTTTCAATAAATTACAAATATCATAGTAATACTTTTTTTTTTATCTTTGTGTGTGAAAAATTTAAATGTCATTTATCTCATTTCTAGAATTTTTCTTTATTACCCAAGTTTCACTTGTTGTTTACATAAGATCGTATTAGTCATATTACATTCTTTTTAAATTTGTACTTATGTACTTGCATGTTAAGTGTTTGACTGAGATGTTATTGTGAGGATTTTGCTTATAACAAAATAAACCTCCATTCCCATCTGTCTAATGTAAAATTCATATATATCTAATAAAAAAATTACTTATCAGTTTTGCTCAAAGAAATCAACTATGTTTTTTTTATGTTATGTTATAGATAATGGGAAAATTTAAAAAATTGAGTTTTTTTTTTTTTTTACCTTCGTATCGACTGCCATCAGGGTATATAAATGTTCCAATGCCATGTTTGAGCCCTTTTTTCCAGTTTCCGGTATAACGCGCTCCTGATGGGAAAATGTATGTACCAAATCCATGTCGAAGACCATTCTTCCTCTGCCCTCTGTAAATTCCTGAAACTGGAGCTTCTTCCTAGGAGGCGCATTTTTTAATAATTATATTTCTGCTCTTTGCAATAGACTACATCTCAATTATTTGACACAAATTATTCCGGAAAATCAACTTTTTTGAAGAAACAATTATTTATAATTGACAAGCAAACGAATTATGGCACTGATGCCGTATAATCCAGAATGAAAACTCTGAATTTTTTTGGTGATCAAGAAATTTTGCCAAGGTATTGTGACCTTGGCAATGATGCAAATACTAGGGTTGCCAAAATAGAATTTTCTGCATAATTCTTATAGGTCTCCATATGTATGACATAATAAAAACCAGTTTACCAAATACATAAAAAAAAATCCACTAAAAAATCACCAAACTCAGAATTTGGCATCCTGGATTATACAGCATCTATGCTCGAATCATAAGTTTGAGTGTAATTTTCCTGTATGAATTAATTAATATTGTATATATATAGCAATTTGTTATTATAATTACTTTTGATAGGCTATATAATAATGGATTTCAAAATAATATTTTGATTACATTTTCCTGAAATGTATTTCACATGCATCTTATGTAACGCAATATTCCGCAACAGGAAATGTTTTCATTCTTTTTTCATTGCCATATAATTAATTAAATATAAGGAAAACAGTGTATTAGGAAATATAACTGATATCTAAATTTACTTTATAATGTGTGCTATATTAAAATTTTAATTTAAAAGAAAAATCAAAGAAATAAGATAAAATTAATACTTATATTTCTGGTTTTGAGGAAAAATAATCTCACCTCCTTGTTAAAATTAGTTCTTTTATATTTTTTAATCTTTACTTCAAAATTAAATTAAATTAGCAAATTTCAAAATCAAATATTCCTCTGGAATATCTCAGTTGTTGAATTAAATTATTCTACTTCTGAATTAATCTATAATTTTTCTTAAGTGTAAATATATAGAATTATTTTGCTAGCAAGATACTCTTATAAGAAATTTTCGATAAATATATTCTACTTTTGGACTAATGTGACAATTAAGTTTTAACTTTTCCTATAAAAAAATCGGCACAGGTACCGTATAATCCATGCGCCAAATTCTGAGATTGGCGATTTTTTGGCGGATTTTCTTATGTATCTGGCAACCTTGTTTTTGTTATGTCATACATATGGAGACCTATAAGAATTATGCAGAAAATTCTATTTTGGTAATCTTAGTATTTACGTCATCGCGCACGTCACGAAACGTCATCTTGGCAACATTTCTTCATCGCAAAAAAAATTCATAATTTGGAATCATGGATTATACGGCACCTGTACCGAAAAATCACAATATAATTTATGAAAAAGATTTAAATTAATAAATTTATTATTTGATAACAGCTTGATTTTAAAATATTTCTTTCGCTAATTACAAAACATTGATATACTAATAAAATTTTACAAATTCTTAGAAATATAATCAGATTAAAAACGAATTAGAATAATGGCCTCTTTAATTAAATTGCGAGAATAATTTTTTAAATAATATGCATTTTTTACTCTTCTATTATAAATTTAAATTTTACCTAAAAATATAATTTTATTCAGTATTTCTAGATTATTTTGCGAAAAGATTTAAAATATACAGAGCAAATGATAAACGTATGTTGTATTCTATAACAGATCTGAAATTACGGCTTTTAATTTATGACTCGGTTCTAGTATAGTCAGGGGAAAGAAATATCAATGTCTTCTCTTTATAAACGTAAAAATAAATTTTTTACGTCTGTAAAAAATAAAAACGTAAAAAAACTAATATTTTTTTCCATCTATTTATTAACATCACTTAATCGGCGCCAAGTTAGTGAGAAACCAAGGGGCACCCTGAAGTATAGGCCACGGTATAAGTTTGGTTCACTTCTTGATTAAATAATATTAATTTTTTATAAACGCAGCGTAAAACTTACTTCTGACATATTTTTTTTCTATTTGATATATTCGTAATTAATAATCAAATTGTAATAATTTAAAAGAAAGAATTTTCTACTTTCATTCGTTTTAAAATTTTGAGTCTTTAAATAATAAGATACTATTTTTATCTTTTTATTTGTTCAATGAGATACATTGTTTATTTTTTATTTGTGTTTGTTGACAGACAAGTGAATGAAACTATTGCAAATTATATTTAAATAATAATGCATTCTTTTTTCCTACAATCAGAGAGGTAAGGATTTTATTTTATTGTAATAATTTCAACAATCGCTTTTTTGTTTAAAGAAATGGGAAATTGAAGAATAGTAATTCAAAATTAAAATATATTTAAATTAATTTTATTTATAATATTTGATAGTTTCTTCAGATGTAAAAAACATTTTATTTTTGCTAAAATATTTGTTGACAATTATTTAATGGCCTTTGACATTCAATATTTTTAAAAATTCTGTTATAATAATAATAAAGATTGTGTGAATATGATATCTCTCGGTTCTTATAAAAACATTAATTATTATCGAAGCGTATATGGATTAAAAATAGGAAAAAATTTTTAAGTTCTCTTTCTGTATCTATATTTTACGAAAATTTAAACTGAAAATAAAGTAAAACATTTTGATTTCGCTCTATTATACCAATTATTTTTTTATATTTTTGTATTTTCTTTAACACTTTTAGGGACATTTTTTTAGTGACAGCTTTAAAATTTTATTTTAAAGAGATTCTTAATTTTAAATAAAAGTTGTTTGGCATTCTATACTTACTATTTTTACACAAAAAATTTAAACGTCTATAATTTACTTTTCTATGATTTGAAAAGCAAAACATGACATTTGTACAAAATTTTCGAAACTATTTCATATTTTTTGAAATATAGTTTTTATTTTGATTATTTTATATGAACTTCTTTTGTCACTTTTTTAAAAATAGTGCACTTTTCATGTTATTTTTTCCTATGCTTAAAAAGATGGACTTTAACGTGCATTTTACCGAATTCATGAGCTTCTTATCAGCCTCCTAAAGCCACATATACTTAGAAAAAAATTGGAACTGAACATCTGAATTGTTTTTATATAGCCAAGGAATCTCTCGGAATATTACAAGATATATTTTCAAAAGTATTTGTATGTTAGGGAAATTGTCTACATTCGCGTTACTTAAGATGCACTTGTTGATGAAGGTTTTCTGATGAAAATAATCTCCGCAGAGGATCTGTCCAGATGAAAACAGCTTAAGATTGCATTAAGTAAGCTGACATTGGTGGCTTAGATGACATAAAATTATCGCACTAGCTCATTAAATGTTACGCTGGTATAAATTTATTACATTATTGTCATGTCATTATAGCTGTTTGGCATGTTATTGCTGATTGTAAAAATTTTTTTTGGTAAATTTTTCCTCGTTTGATGTTTTCTAAGTGGAAAAACAGCGCCAGAGTCCATCCAATCTTTAATTTGTTATATTTGTGGAGTCCAATGGGTCTAGATTCGATGACGCTGTATTTTCAGTAAATCGTCATACAGTAGAACTCCAATTATCCGAACTCTATCTATCCTAATTATTTTCAGAATTTCAGAAAAGTAAATTAGACTGAATAAGAGACGGAAAACGAGAAACAATTTTTTTAAATACCTGGATGTTCAGAAGTTAGTGCTGAGGATATAGGAGAGTGAATTATGAAGCATACACTGGATTTCAAACTGCAAATAGTGGTCAACTTATTGAAAGGGTCGAGGTGGTAGGTGACATTAATGTCCAAGATTCAGTAGACACGAGACCATAATCTAGTGAAACGTTTGCTGTCTTTGAAAAACTGTTTTGAAGTGGAAGGAGCGACAGTCCAAATGTGAGACCACGTGTGAATTCTCAATGTCAACTGGATGCATGACTCAGTTGGTTGCCCGAAAACGGATGAAGATAGTGAAACAGCTTACTCTAGCAGAGATGTTCAGCAAACAGTGACTTTCACTTACAGCGCCGTACGTAGATATACTGTACAGCACTTCTAAGTACCTTAACATGTAAGTGTGTTGCCTTTGCATTTGATTGATTAAAAAGTTCTTTATGTAGTTTTTCTCTCATTTTTAACATACAATAATTAAAATCGATTCCTTTTATCGAAAAAATCCTGTTATCTGAATGGGGTCCGGTCTCAATTGATTCGGATAATTGGAGTTCTACTGTACTTCCATACAGCAGTAGCATTTTCTTAAATTAATATAAAAAAAACTCTATTGTCTTCTGGCATAAGATTCCTAATTTGTTTGGAAACGGGTCGAGAGATTCTCTTGGCTCTTTTAGCATTCAATTTCTGTTCCTTTTCCATAAGCAAATCCGCTTTTCATTGTTTATTGGCGGCGCAGCGGAGCACGAAAAGCCCGGAATGACTATTTACAAGCTTTCTTCTCTTTATCACCCTTTTTTGTTACTTTGGAGCTCTTCCGCGCAGCTTGTTGATTTGAATATGAAAATCGCGTCGTAGCCTCTCCACTCTAGTCACGCGATCACGCACTCCGAGAACAACATTGTTGCACAAGAAAAAGAGCTGCACAGAGGGAGGGAAAGAAGTGTGATAATAACGATAAACTCTGTGTAACAGGAAGAGGGGGGGGGTCGCGTCGTTTGGCCGGGTGCTTCGGAATTTGCATGAACGGCTATTGTTCTTCTTCTCAGTCGGCCTATTCATGAGCACAGGCGCTCTCCCTTGCCCTGGTTGCCAGGCTGTTTATTTAACTGCGCCAATCACATTCTCGTTACGCACTGGCTCACTTCTTTTTTTGGACTATTTTAGAAGGATTATATCATTTAACATCTGTAATATGTGAATATGAAATTCGGTTGGAGAGAGTCCAAAATTCTCATAATTTTACCTATTTTTTTAAATATTTTTTATGTAAAATTGATGTAACTGAAAATAAATAAAACAGCTAAAAAAATTAATTTTTCTCCACTCCTTTATCAATAATAAGATTTCTGCATTTACAATACCGCTTGCACTTGACTGTTTGCTATAATCAGTAAATTATCTATCAAATCTTTCGTTCAAACTAGAAATTTATGATGTAGAACGTTTCTAATGTCGTCTTATTAAAAAGAAGTCACATATATGTCTGTGTATTCATAGAATGCAAGACAGACTTGAATCTGAAACAGCCGTGAAAAATAATGTAATGTTCGTTTGGGGCTTACCGCTTAAAAGACATGCGCTTGCGAAATCCATATCGAACGCATGAAGTGTTTAATTTGAGAACGACTCGCTGATCATTTCTGCAATCCATTTGACCCTTGTAAGTAGGTATTCTAACTTTCTTTTTTAATATTTCTTAACTGAATACCTTATTTCATCTCGTTTTAAACATTCGCAAATCGTAATGACTAAAGCTTGATTTGAGACATTTCTTTATAATATCTTGCCGGAACATTATGAATATTACTGAATTAAATTATTACTTATTGATTTATTTACATTTTTTCGCATTTAAAAGCTTGAAAAAAGTTTTATTCATGAAAACTAAAAATGTTGAAATTGAAGCATATTATTTTTTATGTTAGCTTTATTAAACATTATTTTTTATGTTACCTTTAATAAATGAATGTAATTTCTTCTTTCTGTTTTTTTAAAATTGAATTTGGTTGTTTAAAAAAAATTTCATCCTTTTATTGTGAATAAATATGAAATTCTAAATGAATTCATTAATTACCATAATTTTTGCGAAAGAAGCGTCGTGGCGTGTTTGAAGTTACCAGGATTTTTACCGATAGAGATAACTTACACACCTAAAATATATAAGTGTTCTGCTAAGGTTTTCAAAATAGGCAGAATGGGTGTGGAAGTTGGCGAAAACATGGCCAATATGTCAGTGTTAAGTGATACAGAATTGTTATTCCCAGATATGAAGAGATTGCATGTCACGAAAAATGAAGGTGACGGCCTGCCAGATTCTAACTTTTTAGGTTCTAATTTATATCAGGATTTGCGAAATCTCTGTTATTCAGATCGCAAAGAAACAAATTTGCTGTAAGTATTTACGTGAAATTAAGCTAAAATTTGATTTGTTTAGGTATTTAATAGCTATAACCACAAGCTGTGCACCGAATGATAAACCCTCTGGCCTTCTGTTCAATAATTCGAGGATTCGGTTCTCGTGTCATTTATGGGTGTTTTTCACCGGTTCTGAATCTACTTTAAACTGGTCTAGTTAGCCCTTGTGCTCCAAAAATGGTCGTTTTTGCGGCTATGCTTTTCATAAAAGCACTCGTAACTTTATTTTCTACCGCACTTACTCTGCACATGGTGTTATGGTGTTTTTGGTGCAAGTTTACTTTTTTCTTATCTATTTTCCACAAGTGCAGCATTTCTTCCCGAATTAACAGAATTCAAATAGATATAAATAGAGTTCAAATTAATCTGACGTGATTTAAAGGCCAAATTCCAGCTAAAGGATCCCGAAATCTTTTAATTAAAAATAAATATGAAGAAAAAAAATAACAGCCTATTCAGTTAGTTTTAAAGCTATTTGGAGTTAAAAAAAATTTATTTTTAAAACTAATATAAATTAAAATAACTTAATTTAATATGAATGGATTTAAGAATGAAAAAAATTTACAAAATTTTAAAGTTTTAAATTTAAAATTTTAAAAGTTTTAAATTTTAAAGTTGGAACCAAATTTTGTAAAGTGGACTGTTTAAAATTTTTGGAAAATTTTTCCAGAAACTGATGTTGATTCCTAGCAAATTTTAGTTTAGCACCTATGATTAGTTCAATATAAAAATATTTTTGAAAACCAATGTGTTATGAATAATCGATGAAAATTTAAATTAACTGTTTACAAATTAAAGTTAACTATTTTAAGTATTACATTAATTAATTAATGTATTGCATTTGAAATCAAATACATCAATTTTATATGAATAAAACTATATTTGATGAAAATTTTGATTTATAAATTTAAATATTCATAGTCAAAAAGTAAAAATATATTAGTTTGTAAAAAAGTCCGTAAGATCATGTTTTCAAACTGGGAATTCTTTCTGGTTTTCATAGATTCTAACAATTTGTCAAGTATTATATTTATATGTATATATAAATTTTGTTTTATAGTTTGGAGATATTTTTATAGCTTGGAGTTAAATATTTAATGAATTCCTAGTGGGTGGGCGTTGGAAAAAAGTTTAATATGTTGTAGTTTATTGTAACTGAAAAAAAGGACATAGATGCACAATTTCATATTAAAATTAGAATTATTTTTAATAAACACGTCAAGAATTCATTTTCATTTTGTTGTTTTTTTCTTAAATTTTGCATCAAATGTTTTATTTAATTTTATATTATTTAATAAGAAAAATTCATGTATTCATTGAAGCTTTCGATACACATCAAATAGACACATTAATAATAAGTTTGAATAAATAAATACTGTTTCGTGATTTTGAATTTACATTTATTATTCCATCCAGTTCTTAACTGCGTGCAGGGAAATTGTCAATTCAAAATGTAGCAGCATTCAAGGGAATAAAGAAACTTTAAGGTTAAAATGTAATACCACAGAACTGTCAAGTTACTTCTGTAAAATATTTGTTGCATTTAAAACAATCCTTTTAGAAAAATAATTATTCTCTAATTTGATAATAAATGTCTTACGTCGTATCTGATCTAAGTTTATCATAAAAATGCAATGTCCTGTGTAGAATTTAGTTGAAAAAAAAAACTCCTTATTTATATAATGAGTTATTTTTTTATTGAAATCGTGAATTTTTTTAAAGAAATGCTTGGTAAAAACGCTTTCTTTAATAAAGGCTTTTAAATCAATTCTAGCTATTGCAAAATTTTCAAGTTAAGTAAATACTTTTTGTCTGATGCAATTTTTGTTCATCTTAACCTGTTCATAGGGTTAATGTTTCGTCGTAGTCAATAAATTTATATAGACATTTAGTAAAATTTTCATGTGAATCAAAAATAATTTATATAAAAATTGAACATTATTCTTTCTTGTTAAAATGCATTTTTAAAATTAAAATATTGAAATGCAAGAGAACTTTTATTTATGAAGATCATCCTTATTTTTAAAATATCTTTAAAAAAATATTTTATATGATATTTAATAATTATAATTATATATATATATGTATATATATATATATATATATAGTATATATATATATATATATATACATATATATATATGAATTTTTCTGTAAATGAGATGATGTAAACAATTTTTCGGAATTTTCATTTCATTCCGTTTTTTTCTTTTTCAATATTCAAATTCAAATTCGTTTTTCATTTTTGATGCAAAAATAACTTTTTTGCATCAAAAATGATTCCTATCAGGTTTTTCTGATGATAGACTTGATTTATTTTTTGTGTGAGTTTTTACTTTTCGTTTTGATAGGGCGTCATGTAATATGATACTTTTTTCTGAAAACCTAATTTCCGTTAACTTCTGCCCTCTTTTTTAACCATTAAAAACTGGTTTCTTAATTTCTTTTTTTATGCCCACGTCCTTGTTGCTCAATGGTGAAGATGCATTTCATTGTTAGTTTAAGTTTTTTTTGTTTCCACCTGCTTGATACAAATCAACCCCACGCGGGGCCAACTTTTTTCCTTCTTCTGAATAATAATTACTTCGAGGTGTTGCGCGCGCTTTTCTTACCCCCTTTTATGCACTACTTTTTTTTCTCCTTTCGCTATTTTTTTCCCTGTCAGAGTCGTGAAAGACGACATTTTTTTTTCATCTCTGATTTATTTCTATTTTTCCCTAGTCCAAGCTCTGCGAAAGGAGTGTGTGGAAAGAAAATAAAAAGAAAAAAAAATCATTAGTGTAAAAAAAAAAAATTCCCCTTACCCCAGCGACTCTCCTTCGCTCCTCCCCCAAAGAAAGAGGAGAAAGAAAAAGGAAAAAAAAAAAAAAAGGCGAAAGAAACTTTGCATGTCGGTTTAGTATGTCCCGGGGCAGTGGATTAATTGGACAGGTTTGGCTGACCAAACTCCCCATTGCCGGGCCTCCCCTGCCAGGCGTGCATACATACATGCATGCATGCTGAGTGGATCGTCGCTCTGCCTCCTTCCACTCGCGCTGCGAAAGTTGCCCAAGAAGCGCGCGCTCGCACTCATCTCATTTGACTTCGACTCTGTTATTTGTCTATGATCATCTCCGCGGCTGTGGATGTACGGGTCT
Source organism: Latrodectus hesperus (assembly GCA_037975125.1). Taxonomy (NCBI): domain Eukaryota; kingdom Metazoa; phylum Arthropoda; class Arachnida; order Araneae; family Theridiidae; genus Latrodectus; species Latrodectus hesperus. Next base: position 25,559,436 of record CM075857.1, read on the forward strand.
GGGCGGTCACGTGAACCCTTCATTTGGGACTGTCGTCGAAGCACCCACGAAGGTAAGTCCCTTTGTTGATGTTGACAGCTTCTTTTTTCCCGCTTCTTCTTTTTTATCACACCAGGAGCTCTTTAAAATGGCCTGTAAACCAATCACAACACGTTTCACTCCGTTGGGGGCGTATAGGGGGGATGGAAGCACTGGTCCTTTCACATCGAAATCTTGTAATTGTTTTGATAAATCGTGTTACTTCTTCATTTCTAACGTTTTTTTTCTTTTTTTTTCCGGTTTATGACTCGCCATGTTTCTTTGATTGTTTATGATACTGATTTTGGTTAGAAAAAGCATGTAAAATTTTAAAAAATATAAATATTTTAACTATTAATGCACGGAATTGTATTTATACATAAATTTAAAAACAGAATGTCTTCAGTTAATAAATATTGCCTCACATATTTTGCCATGCGTTTCTTTGCTTGAAATTAAACTTTCAAAATGAAAATTTGTGTGATGTTAAATGAGACATGTTTAAATTAAAAGATATATATTAATTATATGAAATTAGTGTTAATACTATTAATATAACTATAGATAATCTTATAAAATAATGCTAATTAATTTTTCCTAATTGGTTTTTTGTAATGTACAATTTTGATAGGCTGTTCCTCTGTAATCATGTAAGTTGGGTGCTCATTAAATTTGCTATATATTCTTCCTAGTCGTGAGTGCCCTATTATATACTTTATTTCTATTGAGCTTGTTCTGCTCGTTAGCTCTACGACATAGTTTTTGTTTCTTCATTTTTTTTTCAATCGATTGAATCGGTAAAGACCGAATTCCGATAAAGGTAAAGGAAATTTGAGATATAAATAGTAGAAATACAGAGTTAAATCTTATACATTTATATTCTTTGTTTATAAAACATTCGAGAAAACGAGAAAATGTGAATTGTATTTTTAAATAATAATTAGCTATGTAATATTGTGCAATTAATTACATTGTTATTAACTGTGATGTCTTATTTGTAATGTGACTTAAATTTTTTCTGCTTATTATATTTATAATAAAATATTCCATTACTTGTATGTTTCGTCAAAATTAGATGTAATGGTTTGAATTGATGAAAGTTGAATTTTAAATACACGATAATGAGAAAGCTTAAACTTTTGTAATATTACATATATGTGTGTGTTTTTAATTTAGTCCATAATTATGGCATTAGAATATGTGAACATAATTATGACATTAGAATGACAGTAGAGAAAATAATTATGATATTTAAAGTTGCTTTATCACATTGGCCATTTTATTTGCTACTCGCCTTCAAAATAATACTTTTCTGGGGAAAATATCAAAATTACATTTCTTAAAGTAAGATTTTAAGCATTTGCTTTAAAATTTTAAATATCTTAACTTAAAAAATATTTTGACTTGAAATATAATAAGTTTGACTTTCTGACAACGGGTCATGTTGATTTAGTTAAAAAGGATTTATAAGAAGATAGATCAATCTTGTTTAAATATTTTAAATTAGTTTCACACAACTTTTAAATCACACTCATGATGAGTATGAATATGTATGTGAATTAGAATAGTATAATGTCTGAATGATGTGTGTGTGAGAATCGTTTCCCACACATATTTTTCATCTGTCAAGCGAAAAAAGAAAAGGAAAAAAACTCCGCCAAATTGTTTTGATAAATACGTGAGGAAAATACTTTCGCGCGTGTTGTTTTCCGATAGCTGTGCATCTGAGATATTGACAAGGAATGCTGCCCGAAGCCAGCAGCAGCAGATTAAAGAAGGCATCTCATTATGGGTGAACTTTTGTTCTGCAGGCCGTGTTTTAACTAATGCCTCTTTATAATGGCGTCATCGACACAGAGCCGTCATTCCGCTACCCGATGGGGCCCCAAAATATGTAGGCCGAGGAGGAATGTACGAGTTGTATGTGATGAGAGAGCATCCATTTGCATCTCCACAGAAGGGTAAGGCTGCTTTCTTTCCCTTCTTGTTACTAAGGCTGTCTTTGGCTCACAGCGGCTTTTACCACCACTTCACACTTATTATTTTAGGCTACAGTTATGGTTAATTTATTATTTTATGGTATATTACTTTATACCTGCCCAATATTTATTTCCGAAAATATTATATAAATTCATCCTTTCCTTTACACATGCAAATCCTTTTTTTCGTGCAAAATTCTCACTGTAAATAATTATTTTTATTTATTTATTTAGTTTTTTTTTTTTGAAAAAAAAATTAATAAAATTTTATTAACAAAGATTTTTGTAGAAAACAAATTTTAAAGCTTCCTATCCCCAAGAGATTTGACACTATGAAAAGTCACAGCGAGAAGAAATGTTCAAAGTAATTAGGTCAATATGAAATATTTAAATTGCTTACTTTTTCCCAAGATTTATTACAGTATAATTATTTTGTGTAAACAATAAAAATGATCAGCTTTTTTTGACAGAATTTCTAGAATTTTAGAATGGTGTATTTTGTTTTCTATGTGTAATTTTTGAGTTTATTGAAAAGGCATTTGTCAAACGGTTTACATGGCATATATAAGTTACGTGATGACTTATGAATCTTATAAATTATGTTGTTTTCAAGAGAGGGGAAGAGAGTGAGACTATTGATATAAAACTATTGATTAAGATTTGTATGAAATATTATTTTAATTTTCTTCTTGTTAATGACAACAGTACTTGCGCCGGATTTGTATATTTAGCAATAATTTTCAACTGTTTGCCAAAGTTTTTTTTTTTATTATTTATGTGATTTAAGTTTCTCCCAAATAAGATAACTAAGAAAATTTACAATCAGATTAAGGACAGAAAAAAAATAATAAAAAAATTTATTTTATAAATATCTTTTTTTTTAATTTCGGATAAACTGTTTATGGTCTTCCTAGGTTGAACATTATCTTTAAGATAATAAACTTTGGTAGGTACTTTGAAAATAAATTATATATATATATATATATATATATATATATATATATATATATATATATATATATATATATATATATATATATATATTTATATATAACCCACAACTCTTTCCACTATGCTTCCCATTTTTATTTAAAATATGGCCTTTTTCTATCTCTTTTGTAAGTCCATCGACTGTAGAACGTGTGCCACTTTTAGGGGTACCTAGAAAGAATACTGCAAAATTTATTTGTTTCGAAAGCTTCTTTCCTATAACACGAAGATGGTTCAGGCTTCCATTTTTTTACATTTGCCATATGCGCGGCGTCTCGAATTCCCTCGAAACAGAGAGGGAGGCATTTGGGTTTTATGAATAAATGCACAGAGTAAAAAGCATACGAAGTGCGCATGAATACCAACCAAGTCGCGGCGGGTTGGCTGCAGAAATGGAGAAGGCGCGAATCGCCCCTCTCGCATTACCTAGTCATGACGACGGCTTGAGAAACTTTGGTCCGGCTTATGCCTACCCACTTTATGGTGTTTCTTTTATTGGGCCCTCGTTTCATATTCACGGAAAAGTGTCGTCCCACCCTCCCAGGTGTCAGCCCTCTACAGCAAGAAGGAAGAAAAATGCTGATCCATAAATGCATGGCGGCCAAGTGACCGTTTGGAAGCGCCTTCGAACTGAATCCCATCTTTTATGTATACAGATCCTTCTCGCTCGCCCCTTATCTCGCGCTCCCACGGCCATCGCTCGCAGAGATCATATCCGTGCGCCCCATCATTGCGGAATAGATGAGCCCGCTCTCTGTTTATTTAAATGGACGCTGCTGCACCGGGGCTTTTCGGCCCTCGCGAAATGACTGTCCTCTTTTGTTGCTGTTGATCCTTTCGCGTCGCCTGACGGATATGAATGAGTAAAACTTTGAAATTGTTTCTCAAAAGAACTTTTCCTTCTCAATCCTTTGATTCAGTTTCAGGTTGTATGTATGCACACTGCATTTTCTAAATAGGAGTGAAAAAAGAGGAATCTTGTTTGAATTTTATTTTCGATGTTATTTCAGTTTTTTTTTTTTTTTTTGTAATCCCATTATTTTTAATTATTATTTTTAACTAAACACTTTTGTGTAACTTTCTCATTTTTTTCTGATTGCTATATTCTGGAATGTTTTAAAATTGCTAGAGAATGGAAACATTGCTTAAAGCTGTTATACTTTGTATAACTGACAAATTATACTGATCTATAAAAGCACAACTGAAACGAAAAAGACTCAAGTTTGTATTTATTGCTCATAGAAGTAATTAAAAGTGTTTTTCTCCTCTTCAACAGTTAGTATGATGTATAATGTATATTTTATTACATTTTCAATCTCGAAAATAATTTCATTGCCTCTTGCTAGTACCTTTTCTTTTAATTTTACATTGTTTGGCATTTTTCATGGTTCCGTTCCATTAAACTGTGTTTAAAATAATCAATACACATAAATCTAAAAAAGGCCGCTGGTTGTTTCAGGGCGTCATTCGATAGGTAATGAGTTCGAATCTCTACTTCCGAAGACTCGTCGTGTTCACTAAAGGCGGCTTGGGCACTTTATATAGCTTGTGTTCCCAGTGTTTTCCAAGTGAAAGGATTCTCTAGGGGTGACAGGTCAAGTTCTGGGGACGGTTCTCCGGAACCCTGAATTTCGAAGACCAGCAGCTCCCACTGTTTCTGTTAAAGCCCAATTCTTGGCTAAAGACAGGGAAGTATGCTGGTACACGCGCATCTATATGAAGAATATGTGCAAGGGATAAAATTCTAACGATTACAATTTCAAAGCCATACATATACTACTTTTCTGTATCATTTGCCTTACAATCTGTAACTTAAGTGCGCACGTAGCACTTGGAGTGGATGATTTTAGCAGTAATAAGTGCTTAATGTTCACTATGTTTTATAATAAAGCATCGTTCCATATCTTGCTGAATCAGTACAACGCATCCAGAATCAATTGTCAGTCAGAATGAGGCTCTAACAGAGATCAACGAAACGGCATTATTTTCCTTGATTGCTTTGAATGCATGAATCATGAAGGCATAAAGTTCTCATAAAACACCTAGTATTCCATTCTAGAATCATCCTTGTGTTAACGATTGGTCGAAAATGAAATCGATCTACATCCATCTCATCTTTTCAAGCAGTTGCAGTGAATAATGTTATGTCATTCGACTGCAAGTTGTTCGGTTATCCATTGGAATTTGGATAAAATTTTTGCTGTGCCATTGTAGTTTTTAAATGTTACATTAATATGATTGTTATCCTGAACAGCTAAATGTTGTGTGCAACGACATATATTTCCTATCAAGACTTCATTCAAGCTCTACTTGATTTAAAAGTGGCAAATAAAATCATCATGCTGTCGGCTACTTCGTTAAGTGATGTATGAATATGATGTATTATAGAATATATCTTTATGCTCTATGTTCCATTTTGGAATAATCTCCTCCTGGGACGGGAAAAACATTGCACTTTGCTCCAGCCTGGAAAAAATACATCCATTTCTGTCATTCTAATAATTTCCACTTTTTCAAATTCGTTGATGATATTAAATTATTGCTGCTCGAGATGGTAGCCTAATGGTAAGCGCTCTTACCTCAGTTCAACAATTCATGGGTTCGAATCCCACCTTGGGATTGGATGTCCGTAGTAGTTCGGAATACATTTTAAACCGTAGTTTCCGATCTAATTGCTCCTTGTTTGCAAAAATACTGTTGAGCGACAAACAAAATCATTAAATTATTTAATTATTATGTATATTATTTATTTATTATGTATATTATTTTTATTATTTGTTTTTCCCCATTTATACTCAACATGTGAATGCTTATTAGGGTTCAAGAATAAATAAATATGTTTTACTATCTAATTAATGTTGCATTGATTGATTGATTGCAGAAATAGTGTTGCATTTGATATTTGTCAACTAAATTCGTCGCACGTATCAAACCAGATTCAATAATCTTAAGTTAGACATTAAATTAGAATGTATGTTTTAAGTCTCTTCTGTTTGTTTCCATGTACTTCGTTCCCTTTTTTTGTTAGCAATTTTGGAACAGGGATTTGTGCTCGCTAGGCAAACCAATGATTGATATCGCAATAACTAGACCGGTCATAAATACAACAATATGAAGAAAGAATAAAATAAATACAAAAAAGAAATATTGCAAAGATTACTTCTTTCTAAATTCTTTCTTTATATTTAAAATAAGTTAATAACTCAAATGTATAACTGAGAAGAAAATCAAGAAAAAGATAAAGAAATGATAATTAAATGATGTACTGTTATAATTTATGTGTAATATTATATTATTATTTAAATGATGTTCAAAAAAAATTTCAAAACAGAAACTACCAATTAGAAATAGCTTTCTTTTGCGTTTTTATTATGTGACTGGTTGAATTGACGTTTTTATTATGTGTCTTATTATTATTTTATTACATAGAGATATAATTTTAATTTATCTCTATGTAATAAATATGCAGAGATAAATATTAAATAAGATTTTTTTTAGAAAGTTATCGATCCTTTTAAATAGTTCATAAGCGATAATAACTTATGTAAATGCCAAATTTATAAATGAAAAATATGAATCATTTAAAAATAGGAAATATGAGTCATTCAAATTTATATTATTTTTGTACATACAAGTTTTAATGTAAAAAAGACAATTTTTATTACTGATAATTTATATATTTGTGCCTGACCCTCTCCGAATTATTGCGAGACCAAACATATGAGCGCGTGCTACTGAATTACATGTGCCGAAAAGGCTGTTGAAATTGCATGTTGGGCTCTTGGAGTGAGTGTTTCTCATTTTTATTCTTCTGAATTTGGTTGTACAACAACTCACACGCAAAATCCCTTTCTTTCGCCGTTTTTATTTTCAAGATTTTCGTTAGAAAACTTTTGACAGAGAAAAATATCCCTCTTTAAAATTCCATGCTCCCATATTTTTTTGTAAAATATATCCTTCTGTAATTTAATGTTTCTTTTTTTTAAAATAATAATTATTAGACATTTTTTATGATCATCTTTTAACGTAAAATTTGCCTTTTTTATTACTTAGGGAATTCGCATTATACCTGGAAAAACTTGAAGATGTACTATTCATGTTAACAACAAATAAAATGTTATGATTTTATTTTATTCGTAACTAATGCAAGGGAGAAAGACGAGCTAAAAAATTTTTTTCCTTGAAATATTCAGTTTTTTAAATGAATATATATATATATATATATATATATATATATATATATATATATATATATATATATATAGATATATATTTAGATATATTATTTAGATTTTTTTATTTAGTTATGTTTATTTATTTTTAAAATATTCATCTAAAGGAAAATAAAGGATTCGATTATTCTTAACCTATTTATATATATATATATATATATATATATATATAATAAACAAATTCCTAATATAAAATAATACATAGTTATTTCTATCATAATTTGAGCTCCTCCTTATAAATAAGAAAATATTAACAGCCTTTATTCCGAATCAAACTGTTCTCTAAGAAGTACAATTAATCTATTTACTAGCCTACAATAGATTTTTGTGGGCATCAAAATGGCGGATGCATTGGTTTGGTTTATTGTTGCTTTATTTCTGACTGACGAGATTTGATGCTTGGCTCTCTTTTTCCAGAAAGATTATTACTGCTCTTACAAATGATTTGCTTGCTCAATTTTATTTTACTATCGCTACAGAAGCTGTTTTATTGTACAGTTCCAATTGATATAAACCTCGGGGCGATTCTGTTGACCAAGCGTTCTGAATATTACTGATGAAGTGTTGAAGGAATCATAAATGTCTCTGCTTCTTCGTCATCTTTTTAACAAAAAAGAAATCTTTGTTTAGACTGAATCTGTTAATTCCGATACTTTTTAAATGTTAAAGATTCTTTACACCACGAACATTTCTTATCAAATCTCGAAGAGAATGCTGAAACTTTCATTTGTATCAGATGATCGTTATTATCTCATTTGCTCGATGATAAGCGTAAAATTCATTATATTAAATACAGCAATATTTTTAATAAAGCCTTTATTAGTCCAAATATATATAGCCAAAGTTGCTTGTATATTTTTTCCAAGATGATCTCTCATGCTTCATAGCTACATTTAGTTTTTAGTTTTTTTTATGTTCATTTTTAAAAATTAAAATACTCACATTTTCTTTAATTTCTGTTTTCTTAGATTTTTAAATTTTGATTCTTTATATTACTTATATTTCTTCAATAATAGGCAATCAAATCGCTTTAAATTTTTAGAAAAACATTTTATTGGCGTATAAGTTCTAGATATATTTAAAAAGAAATTTATGAATAAATATTTCGTGATCTGTAGTTTCTTTATAGGATGATAAGAATAATACATATTTTGTATCGTTTCATAAAGCTAAAAATGTGCTTTCAGAATATGTGAATACCCGAAACTTCTTATTCTTGACGTTTATGATAAAAAATTCTACGTATCTTTCTTTCTGAGGCTTAAATTATTTTTTATCTCTTTGATTCCCTCAGTGAAAAATAAATTTATCTGTCTAAACAAATTTTCTTTTATCCATTCCTCTCCACGAAAGAGTTTTTGCCCACTGTAATATTTGCATATATTTATTGCATTCAAAAATTTATCTTTTGAAGTGAAAGAAATTGAATTCTCTTTCTTGCTACTTTTCAGCCATTCACATTTTCCAAAACATTCCTTTTTTTCTCCCTCAGCCGGAATTTTATTCGGTATAAAAGATTACATTCGAATCGCAAATTTTGTTCCTCTTCCTGGTCTTCCGCGATATATTTACCGCCTCCTTTAAATGTAAACAAATTGAAAGCTGGAAATATTATATATTCTTATATAGATTGAAATCCCTTCTCTAGGCTTATACGTCGGCTGAATAGCAATGCCTTCCGATTCTTCTTCTCTGTGTGCTTTAAAGATTCAGAAGCAAAAAAGCAATTTTCTCGCGTCCATTCAAATGAATGGTCTAACCATCGTCATATTTGATTTGGTAAACATGACTTCCAAAAAACCTAAATAAGTGTGTTTTATTCAATAGAGTTCTCTATGAAAATTTCATGTTATCGTCCCTTTTTGAATTTGAGTGCGCTGTTTCCGTGACTTTTTCTCCATATTCAATAAGTATTCACCGCCTTTTCATCCTAGAATATAATTTAAACTTTTCAATAGATTTGGCTTATTCTCTTGCTGAGTTCGAATTCTTTTTGTAAATCTACATTTATAAAAGTTGAAAAATAATATAAATTGCTGCAAATATATATAAAATAAAAGTGATTTTTTTTTGTATTCATTTTTCTGTGAACATTTAGTATAATAAAATACGGGATTTTTTTTTATGAAATTAATTTGATTTGATAAAATGTTTGTTTTATGTCAGCTTGAGTTACACTTGCTTTAACTTTCGTTTTGTTGAAAAATTTGTGAAAATTAACTCTTGATTGATATTCCTCGTTATTTTAGTATATTAATAATAGGGTGTTCCAGGACGAAATGCTCTAATTTAAAATATCTGTTATGTAACAACTTGTAAAATATATAAAATGTATTCGTCGAACTGTGGAGACCCAAAATTATGAAATTCATGAGCTCAATCGCATTATTTCTGCATAAGCTTAATGAGTGATACGGCAAATGTCTGATCAATACTATCATTTTATAACTTAATTGTACAATTGTATCTATAGTGTGCTCTAAAATCCAAAATATAATTTACGTGCAGCACATTCCTTCTCCTACATACCTCCAATGATAGATATTCATAACAGTAATGTGAAGCGGTCATTGTGTCTTTGGATAAACTACTTCTATAATTCCTCATTTCCCCCCTCCCCATTTTTACCAGTTGCACAATATAAATGTATAAATTACTATCAAAATGAATTTGATATAGAATATTATATTAATAAACACATTTCCACTAATAATCTCTCATCTTGGGCATGTGAAAAGTACTTTGATTGTTTATTATGTTTAGTGAAACTATTTCGAATGTGAGAATTTTAGCTCTGACATCCTGCATTTTGCATGGGAAACTAAATATTTAATTTTTTAGAGTGAACTACTTTGACGACTAATCTATATCATATAATAATATAATCTATATCATGCAGAAAATACTGATGAGGGCAAGGTCTTCATATATGGTGTGCCTTGCTGTTTCTTGATTGCAGTTTCTTGTTAAAAAAAGTCCTTATATGAAGATGTTTCCCGAAAGGGTGGCGCCTTGTGATAAAGCCCACAAATATATGCATTTTCTGTTTTGGGAATTTTAAGATTTCAGGTGCAATGTCTCAGAATGATCATAAGATTTTACTTCTGTAGTATGATTAGCCAAGGGAATAACTTTATTTCTACTGCATCACACATTATTATTATTGCTTATGATCTAACTTAAAGTCTATGTTAATGTTCCCACGCGTATATTATTCCACCAGTTTTTAAATGCACTGTCACGTAGTCACTTTATGAAGCCTGATAGATTGTATGCATTCTTCCCCGTGCTACTTCGGCAGGGGGAGGGGTACGGGGTCCACGAATGAAGTGCTGGAGAAGAAGAAAAAGCGGGAAAAACAAAAGGCGGGGAGGGTTTTGCTAAGAGCAGTTCTTGAAGTCATTTCTCACCGGTGAATTATTTTATCTGTACCTATCCGTTTATTTTCGGCAAATAGGTAATTCCAATAATAGGCGGTTGCGAGTTGCTTCTGGGCGGCGCCCTGTTGTGCGCTCTTCAGAAACACGATGATTGTGCCTAATGGACAATGCTCTGCCCCGCCGATGAGAAAACTTCATGTGTCACACACCTTGCAACTGTTAGGTCGCCTCTTTCTGTAACTAAGAGAGAAAAGTTTTCCTCTTTTTCTCCTCTCCTCCGCTGGTTGTTTGTAAAAAGCTTGTACTGCAAGACAATTTAGGCGGTGGGGGTGGAGGGAGGCGGCCCACTCCGAGATGGTTTTCAGGAAGTCTGACAGTTGTTGGCCAGTGCCAAAATTGGTATCGATCAAGAGTCGAAATTCTCCCTGCTATTACACAATGGGCAAGCGTTTTTCATGAAACAAAAAGTGGAAGTCTTCCTTTTTTTTACTCAGTCGTGTGTGTTTCTTATTCTCCGGACGTTTATCTCTCTTAACTATCGATGTATGTGCTTCTTCCGTCGGCCATTGTGACTTCTGCAGCAACAGAATCTGAAAATGTCCTCCGCTTATTGGGGAGATTGCTTATTTTAGAGCGCATTCAATGGGAGTTTCTTTTCAGGTTTACATATCCTAGACATTTGCTCAAGGAAAGAAAATTAGAAACCATTCAGGGCAAGTTTGTCAACAAAGATCCCCATCTGCTTTTTGCCTTCTCTCCTCTTTGCTGAAGAGTTGTTTCTTTTTATGTCGCCTTGGCTTGGCTGATTTGTGCTGTTTTCTCCCCCTATTTTCTGTTTTCCCATTGAATTCATCCAATTTCCTTCCTCATAATTTTTTTTAAATAAAAAGACATTCATCTTAATTTTAGTTATAATTGTTATTTTATGTATGTTAAGATTTTTCCCCGAAGAATTAAAAAAATAATATAATATTTACTCATTTTAAATCTGTAGGAAATTCATAATTTTTAAACAGTTACAAATTTCCAAAAAATTATTAAAAAATGTTTTTATTAAAAAAATTACAATGTCATTCACTATTTTCTATTTACAAGACAATCTCATACACTTCCCCTTGTTTTTTTCAAATTTTCTTACTTAGTTAATATTATTTTCTATTCAATTCTTTCGAAAGGTATTTTTGAACTTGCAAAATATTTTTGATTGGATTTGTCTGATAGAAGATACCTTTTGAGAAGTATTTTTTGCCAAAGGCTCCTAATCCAGCACATCATAGTTTTATTTGTTGGGCTCACATACTTTGTTTATAAAGTCTGGCAAACCCTCAGTGTAGCTGAAGTGTACTGTAAATATAGTGGGAATAGGGAAAGGACATTACGTTATGTGATGTTTCTTTTTGCTTCTTGCATGTGGTATTTTGTTGAAAAGTCCCATTTTATGAAGACATTTTCTGAAAAACTCTTTGCATTATCAATAAAGCCCACAATTGTTCCAACTTCAATCTTGAGCACTTGAGGATTTCAAAGATTCATTGATGATCTGATCATTCCTTTTGTTATGTCTTTATTCAGAGGATTCAAATGAAGCTTTATTCGTCTCTTTTTTTTTTTCTCTCATTCGAAGAGAACTTTCGTTGCAATCTTCATGATTATCCACAGCAAAGTTCCATACCTATTGAACTAGAAACAATCTTTATTTTTCATATTTATCTGTCTTTTCATTATCTTTAACTTCTTTTTGTCCTTGTACACAGGGAAGAAAATAAATCCTTAGAAGGTCTAAATGTTTTTAAACTGTAAGTAATTGTTATATATATATATATATATATATATATATATATATATATATATATATATATATATATATATATATATATATATATATATATATATATATATATATATATATATATAATGCAGCTTAAGTAAGTCATAAAATAATGCCATTCAAATAAGGAAATGCGATTGATTACTCAGCTACAATTAATATTTCATTTCAGTAGAGTGACTTTGAACAGAATTTTAATCATAATTAAATAATTAGCATAATTTGATCTGTTTCTTTTTAGTTATCGTCTCAAAGTCATGTTTATTATAATATATATATATATATATATATATATATATATATATGTATATCGGAATGACAATTATATGCATAGAGACATATTTCTTGTTTCTTCATGTTTTGAAGCTTTTTTCGTTGATTCATACTGTCATATCATCTCATAATTATTTATATAAAGAAATAGATGCTTCATTTTGAGATTTATTTTGATTAAATGAAAGATTTATTGTGATATATCCAACAATGAAAAATGTTATTAATTATTCTTTACACTTTAATCATCAATAAAATATGAGATATTTGTGAAATTCTAGCTAAATTACTTCGTCTTTAATCCATACATTATTTAAAGATGCAAGGAACAATAACATCATAGTATGTAACGTAAAAATCATAACAATTCCTCATACATAAAACTAGTTCCGTTTTATAGCATTTTAGTCATTCTGTGTATTTTAAAGCCATGTAAGTGGATTTAAAAAATTTGTCGTGAGACGTATTTAATTTCCTTATCGATTGCACCTCTTCCTTTGAACTTCTTCTTTTGGCCAAGTATGTCTATAGCCTTTTGGATTTCTCCTCGCCTCCCTGTGTTGTGATTTTTCTTCTTTGTGGGGGACAAATCGTCATTTGAACTCGGATATACTTTGGTTTCTCCCAAATCAGTAACCTTTGATCTCGAGTCTATTGCTCTTCTCTGGAACTTGAAAGTGTCAAAAAGTCTCTAATGGTGGGACATTTTCTTCTGTCCGTCTCCTTGCACCTTTTTTTCCCCTCCAGGCAACTCGTTTTTCATTTTCTGCTTTCTGTCTGAGATACTTAAATTAATTGTCTCGGTAAAATATTTGTGCATGCGTTTTGTACAGGAAGTGTACTTCAAAATCGAAATTGTGTGGAAATATTGGAATTTACATATTCATTATTTTGTTAAATTTTACTAAACAATTTTTTCATACAACTGATTAAATTTTAGTATCATTGATGTATGAATTAGGATTTTTATTTAAGGAATTTTGTCGTACAGTTTGGAGCAATTTTAAACTAATTGTTTATTACAGTGTTTTATTATACAAAAATGTTTTCATTTTAGGGCCTTTTTTAAATTTATACCTATTATATTATTGTAATAACAATTAATTTTCAGTGAGAAACTGCATAAATCAGCATATGATAAATGATACTTCATATGTTGCATACGCAGAAGTTAATTATGTAATTCATAATTCATGTTTATTAAAACATATCAAGAATCAAAAGAAATTTGTTATACTTTACATTAATCCGACATTCGCCTTGTCGACCAATATATATATATATATATATATATATATATATATATATATATATATATATATATATATATATATATATATATATATATATGTCTCATGTATTTTTTAAACATTTTAATACCACATAGAAGACTTGAAAGTAATTTCTCTATGTATTCAAAAGTATGGAAAAATTTTCGTTTTTATTAAGCAATAGTTTCATACATATTAGTAATCGATGTTTACTTTCTTTAAGTAAATTATCTTGGTAAATCGTATTATCATCATTATAGAATTATTATAATTTCTTATGTAATATAGAAAGTTAAAGCAAAAAACATTGCGAAACCTTTTTTTTTATTTTTATTTATTTTGCTTCTATTCCACTTTCGGCATTGATTTTTCTTTTGCTTTCTGGATTTTTCCGGATTTTATGTACAATTAGGAAAATGTCCGATATAAAAGCAATATCTGATTTTTTGCCAAGAAATTATTAAAATCTATTTTTCGCATTCAGTTATTGTGATATTAGATTGATGTGACTCTTGATTTTGTGCAACAAAATATCTTATCATGTCATTTCTTCTACCGCTGGGACTCTTCCCAATATAAATTGGCTTCGTTCAAGCATTTTTTTTCCAAGTCTTGTTCTACGTGGATAGCCAAACATACCTATTAACTTTAATGGACCAAAATAATGCACTTTTTTCCGTTTTCCAAAATTTCCAAATGAAGTTGCAGGATATAAACTCTTATTCTTAAAATCTGAAAGCCATTACTAAAATTGAACATTATTGCTCGAAATTTTCCGTTTTTTGTGTTTCCATAAGACAGAATTGAACATTGAATAAGAAACTCATTCGGCTTTATTCTTGATTTTATCTGCAGGGCTGTTTCCTTCTTCAGATTTGTATGGATTTCTTTCCATTTCTCAGTCTTCTAGATTAGTGTCGGTGATTGTATTTTTTTCTCTGCGCATGTTGATGGCTTATATGTCATGTTATACTGGTTACAGATTCAGTTAGCAATTAATTTAAGTATTTATTTATTGTTCGCACAATTTTTTTTATAAAATGGAGCTTTATATATGGGACAATATGTACATAAAGTTTGAAAGATAATTAGCTAGGAAAGCACTATCCAAGCATAAAAAATTTTGATTTTGAGAAGAAATAGATTTGTCTGCGTTGTTTGGTTTTGTATTCATCATTTTAAATATCGTAATTTTAAATTACATCATTTTGGCATGTAAATATTTAAAAAACGTGCTTAACTATAAACATTTCGAAAGTATCATATAATATAAACGATAAAAAAAAGCTTTGAAACAAAACCAGTATTTCTTAGATCAGTTTCGAGTGTAAAGCAGTGCGAGTGCTATTTTCAGACGTGATGTTTAAATTAAATAAGAGATATAACTTTAAATTGGTTTAAAGTAATACTTAAATAAAAGAAAATACAGATATAGATATAAAAATACAGATAGAAAATATAAGAGGAAAATATTGAGAAAAAATTAAAAAGTTATTGTGTATATAAGAAATAAACTTATTTTTTGAGAGATTTTGCTTAGTTTCTAAAATTTAAGTGTATCTTTAAAAATTTAATATAATTGGAAATTTTATTTTATTAAAAATTGGATGTTGACAGATTCTTGAAGGAGTTTACTTTCATTTGCAACAATTATATTTTTTTTATAATTTGCTTTTTTATAAATGATTACACTATAATTTGGAAAACATTTTTTGAACGAATATAAAAAATTCTGATTCTCAGTCGTTTATTTCTTGCATTATTGACTAATTATTCTTGTAAACTGAATGTATTTCCATTTATCATTAATTGCAATATCTGGTTTTTTTTTCACTTTGTAGGCACTAAATCAGATAATTTCGCTTTTCACTATTGTAATTTAACTGTAATACGTCGTTTCCTTTAAGAGCTCGCCCATTCATTTGAATACCTGTAATTTTCTCAAAATGCAGGACCAGAGCATTCCTACTTTAAGGTGGTGAAAAAAAAGTGCCTTCCGTGAAAGCAGCCATTACAGAACTACAAATAGATTTTCTGGGAGTGCTGGCCGATTGTAATAACATCCTAAATAAGAAAGAATCATGCGGGTTCATGTAAATAGGTTGTTGAAAAAATACCCTGCATGAATATACAGCCCTGAGGCAGCTGCCTGAGCAGTTCACTCTCTTCTCTGGAACCAAACATTGGAAAAACTAATTTAACTTGATGATTAATGACAAGGGGGCATTTCCGAGAAGGAATCGGGGGTTAAGGGGTCAAAATCTGGCTCAGGTGCCCATGTCTCAGTAAAATGCTTCTTTATCTATTTATTTATTTTTTACCTATTGCTCTCTTTTTTATAAACGTTCTTGAAATATGCAAACATTTTTTTTTCATTCCTAAAACCTGTATTATTAAATAAAATTTTAGAATTAATTGAATAAAAGTTTTTTATCCAGGAATTTTTTTCAACCGACTTCGTAATAAGGCTTGTAAATATTCGAACTTTATTAATTATTCCACCAAATAATTTTGGAAGACTCAAAGAAAATAAACAAATTCACAGAAAATATCATATCGCGCTACCAAAATATGATTTGTATAATTTCTACTTGTTAAAGAGTCGAACATTTTCCTTTATTGATTGTTTATCATCCTATATTTATGATACTTTTAATCCTTTATTTTAATAATTCCTTTTTCTTGTATCTATCTATCTATCTATCTATCTATCTATCTATCTATCTATCTATCTATCTATCTATCTATATATATATATATATATATATATATATATATATATATATATATATATATATATATATATATATAAAATGCCTGGTGGCTTAGTGGTAGTGTCTCACGCTCCCAAGACACAGGTCCGAGGTTCTATCCTCGGGTTGGGAAAGGTCGACTCAGCCTTTCATCTCTTCAGTGGGTCGGTAAACTGAGTACCAAGCATGCTTAGGGACTAAACACTGGTGGTTTCGCATTTGGCTGACCACCTAATCGGGGCATATACTTCACACCCCAGGGCGTCTCTGTCAAGAATACAGAGATGGGCGTTGTAAAAGTTGGTCCTCATCAGCTGTCGTACCACAGAGGTTAGTAGTTTTAGTATATATATTGAGTATGGAATTATAAATAGTCAATATTTTTAGTGGATTTGACGAGAAAATTTTTTTTAAATGAAGGACTTTTATTTAAACTTACGAGGTTGTAAATGAAGTAAAATATATACCTAATATAAAAATCTATTTTTCTGAACTCAAATACTAATTTGGTAATGAAGAATATGATCGAAATGGTAGTACACTTCGGTGTAAATGTCCTTCAGTAGATTTGAGAGGTAGACCCAGAAACAATATAAAAATCGAAAACCCTCTCAATAATTTTGATATGAATTCAAAAATATTACTTTCATTGAAGACAAAATATCTGGCATTATTACAAATACAAAATGTTTCTAAAATATTAAAAATATTTAAAATATTGTTTTTGAAAGTGTTTATTCAAGAATTCTGAATATAACAATAAAATACATGCACAGTTTTTGTCTTTTTATTAACGTTGAAGACGAATTAACTTTCTATTCAATAAAAATGTACGAGGAAAAGGAATCCTTTTCTGCCAAAACAGTTTCAGCCAGCTACTGTAATAAGTTGGCTGACATTTATGTATGTGAAAGAACCTTTAATGAATGCAGCTCTTCAACTTCATTGGATGCGTCATTTATTCCACATTTCTTCCACGTCTTCGTTGTTATTCCGCTCCCCAGTACACTCCATGCAAGTTTTCTCCAGCTTCCTTTATGCTTGAGCAGAAATATTTTCTGCCTCGATATAAAAGTTGCTTGTTTTAGGCGGCATATTATCCCATGCACCTTGCACTTGATCGTTCGTGCATTGCTAAAAGCCTGCTACAATGCCAGTTGAGCGGAGAGATGAAATGCAGGGATGTATAATCCGGTATTCGGATATGCTTTACGCCGGCCAACTAGCTGCACTCCCCCCTTTTTTCGCTTCTATAATCTCTTACTACCTTTTCTCTCTTTTTTTCTCTTTACTCCCCCACGACCGCCCTCGCCACTGGTCATCTCCTCTCTCTCCCCCATCCAGCTGTACCAGGGGAGATTGAGAAACAAGGCTGGATGGCAGTCATATGAAAATATATATAAAAATAAAATTTTTAAAGAACCAAGATTTCTAGTGCTGATAATAATAGAAATAAAAAAAAAACGCAAGCATTTTTTCCCCTCCTTTATTTATTCTTAGATTCCGTTTGAAGGGACATAACCTGGGATTTAGTTTGTAAGAGGATAACGTCAAATAGCAATTTTTGACTTTTGGATAATGCAATTGGAATTCGTTTCCTCAATGAGATTATGCTTTTTTTTGTATAACGAGGTCTTTTCAAAACCAAATTTTTTAGTCGATGAAGACTATTTTAGAGATTTATGCCTCAGTATGTTTTCTTAAATTAAAATATTTTATTGAAATTTTTAGATGCTGCTTTATATATTTTTTTATTCGCAATGAAATATTGTTTTTCGCAATGAATGTTTATTCGCATTGAAATATTGATTGTAGAATTGAACCTTTTTTTAAATTCCTTTAATACGCAGTAATTTAAATGACTTTGTTGTCAGAATTTAAATTACTTTATCAGTTTTTTAAACTACTTTAACAAAAAGTGAGGGAATTTATTTATCTGCTGTAGCAAATTTTAACATTTTTAATGAAAAACTCAAAGATTTGTAAGGCGCTTAATTTTTATTATACTATTAAATTATTTTAAAGAAATTATGTATATATATTTTAAAAATGAGAAATGAATTATTTTAAAAATCTATATATGAAGTAAAATGTTTCTTATAAATTTTACTTTTATTGGACAAAATGATTTGAATTTTACTGATAGAGGGTAAAGAAATTAAACTCATTATTGTTGGCTGCTATTGAATTTATATGGGATTCAGAAACTCTTTGGAACTTTGTAGGAAATATTATTAGGCCGCCTTCAATGACAACATAAGCATTCGCACAAGTATTATTAAGATATTTTATTTAAAAATATGATTGAAATTTATTGTAAACTGTATATATATATATATATATATATATATATATATATATATATATATATATATATATATATATATATATATATATATATATATATATATATATATATATATATATATATATATTATGGAAACAATTTGCTTTTAAATATCCATAACGAATTTTTCAAATATATTTTGCAAAATCTGTGTATTTTAATATAAATGCATTTTATTATTTTTTAAAACTTAATTTAGAGTTAATGATTTTTCAAGTATACTTATCTTACATTTTATTATTTTTTATAATGGGAGAACTAATACGTAACATTTTGTTTATTTCATACCATTATCAATGTTATTAATTCAAAGTTTTTATGTGGTAATATTTTTTGAGAATTGACAAATTTTCCATTCATTGTGATTGAAACCGTATATCAAAAGAGATTTACTGAATATTTTACTATTAAGTAAAACTTTATTTACTTTTGATATTCTTAATGTTGATTGTCCTGATATTTTGCAGAAAATGGTCCTTAGGTAGGACTTCTGTGCTTAATGAGTTATCTCCTGCCTGATGCCTTCGGCCGGCTCTTTGTTTCTGCTTTCATTTCTCAAACTGTTCATAAGTGAACGCGTTCTTTATTATTTACACCTTTTGTCTATCTGGTGCAGCCTGTTGCGGTCTCCTGCCAGAGAACACACCTCTACCTCGGCAGGTGGATGTATAAAAAGCGCGATTTTAATTCCCAGCATACCAATCTGCGGTATTTTCCCGCCCATCTGCCGTCTAGGGAAAAATAGGAATGGGGGCGGGGGGTTGCAGAACGCCGTTCCACCTCCACCCAATCCCGTTTCTAAAAAGCATGGGATGTAGGAGAGAGATGCGAGTGTCGTTTCCATGGATACCTACCTCTGTAGATTTGAAGGCCCCGGTGACTAAATCACCCCTGTCCATTCACCAAGGAGCTAAGGAAACAAACCGTCTGGTCATTTCTCTTGGATTAGAGTTTCTGGAGTTTCTTGGGAAAGGGGGGGGGTGCGCTGGTCTGTATAGACAGAAATATATATATACAAAAACTTCGCATCTCCCCTTTTTCGTTACCATGGATACCTTGCCTATTCTCTCTCTGTACCTTTGCTGTACCATTGGCTTCTCAACTTCCTCTCTCAGATGTACTTATTTTTCGATTTCAGAATTTTTTTTTTATTTTGCTTTTTTTTGTGTGTACTGCGAATATCGAAGGAACGAGTGCTCCTCCTCCACCCCCATCCAACCAGAGTTCAATTCCTGTTCCTGGGTGTACAGATTCCTACCTTACAAACCGGCAACTTGTATTTTAACGAAGAACCGCACTGGCCACACTTAAATCCACTGAAAAATTATTGATCTGTTTTCCCCAAATCTCGATACGAAATCTAAAGAAATAAAGAGCCTGCAGAATGTGTTCCTTCGATAATCTCCTCTGTAATTAATTTCTTCTTTTATTTTATTTCCGTTTCAAATGGAAGCGCATCTAATAAATTAAATACGATGTTGCTTCTCTCTCTGAAATAACTCAAAATTATTTAGTTCATTTATATCGAATTAAGTGACTATTTTATAATTTAGTTTTATATTCAATGGCTTGTGTTTACATAGGATAACTTTTATTTCTAGTGAAATGTAAATAAGTAAATTGAAGACATTTCTTAAAACTTACCCACATCTCCATTGTAAAGCAGATCAATATATTATTATTATTTAACAAAGATCAAAATGCTTTGCAGAAGATATTAAATAAGTGCTTTCCAGAAACATTACTTGAAAATACTATTAGAGCTGTTCTTAAAGACCATCTCCAAAAGAGCGTTGCCTTCCCCCCTTTTTTCCCATGTTCGAGTCGACACAGTGTAAGAAACATTACTTAACAAGAAGGATCTGCATATGCATACGGCTCCGACCGTTGACTTCCAGACGCAGTTATGCGTGTCGCTCCCCGCGCTTGTCGCCCGATCCACGCTTGCTTGAGATACCTTTCCCACTGAGATAATGCACTGCTAGAAACAGAAATTCACAACAAAAAAAGTACCTGTTGATTCTTTTGTTGCCTCCTCTGAACAATCGCAAAGCCTTTTGAAAGAAACGCTTAGAGAGTTTGCTCACTCAGTAAACTTAGTAGCGCTTATTATTAATACATTTTTCAACATTTCCTTATTCCTGACGCATGTGATTATTGTTTTAAAATTATTTTTTATCAAAAATACATTAATATGAAAAAATGTTTAAATGATTGAAGAAATAATCTTCTAAAGAAGTATTTTATGTATGTTTTCAAAGTAATTCATTTGTGTGTAAAAAAATAATATGTAAAAATATAGTTGAAAATGAAAAAGGATATTAATGTTTGTATTTTTAATCTCTCTAAACATATTATATACTAGTTTAAAAGAACTTTGAAATTTTTTTTCCTACTTAAAAGTTTTTTATTTCATTATGTATACAGTAGGAGGACAACTTAAAAATCGACTAAGTATTCCCCGCCATTGTATTCATAATTTTTAAGGTGAGGATTATATTTTTTTTATTTATCAAACCTATTGAACAAGGAAAAATGTTTTCAATTCTTTTTCAGTTTATTTTACAATTTTATACTTAATGAAAAAATACATGGGGAATTCTTATTAAATAATTATATTTTTCTAATCTAATTAATGTGAATATCGCTTTCCTCATTTTTAAATGCTTAGGAATATTTTCCGATTTCTGAATTTTAATTAATTTTTAAATTTTATGTTTGAAATTTCTCTTCTGATCTCGAGCACACTGTTTAACCGTATGTGAAAAATATTTTTTTAAATATCATAAATTTATTTCTAGAAAAAAGATAATAAAATCAGCAATATTCTTTAGTGCTGATCTTAAATATCTGGCTTTTATTATTATTATTTATTTATTTTTTAACTCTTTGAATGGTGGTGTCATATAAAATAGAGAAAGTGATTAAACAGTCTTAATTCTTATCTTTTTCTTATCTTAATCAAAATCTTTCTTAATCTTGATCAAATAGCAAATCTCTTGCCAGTGTCCGAATTAATGTATATTAAAATGATGACTTATATACGAAAGTTATTTAATTTTATATTGTAGATATGCTCACTTTTTTGGCTTCTGAAAGGAATTGTACTTTTATGTAGCATTTTATTCTAAATGACGTATACAAATTAAGTTTTCAGCTGATTATAGTTGAATGGCTTAAGGAGAAGATTGATTTACTTTTACTTATATATTTAAGAAAGATTTTTTTAACTATCCATATTTGTACGCAATGTATAAAAATCTGGCTAATTTTTTCTTGAAAATATATTTACTTTATCATTTATCACTTTCTATTGTAATGATTTTTTATAAGTGTAATTTTCTTTTATGAAGAATTTTAAAACGAGGGCGAATATCTCAAAATAATTTACTTGTTTATATTGTAGAAAATACGATTCACTTGTTATTAGAGGGAGAGTAATCGTTTGGTTCCTTGATTTGATGCCAGATGGTAGTTTTAAATCTTCAATGTTTCGAATCTTCATATAGGAATAATAATTCAGAATTAAAACTTAATTTAAAATATTAAATGTTGTAGAGTTTTAAAAGAATTTCGTAAGTGTAAGGCTTACATTTGTAAAAATATTTCGTTCATTTTTAAAAAAAGTTATGGCAAAATTTAAAAAACAAATCTTATTTATAACTGTTTATTCAAAATTAAAAGAGAGTGTAGCTAAAAGATATTTGTTTGTTTGTCTTTTCATTCATATCAAAAGCAGTGCACCATTTTTTTATTTATTATTATTTTTTTCGTAGTAAATTTGCTTACATAGAATCATGCATTCAATTATTTTTTTAGAATCACGTGCAGAAAATACTATAACGTCTGAGGTCGAAGTGGAATGATATTATAAAATTTTTATTATTTTGTTATTATAAATATTATTTTGAATCTATGAGCGAAAGTATATTCATTACAAAACTTATATTTTTATCAAACAACTTTAGTGCTTGATAGTAGTAGTAAATCTTGCTAAATTTTTTGTTCGAGCTTTTGGTTTGGGACAAAAATTTTTTGGTTGAAAAATATTGATTTAAATTAAGAAAAATGATATAAAATTTCATATTTTCAGGTATCAAATTTTTCATGGCCCATATATTAGATTTGAAAATTCCATTTTTACTTATTTTTATAAATATCTATAAATATTGAACGCTGTATGTTAATATATATTCGCGCTATTCTTAGTTATTTTGCAACAACTATGCTTTTTAGTAAATCTTTTTTATTAAATTTTATCTTTACTTTATAAAAAGTTTCATTCCTTTTTTATTGAATTTGTTTTTGAAAACTTATATTTGTCTTCTTAATTTTCATCGGGAAATGGGGTTTTTTATTTGAGCTATTCATCACTTGTATGTCGATATTTAGATTTTCCTATTCAATAAAACAAAAAGTTAAAAAAAATCTGTTGGAATTACTCTGATATTATCTAATTTAGATATCGGGGCAGAAAGTTGTATCAATGATGGGACTAACACATCCCACCGCTTCAGGTCTATCATTAGAAAAGCCAATTCACTTGTTATAAGAAATCAGTTCCTCTTAAGTAGATCCTATCAGTTGGCACCCCCCCTTGCAGCTTGAATTTTTTGCTATCTTGTAAGCGCGAAAATGATTTCATGAAAAATATATTACCATCCTCATTATTATGCGCAGCAAAGTGAGGCGTGGGCATCTGCCATGGTAATTGCGGCCTTGTTTCCCATTTCAGTCACGTACCTAATAGTCGATGCTAATTCGATAGGCAGAGCTATTAGCATATTGAATAAAGCTACCATTTGCTCATAACATCTCCCTGGCTGCACTCCTAACGGTATTTTATCTGCAGCTGTTTTTACATCTTCTCTGTGTCATTCTTTCTTCCTCCTCCTTCTCCTCCCCCCTCCTCGTGTCGAAGTTCACGTTCGGTAAAAGCTGTGTCATGCATTGACGTCTTTAAGTCTTAAATTGGGTGGCGATTTGTTAATATTATTCTTGTTCAAAAATTACACCTTCCGGTATCTAGTGCTTACAAGTTTTATTTTCGGAAATCTAACCGCTGTATTTCAGCTTCATCATAGAGCATTTATTTTAACGATGAAGCTGTACTAAATGATGCAATATCTATTAATTATCATTTACTGATACGTAAAAAATTTTCATGTCGCTTTTGTTTTGTGTCCTTTCATGTAAGTAGAGTTAATTTGAGTTGTGTATTCAACACAGGTATATTTTCAATTAACATGGATGTGGTGTAAACTCATTGTTTTACTTGACAAAGGTTACGGTTACGAATAAACTAATCACGACATTGATATTTAGTTGGAAATTATGTGACTTATCCAAGAATGATGTTTCGGAATTTTATAAAATATACACGGACACATTCAATCAGTACAGAAAACAAAACTGGTAAAGGCGGTAAAAGATGCTCCTCATCAATTAATGATAAGAGAACTAAAAGACAAAGCTTAACGTAATAGAAGAAAATCGTTTTTGAATATAGAAGAAAGGATTCAGTGTAATATATGAAAAGTTTGCCCTACGGTAATTCAATTAATGTGGTCTGAATGCTAGAATTCCATGAGGAAGCATTGTTATATCAGATAGAAGGGTGAAAGAGTTAAAATGGGCTAAAATCCAATTAACTGGATGGTGGAAGAATCGGATAGTGTTATTTGCATTGAATAGGACACAAACTCTCTGTTCGGAAGTAGTGATAGGCTTAATATGCATCATAAGAAAAATTTATTTTCGATGATATGCATTTAGACCTCATTACACCTACAGCGAAATGTTCAGTTAATATGTGATGATGACATCAAAAAGTGTGGGCACAAACACACACAGATTATGTGAGATGTATAAATACCACACACATTAAGGAAATTCTTAATCCTAAGCGGAAGCCTTTAACGAGCTTTTTTATAAGAGGATTAAATATTTATATTTTAATAAGATTCAGTTCCATACTATGTGATACTGTATGGAAAGAATGGTTTCATGAAAATCATATTGTTTTACTGGAATGCTCCCCTCTGAAAATTTCTTATAAAACCATCTCCAATCTATTGAGACGGTTGGAAAAGTTGACTGAGGAACAACCCAACAATAAAAATTAAATAATCGATTTAATAATGGAAGCAATAACTATATCTTGGTTTCTCATTATAAAAGCCAATGAACTTAAAACGTTAGTTCACTCATTGGGAAAACATTATAATGTCATAATTAAACTTAAATGTTACTCAATTAAGTATTCACCGACATTGACAGCGCCCCTCTCTTTTTTGTATCTTTTGTCGTAAAAAAATGATTTAATAAAAGTTACTTAATATTTTGATTTAATTGTCTTTCTAACCATTTCTATTGTATTTTTTTAGAAAATCCTAGCGTTGTGAACCTTATGCATCAAAAACAATTTTTCCCCATAAAAATTTTTAAAATTAGCCGCTACCGTATGTGCTTTTATGTATGACACACTGAGAAACAATGCTCTTGAATTTCCTATTCCGTACAAATACATGGACATTTGTAAGGGTTTTCTTGAACGAAAAAAAAAGAGTCCTGTCACCGAATGTTGAAGGAAATGAGCGATAAGCTGCTGTATTCCTCGACGTAGATGTAGTGCTGTTTCTCATTGGTATACAAGTTATCATTAAAATCATTCTCCGTCATCTTCCATAATTCATGATTTGTTGTTGTGGATCGCATGTGTTAGCTGCACATCATTATTATGGCAAACATTCTGCCTTGGAGATGTTTATCGGCCTAATAAGCAGAAGGAGTCCCTTGAAGGGGCCTCTCGGAAAAACCCGAGCGAAGCCTCCTCACACGTGAATGAATGGTCGTTGCTACAAGTTCTCTCTGTCGTCATCGGGTGTGACGTCAGTGCCGAAACCCATCACTTACCCAATTGCGATGCCCTTTTTTAAACATCTCCTGTGATCAAAACTCATTTATTTTAAGTTGGCTGACAATTTGGCCTAATATTCCTTTATTGAAGATCTTGATTTACACGTTTGTCCAACTGGATCCAAGTATTCTGATAACCCCATTCGTCGAGGTTGTGGAAATGGGTGAATTATAATTTAATTTGTCTTAATTGATGTATTTGTTAAGCTCGAAAAAGAAATTATTTCTGAATCCATGCCCTGTAATATTTATTAAAATGAGTTTGCCGTTAATCACGCTAATTATGATGTAATTTTACCATTTTATTGATTTTTAAAAACTGCACTTGAAGTATTGAAAATTAAAAAAATTATTAATTAGTTATAGTCTTGAAAAAATCTTATTTATGGGATATTTTGAAGTAAAAATTCTTATTTTTGTATTAAATATTACATGTAATTCATCATTTATTAATATTTTACTTTCTTTAAAGAATTGTCTTTTGCCATGGTTTTTAAATTTGGAAACATCAATTTCTAAATATCATACCTTAAATTTTTTACAAATTAACTGCATGGAGACTTACCGGTTTATATACATTTTTATCTGTGTTTGAGGCTATACATATTATAGTGTCAAATAATATGCACTCTGTATAAAATCAATATTTAATATATATTTTTAATACGTTAAGGAAATTTGTTTAAAGGGGTGTTCACACGATATTAAGCTAAAAGTTGTGTCATTTTATGCAAACTACAAATAATAATTAATGTATAGAATTCTATAAGACTCAGCAAACCACCTTTACCATTTTGTTAATCAAGACAATCATTTTTTGCTTTTAAGAGCTTAAATCTCGAAAAATATAAATTTCTAAAACATCACTTGAAATCTTTTTGTATGTATTATACTATGTTACTTGTAACAGAAAGCTTAAAAAGAGATGAGTTTCATAATCATCGTTGTTTAAGGATGCACAATATCCATGAAACGAATTTTGTTAATTTTCCAATTGTGATGTAAATTTTGAACATTCCAGAAACGTCTTCTTGAACATTCGATTGTGTTCAAAAAATTTTGCCATAAAATCTATCTTGATCAAAAGAGTGCTACTTCACTTCTTAAAATAGAATTTTTTCTCATGAAATTAAGTGTTAAATGTTCCTCGTCGTCGTAAAAACGATTTCTTTTTTTTATTATCACTATGTTGTATAGAAATGGTTTCACATCTTATTATCTGAGTCTATATAAGGCTTGTGTCAGACATGGAGACCGCCTTAGCCATGCGCTGCGTATGATTTATAACTAATACTTTCGATTCTTGCATATGACAAAACGGCTTAATAAAATTGTGTGTGTGTATATATATATATATATATATATATATATATATATATATATATATATATATATATATATATATATAGATAGATAGATAGATAGATAGATAGATAGATATAGATATATAAATTTTTCGTAGTCTGATTGAAAACATCTGCTGCCAGTCTGTCATTCAGGACAATGAATAAGCTCCTACTTTTTAAACAAAAATGTTTTTAGATTTCTTAAGTTTTTAATATACTAGAACCGAATATATTACTTTGAATTTATTTCAGTCACAAGAGACGGCTTTGTCTAAAACAGATTTTTTATTTCGTTATCCATTATTTTACAACTCACTAAAGATGTGCAATGGTCTAGAATACTCTCTTCAAAATAAGAAAAAAATTCCATCTTCATATTATTATTATTATTATTATTGTGGATGAAGTATTGCTCAAATCAATATTAATCATTTTTCCTGAAATTCGAACTCTGAACAAGTAAAGGAATAAGTTAAAACACAACAAATTATATTGACTTAGCTTTAGCTTTGATGTAAAAAAATTAATTAATTTAAATATAAATTTCATGGAATTAAATGCATTAAGAACAATTTAACATATATGAATGATTATAAAATACTTTTGGTTAATATATATACATTGTATGTTTTTTTTCCAACCTTCATAAACTTAACATTAGAATGTTTGTCTTACCTTAACAGTTGAGTTTTACATGCTTCATCCAGATAAACAATATGAATGTATAACTACATTAAATTTCAAGGATCAATGCTAAAAAAATGAAGCCTGTTTCCGATTTCTCATATTGCTTCAAACCATTTTAAAAATAAGCGTTTAAAAATGATATTTATCTATACTAAAGTGTAAAAAAAAAAAAAAAAAAAAAACCACGAAAATAGTGAAGGAAATTAGCTGTAAGTGTGACCGAAAAAGCTAATATTACTATATTAGAAAGAAAGTTTTTATGAAGTGTTTTTTTAAACACCTCTTTCCTTAGAAATAATTGAATTCTTGAGAAAAATTTAGTGACTACCCAATAAAATGGTTTCAGCCAGGGCGCATGAAAAAATGCATCTGTATTTAAGACATTTATTTTAATTATTTAATTCATTTTTTTATTTTAAATTGTGTATTTTTATTTTTCACTCTGTTAATACTATCAAAATTAAGTGAAACAACTCTACCTACTTGCAACCAATTTTTTTTTCTGAATTTAAGATGTTTAACTAAGCGATGTTTTACTGCATTATAATTTAGCGTTTTATTTCATTATAATTTTACCACGTTAGTATATGTTGTTTAATGTACACTACTGGCCATTAAAATTGCTACACCAAGATGGAATGCAAATAACAGAATGATATTTATGGGACACATACATTATAGTGGAAAGAACATGTGATTAGATTTACAGGAAATTAGGATGTATAGATCTTGAGAAATCAGTACCCAGAGCAGCCACCTCTGGCTGCAATAACAGCATTTATCCACCTAGGCATGGAGTCAAACAGAGATTGTATAGCATGTACGGGGATCTCAGTCCATGCAGCTTCAACACTATGCCACAGTTCATCGACAGTAGTGGATGGTGAGTGATGGCGTGCCAATTGCTTGGCAACCATTGACCACACGTTCTCAATGGGTGACAGATCAGGAGAACGTGCCGGCCAGGGTAAATGTCGAACCTGTTCTGTATCAAGGAAGTTCAGAGCAGTACGGGCAATATGCGGTCGTGCATTATCCTGTTGAAACAAAGCATTAGGGAGGCCTCGAAGATAGGGCAGAGCCACGGCCTTAACACATCGGAAATGTAACGGTTGCTGTTCAAAGTGCTGGTAATGCGAACAAGAGGTGATCGAGACGTGTATCCAATGTCACCCCATTCCATCACTCCAGCAGAAGGGCCAGTATGGCGATGTCCAATGCAAGCTGGCAATGCGCGTTCTCCACGATGCCTCCAAACACGGATGCGGCCATCATGGCCCTATATACAGAACCGAGATTCATCTATAAAGATGACGTGATGCCATTCCCGCGTCCAGGTTCGTCGCTGATCACACCATTGAAGGCGCTCCTGTCTGTGACCTAGCGTCAATGGTAGCCGAAGTCATAGTCGCCGTGCAGACAATCCATGCTGCTGCAAACGTCGTCGAACTATTCGAGCAGAAACTTGTTGCCTTGCAAATGACTCCATTTCTCGACTCAGGGTTCGTGACGTTGCTGTACGATCCCTTGTGACCATGCGGATAAGATGTCTGTCTTCTCTGCTGTTAGTGATGGGGGGTCGCTGAGATCCTGCATGACGTTCCATATGATTGTCCTGAACCCATCGATTCCATATTCTTCTAACAGTCATAGGGTCTCGACCGACGCGAGCAGCAATATTGCGGTACAATAAACCGCAATCCCGGTAGGCTATAATCCTTCCTCGATCAAAGTCAGACACGTGCTGATAGGCATTTCTTCTTCTTACACGAGGCATTACAACTTTCTTTGCCGAAAATGACGTTGAAACACAAAATTGAGTATGAGAAAACTGCTGTCAAATCTCTGGTTTTATACACATTGTAAATGTCGCTACTGTCGCCTTCTTTGTATGAATTCACTGAAAATCTAATCATTTGCCCATCACAGCAAGTTCTACCTGTCATGCAAATTTCACGTGTGTGGTGTGCCGCTTTCCTGGTGTAGCAATTTTAATGGCCAGTAGGATATTTTATCACGTTAGTGTATAAAATTCGAGAAAGATAATTTTTGGTATTTCAAATAGAAATTTAGCTTTCGTAAATGATTTGTTGAAACTAATTTTGCGATTAAATTTTTAGTTTTTTTGTACTGTTAATATTTGAAGAAAATGAAATCATTTTTTGAGAAGTCACCTTGAAAAATGCTTCCACTTTATTCAGAAAATGCGCTCAAAACAATTGATGGTTGAAAAATGCCCTGAAAGAGGCTCTCGAAATAAAGGAGACTCTTTGGCATTGATCATTCTAATCACTCGATAATGTGTTTCAGGTGAATGGCAGGAAACCCGTTGTTTTAATTGGTGCCAACAAAGACAACAGCAGGGCGGGAGGGTGGTGGTGGTGAAGAAGAGGTTATTGCACGAGAGCCTCCTTCTAGATGTTTCATTTCTTTAATCTGTGTCTTTTTATAGCCTCCCCCTTAAAAGGGGCCCCCTCACTTTTTCTTTTGGGCCGGTCACTCACTCCTTGCTTGGACGAATATTTGAAAGACTGGATTCTTTCGCAATTCGGTTGTTTCAGTGAAGCGTATTATCACGTTTCCCCGACTTCCACTCGTGACGAAAACAATTTATGGGGAAGCAATTTAAGACGACGAACGTATTGTTCAATGGTTTGTTTTCGGATATTAAAAAGTTTGTTTTGTATCATCTGGGATGAAAGAAATTTATTTATAAGCCAAGAATTATGAAATGGTGTTGCGGCACTCGCCTATTGTTCAACGAGCAACTGTCTTCTTTCCTTCCTTTCTGGATGTCAACTTGGAATTTCATCTTACCAACCTTTTTATAGAACCTTTTTAATAACACATATTTAAATGAAATTAGTGAATGAAATTTATTAATGTGCATTTTCCCAATATCTTCCATACACTTAACGCATCTTATGTGTTTCTGTCACAGTATTCTCGTATTTCGGTTCTTAGTTTATATTCATTGCTTTGTTGTGAGACGTGTGATGAGCCATACACAATTTAACATATTTTAATATCATGTCATGCTTTTAACCAAGAGCGTTTACACTTTTTTAAAACAGATTTTTTTTAACTCTTTCTGATTTATTGGGGGAACCTACAAATAGAAATCTTTTTACCATTTTGAAGACAATAGGTTTTCTCCAATTAATTTAAATTTAAAATATATTTTATAATTTACCTATTTTTTAATTTAATATATACATTTTAAATTAATCTTATACACAGATTTTTTTTAAATTTTATTTTGATTTTAATGTTTTTTTCCAATTTAATTAATAAATAAAGAGACTTAAGTTTTGGCGCAGCTTGTCCTCTTTGGATCTTGCGCCAGAAACCCCAACCAATTACATTCATTTCTTGTTTCATTTTAAAGATGCCAGCTTAATTTAGTATTCTTAAGTGTTGACAAAATTGGCAAGAGAATTACATCGCTGTATATAATGCATTCGATATAAAATTAAAACTCATAATTCTTTTATTCATTGGTAGTTTGTGTTTTTATTTTTGAATAAATTATTACTAGACAGGTTTTTTTCAATGCATTTAAATCTGGTATTTTACGTAACATGGTGTTTATTGTCTCGCTTACATCAGTATAAAAATGTTTTCAGAAGGTTTCAGTCCATTCCTTCTTGCTTTGGTGTTCACCGAGACTTGTTGCAATGACGGGCTTTTCAAATAAGTTTAAATATCTATTTTTGCCGTATTTATTATATGATTATCTTAAGCTTTGGATGTTTCAATAGTCACTTCAGAAGTTTTGTATTATTGCTCAGAAGAGGTTTGTTCGCAGGAAAATCAAATGATATTTTAAGAATACATTATATTGCATGAAATTTTTCTATGGCTTGATTTTACAACAACTCATAAAAAAAGATCAAAAGCTTACAAAACAAAAATTTCCTTTGTAGAAAAATAAATATGAAAAAAAATTGGAGAGTTTGTCAGTAATTTCTATTGTGAAAACTAAATGCCACATAACAACACTCAAGTTAATTGGTTAGTTATTTTTCAAAAATAAATTATTTGTTCTGAAATGAGTAACAATATGTATATCATTGGTATTTTTTTATCCTCGCCCATCTTCTGTATCTCTGCCATTAGCTGACGAGCAGCCCAGTAAAGTGATGAAGCATAAAAAGAATTAAAATTATCATCTGTAGAGTTATCTTCAAGAAACTTTAAAACAATGAGGCTTATGCCTTAGATGGTCACCATCCATATCGCCCTGGTGGTACAAAGTGTAACAAGCCGAATCCTAGACTTAAATACGATGTAAATGTTTTTCCAAATTGTCATATCCAGTAAGCAAATGAAAGGAAGCAACTCAAATTGGTTGAGGCTGTGAACTGGAGTTTCTATTACTTCGCATAGACAAATATTATAAAACTAATGTAATACACTTCAAATTTAAATTTTAAATTGGGAAAATAGATTAAGAAATAAGAAGATCAATGATAATAATCAAATTAAAATTAAAAAAATTTCTTGAAAATTTCATACAATCACTCTTCCTGTCTCGCATAAAGTATATCGTTAATTAATCCATTGTTGATTGATGGTAACTTCATAGGACAATAATTTAAATATATATTTTGGTACAATATTGTGCATCCCAAAATATTTTTATTCAGTATTGGTGGAGAATTAGATGCTTGTTTAAAATCCTTCATGTATTCAGGATAGATGATAGCAACAGCTGTACGAATTAAAACTTGTTATTACTTATTGTGCATCTGTTTCATTTATGCATTGTTCTTTGTAGAAACTATCATTAAAAGATATCGATCTTGATTTGAGCATCAATCGATCAATGTTTCCAAGATTGCCTTACATTTATAATTATCGATATGCATTCTAAACATCTGTAAATGAAGCAAACTAAAAAAATATATTTAAATAAATTTTAATGGACATAGATGCACCCCGTCACATACTAGGGTTTGGTTTGCTTGTCGCTCAACGGTCAGTTTTTACACACGAGGGCTAATTAGACCGGTACCCCTACGGTTTAAAGTAGATTCCGAATCACTACAAACATCCGTGCCCAAGGTGTGATTCGAACCCACGAACTGTTGAACCAAAGGCAAGAGGTCACATACCAGGGAGAGTAGTATAAATCATTGCCTTAAAAATGTTCTCATGCAACAAGTACTCGATGTCGTAAACCGTCGAGATTGCCTTATAGCATCTCTTTACTATTGTTGTCTAGTGATACCATATGGTGCTCGATGGAAGACAATGCCGATTAGGAAATACCATTGTCAAATATCAATTCTGTACTGGCAGCTTACAGTATTTCAAGCAACATGCACTCTAGCTTTGTCTTTTTAACAAATTATTCAATGAACTCTATGAAACAATATATTTACACTACATAACATTCAATTTTTGTTCTCAATTAGTGTACCATAGCCGAAAATTGAAGAAGTGTGCCCAACCTATAATGCTGCTTTACACTGTTTTTTAGACATCGAACAGATACGATATTCTCTCATCAAGATATGTTGTTAGGATTAGTTTTTGTTTTCGATGGTTCTCACGATGTGCCCAACACGAATTATTTTGGTATACATTGACAAATTTTGTTCTTGGAATTCGATAATACAACCACATTCCCCTGTTGTTAACTGATGGTATTGAGCCTCGCATGTCTCCGAGACGTGTTCTGCCCTTCTTACGAAGGTGCTACGTGAAACCTCAGTGATCAGATGCATGCGCACAGTTAATTATTTTTATATCGACTATTGTTCCTGAAAGTTGCATGATAGTACATTCTTGGTACTGCAAATTCACTTTTGAGGAGTGCATATATATATATATATATATACTCATGAAGCAAATATAAGTAAGTTTGCTTTTATTAATAAAATTTCGCTACTCAATATTTGTGAGTTCTTTAAATATTTATGAATAATTGCCGGCTGAATCACTTACTCAGATGACGATGCATAAAACTTTAATAAAATTCATGACTTGAACCGGACTTGAAAATATTAAAAATCTGGGAATTTTGAAATGGAAGCTACGTTTTTATTTCACTGTCCATCTATGGAAATATTGGATTAAAATAAATATTCGTGTGCCCGGCGAAACCTCCCAGAACCCTTCGTGCCTCTCCCCTTCTTCATACCAATTTCTTCTTACTTAGGCAAAAGCAATAAAAAGATTCCAAGATAGGAAGAGTAAAATTGCATTTATCCGTCGGTGTGGGGGAGGAGGGCTGCCATGGAAATAGCACACCCACCGCCCTCGCAGTTTTCACTGCCCATATTACGACCGCCGTGGTCGGAACTGTCTGTCCAGTCCTCCTTCCATTTCCAATAGTTTTCAGCAGACCAGGCTTCGGAATTTGTGGAATTTCTTTACAACCGAATATTCCTGCCTCTTTCCACACTTTTACCTTTCGCCCGGTCTGACCACCGCCTCTTTTAATATCTATTCCGAGCTCCTTTTTTGTTTCATATGGCCGGCCCGTCAAAAGTTTCCCTTTTATTCGCATGATTTAATTGTCGCCAATGCGAGATTCCCCCTTTATTTGTTTTTGTCTTTTCACTTGCAGCTATGTGAAATCATCGCAAATTTTGTGAAATTCTCCATCAAATTAAAAGATGATGCAAAGATACTTGGATGCTAATGGTATATAAATATCATTAGAGGTATGATGCACATTGCAAATGCAAAAAGAGCTTAATTTGTATGTTGCATTAAATTTTCTGATGCTTGATTTCTTTAGAACGGCATCGAAAACTACATCATGTGCTATGATAATAAAGATTTAAGAAGAAATTAGCATACTGTTTTTTTAATAAAAAATTATGATTTTTTTAATGTAGGAAAAATGAAACTATTCGTGAATAAATGACCATTTATTCCTAAATAAAGGATATAAATGTGTGTTCAAAATTTTACTTGAATATTTATTTTATCCTTTCAGTTAAATTAAATATTCTATAATATAAAGAATTTGGATTCCTGAAACATTTTAGTGTTACTCTATTCACAAAATACTACTTATTCAATATTTATCCTATCATTATTAAGATATTTTCATTCATTTCATCGCCAAAAATGGACTTCAATAAATATGTTTTGCAATAAAAAGAAAAAAATACAGAAAAGCAACATCATAAAATTATAAAATAACGTAAAGAACCTTTAGAAAACTTTGTTTTTAATTAACAGCGTTACTCTAGGCTCTGTGCATGAAAAATCCTTCAATTTTGATTAACTGTGCTGAATTGTGTTAAAGAATATTATATAATGATAAAATGTTTTCTGAAGTGAATAAAATTATGTAGTTTAACTTGTTTTACTACACTTCCGAAAATTCTCGATAGTGTTATATATAATTTAAAGCAATCTTTTTTAACTCGTCAAAGCCTTTTTAATTTTAAATAAACTTTTTACCTCAGAATTTTAATTATAGTGACAGACAAATATTTAGATTTATGCTCACAATTTCAAATAAAAAAAAGCAAATTTTTAAGTTGAAATATGTTATTTATGCAATTTATTACTTACTGTTTAGAATGCTTTTGATTATTATTAATTTTAATGTGGAACGAGCAGCTGTCTTAACTGATAATATTACCTTATCTTTTACGATATTTTTTGCGAATGTAGGTTTTTTTTTATATCTTCCTTGAAGTTAATTCTAATAAAAAAATCATTAATTATTGAAATTACCAAATATGCTAAATCATTTTGTATTAAAAGGAAACTATGTTTAAATTATAATTTATTGCATAATCTCAATTATTTTGGAATAAAAGCAAGTATTTTGGAATAAAACCATACTTGTAAAATTAATTTGTTGAAAATTCCTGTCTTTTCGCTGCTAATTCTGTTTTGATGAAAAATATTTTACTTTCCTGTTTCAATTAATGAAAATATTTCAAATTTATAGTAAAAAATTGAAAAGCCAAGGATATAGATTATTGCAAAATAAATTCAAAAATGAATTCCTTGACATTAAACAAATATTAAGTTTTTTTACATTCAATATGAATAATGATGATCTATAAAATGATTTGAATTTCTCTGTTTGTATGCTTCATATATCAAAAAGAAATCTTCTTTTATGGATTCTTAAAAAGCTCTGCGGAATATATTTGCATGATTATTTTTATTTCAATTACGTCTGGTTATTCAATTCCATAATAATGAATTTGTTTTTTTTCTCTTTTTATTTTTAGAGAACTTTTGTTGCAGTGACATAAATAAGGAAAGGATAATCTATATTTAGAAAATACAAATATTCGTTCGTAAAATACTATCGATGAAAATTATTTTCTTCACTGGAAAATATTATTTCATTATTACAATTAAATAACTATGCTACTATTGAATAAAATCTTTCTTTTTCATGGATCATAATTTTTTTTAAGTCTGTAGAATTGAATTTTTCTTTAATGTATTTTATTAAATAATAAATCGTGGGAAGTTCTAGTGCATTGTGTGTCTGTATAAAGCAAGTTTTACTGAGATTTAAATTTGTGAGGAAAATTCAGGCCTTGAAATTAAAATGATTAGCTTTTTTAATGAATTTTGATAAAATGTTAGCAATTCTAATTAACTTATATTAGCTTTATTGCATAGGAACGAGAAAAATAATTCATGAGCCAAATAATTATGTATATCTGGGCCCAGAAATTTTTAAATTAGCAGTTGAAGCTAATATACGTTAAATAATTTAAAAAAAAAATTATTTTGCTTTTCAGATTTTTTTTTATTATTTTTATCCGTATTTTTAAAACTTGCTTTTAATTCATTTAAAATATCTCTCAAGACTTGAATTGTTTGTAATGTAAAATAATTGTTACATTAATTCAAATGATAAATTGAATTCTCTTCTCCCTCATCGCGAAAGTATATTTGTATTTAAATGCTGATAGTTTACTCAGGTTTTTGTTGAGCATGAAAAAGAAATATAAATATTGAAACTTAATTCAAGCTTGTTAACTATTAGTAATAGTTTTATGAAGTACAGCTTAAAGTTTCTAAAGTCACGCCATAGTATTTACCTTTTCAAATGCATTCATAAAAGATAAACAATGCACATTTTTTACCAATCAAACGAAAAAAAAATTTCAATTGAAAAATCATGTAACAAAAATGCGGTCTTATGAAAAAAAAAAAATCGAAACTCGATTTAGAAAAACTTGAGAGGAAAAAAGATAAAAGACAAACGGCATGAGCAACTGTATGTTAGAATGGCCTTGACCTTCACTAGTTGTGCTACATTTTCCAAGGACGTCCGATTACGTCAAACCACGTGGAATGAAAGGGTTAACGAACGTTGTTGATGTGAAATGAACAAAGAATAAAAACAAGATTGAAAGGATTACGCTTGCGCCAAACACTCTGCGGTTTCTTTTTTTTCACCCAATTCCACCAACCCTTTCAACCCTTTCCTGGCTTCCGCTGCTTGTTCAGCCACCTCCTGCTGCTGATTTGATATCTTCATTCCGGGATCCCGCCAATTGTTCACTTCACTCATTGTTTCCACTTTCATTTCACTCAGCCTTTCTGCATACGTTTAGAAATTCACCTGTAGTGAAGCTGGTATGCGTTCCAGCCATGGAAGTAGGAGGTAAATCGAATAAGGAAGTGAATTCTAAGGGGGGAAAAAACAAGCGTTACGAATTTTTTTTCATGGCATGTTTAATCTGTTTACCTAACGTGTTGCATACTCTCTAGTGTTTATCGGTATATAATATATGATTACAAAATTTTTGTATATAGCTTATATTTTTAGAACCCATATTTTTTACGATTTCATATTTTCATTTATTAATAAAACACTAATTAATTACTTATTTTAAACCTTCTTTCGTTATTAAATCTGGTGATGAAAAGCAATTTAGCAAACTTCACGAGAAAAGTTGTAATATATGTAAGTCACTTTGTGTTTTAACGAATGATAAAAGGTATAAAAAGCAAATGTCCTTACTTCTTATTTTTAATGTAAAGAAAAGTGCCTTCCATATATACTATGATACATACGGACAGCTAGGCAGCATGCAGCATTTCTTTAAGATAGCCTGATACATTTTCACTCGCTCTTTCGCATATCTGTCAAATGTTTTCATCGACTAGTTATTTTACGGGAGGGATTATTCCGCAGATAATTTTCCTTTTAGAAAACTCAGATTTCTTAGCTACAATTTACAAATGATAATTTATGCACTTTGAGTTTAGTTTCGCCTAATACAAAAAATCTGTGTTATAGACGATAGAAGTTCAACTCTAAAACATATATAGAAAATTATCGTTTAAAATTATAAAAAATGTTTCTTTTGCTGTATATTTAAAATATTTTTTTGATAAAACAAAAACTGCGCTCTTCTGAGTTGACGATCTTAAGTTTTATCCCAATTGTTGTTGTGTGATTATGTATTTCTGCTTTTTTCTTGCGCCCCTGACATATGCGTGCTTAGAAATTTTACGGTTCTTTTCTTATATATGAATAAGACCAAACATTTGTGAAATGCCCGTCCGAAGTGCAATGTTATGCGGTGGATATTAAATCCTTCAACAGCCTTTGATTGTTAGGTTATCTGTTTCGAGGTATAAAAAAGAAAGCAAAATAAAATTGTCCTGTTACTGAGAGAGTTACTAGTACTTATTGAAAATCTCTCTCTGTCCCAATTATTTGCTCTTTTTATACTCTTCTACTTAAACTTAATTATATTGCTTGCATATTTGTGTTATAAACTACTTATATCGTCTGCTATGACCATCATAAAGATAATTAATTTGTATCTTTACCAGAGTTACTTGGAGTGTTAGGATAATCTATCTTCACAATTTTATAGCAATATTTAACTCATGTCATCGCCCATAGTGAAAATTTTGTAAATGTTTTGTTGTTGATGTTATGTTTCTGTCAAATTATTAATTTCAAATATTAGAGACCTATTGAAATTCAATTTTGTTATCAAATTTCGTGACAATTCTGTCACACCAGATGTATTACGTGATGGAGCTATACCTGATAACCTAAGGTACAGACCAGGTGTTCCATTGCGTATGTCTATGTCTACTGTAACTTTCATGAAAAAAACCGTAATAATCATTAATTAGTCTGCTGTGTTTGTTTCATAATTAAATATGCACAATATTTATTAACTTTATGCCGATTATTTTGGTTAAATTTAAAAGGATTTTAATAACTTCAAATGAATAAATTTTTATTATAATGATTTTAAAACAGTTGTAAACGAAGATTACAATGTATTTTAAGATTCAAATGTCCTGTCTCAAGAGATTAATAAATTCTCTTTATATGGCAAACAAATTTTAAGGCAGAATTATTAAATGTATCACCTTCCAACATTTAATAAATCTGTCTTAAAAATGCACAAGTCATGAAAAATTGTCTTTATGTCTGAATTTAATACTTACTATTCTAAGGCCTGAATGTTTTTATGAAAATTGCAATATTTCCACCATACTTGTGCATAATATGTCGCTGAATTATATTATATAGAAATTTCTTCCAGGTTTCACCTAGTCATCAAAAATTTATTTTGGTTGTATGCAAAAATAAAAATAATAATCAATCAATAATCAGTTCTAATTACAGTAGACAAATGTGGAAAAATACAAAAAAAATCAGATATAAAGCTATTTATTCAAATGTAAATATTTTATAAATTGTGAAAAAAGAAATAAATAATGGAATCAAATCAAATAATAAGCATGTATAATTTTGCTGTCCTTTTTTAACGAAATATACGTGATTTTATATTCTGAGTAAAGCAAAAATGCCCCGCAAATGATTTGTTTTATTAATAGAAAAAAAAATACATTTATATAAGTTGGCAATATTGAAGAAATATTCTGTAAGTGCATGGGAGTGAACATTAACTTAAAGTAAAAATGATTTACTTCAGAAATATTTGTTAAATGTTTCTTATGTTTTTATTTATTCTATTCAATTGTTAGGTAAATCTCTTGTTTGTTCATAAGGGGCACTTCGCTTTCTTCCTTTTTAAGCATTTGTACATGATGAAAAATCATTAAATTCTCTTACTCAGAAATGGTTATGTAAACATACATTTTCTCATATTTCCAGCTTTAATGAGGTTATGGGAAATGCTCACTTTATACACAGCTTTTTGAGGCACAAAAGCAAGTCTCCCCAACCCCTGAAATAACAAGCTCTGGATAATACTTCTTTTTCCTCCAATTTAGTGGATACCTTCTTTCTTAAAATGCGGTTTTTTCAAGATAGTTTCTTGCTTCTGGTTCAGACATTTTCAATCGATTATTTTCTTTTCCTTATAGTATTGATTCTATAAAACTATTTATTATGCGTGCTAAATAAAGTAATAGTAATTCTTGTTTTATTTAAGTAACATTTAAAGCGTTACTGCTATCATCATTTGTTTTAAATGTTTTGTTCACATTGCTTATAATAAATTAAATTTGCGTAGGAGCTATTATCTGTTCATCGAATATTCCAAATCTTTATCCGTCACACCTCACGCTTGATCTACTTGCTTCCTTCAATTTTTTATCCTATTCATGACGTGGGTTTAACCTTGGCTGTGTGTGGCGCACATTTCTTTCAATTTTTATATTTTGGTATTCTCAATGCATAATATTCTTTGAAGTTTCTGTGTTGAAATCGTGTTCAATTTGAAGTATTGACAGAGTTGTCTTGAAACCGAGATGGATTGAGTAGATTGACAAATTCATAGATTTATCGCAGTTAAAATTTCTCAAAACGTGCTATAATTTGGCAATTTCCATTATCATATATTTTATACTTAATAATCGATACTAGTCACTGTCTTTTGTTTATAGATGAATTAACTAATCTTTGTTATAAATATGTACATAGTTTTGAAATTTTATTAAAGTTTTAATTAATTATTAATATGCCTGGGTTATTTAAAATATCTGACGCAAGGGAATTTGGAACTTTGAATTCTGCGTCTTAAAATGATTATCTTGAATAAACCCATTGCTCTCCTACCCCACATATCACCCAAACAATAATTCTTTCCCATGAAATTAATTTTTATGAAAAAATTCTGACGAGTACAAATAATAATAAGCAAAGAATATTGTCATATAGAGATTTCCAACTCTTAATGACAAAGTTATTTAATAAATTGATTTCTGATGATATTGATAAATTATGTTTTTATAAAAATGTCATTTAAATTTATAAAAAAAAGTTAAAAATAGTGTTACCTTTTTATAGATTTTAAGGGACAAAATTAAAAATAAATATGAAAAGTGATGAGAGTTAGAACTCGTCTGACTTATTTTTCTAAGTATGGATTACCATCTGTAACTTCAATGATAATTCTAAATCAGCACTGAATTCTATAGTGGCAATGTTTGTTAAGTCCCTTATTATCTAAGCGAATTTTTGTAAAGAAAATATGTTTATTTTAGAATCGCTATAATGCAAAATTTGATGGATAAATATCTCCGAAATATTAAGATTTTTCTTAAATATATAATCTAAAATGAAAATTTCAGTTATTGATATTCTAACAAATTGTTTTCTATTCTCTTCAGTGAATTATTTCCTAATATTCATTTTAAGATGTGATTTATCTTTGTAAATATACTAAGATTATAAAACTTTATATTTAAAAACTTTTATTCGCTTAATTTCCTTAAATGATTTGTTTATTATTTGTAGCTATTTTTTTTTTAAAAAATACTATTGTTTCTCGTGGAGTTAGCATTTTATAAATTTTGTTTCAGAATTATGTTTGTTTCATCGTTCATAGAAGATCTGATGGTGTAATTGAAGACTCATATTAGGTGTTATATTTTAATAGTAAATTATATTTATATGCATGTGTTGCAGGGAAAGTTACTTCTGTATTTTTAATGATATTTCTCAATCAGGAAATGACGTTCAGAAGGAGGCTTAATTAAAAGTTATTAAATTTCGTAATTAGTTATGTCGATTTACATCTCATTTTATATTATTATTAATCAAGTGTGCTCTTTTTCCTCAATTTTACAAAAGGAAAGAGGATAATATTATTAGGTATGTTAAGTATATGTAAACAAATCAATTTGCGTAACGGATAAGTTTTTATGCTCTCTCTTCCACTGTTATTTAAATAATTAAGTAAGGGTTCTATACGAATATCCTTTGAACATCTATTATATTAATTGCTGCATAGATAAGGTCAAATATCTGTTCAGAAACGATTCAGGTAATTTATTTTTGTGTGAAAAATATTTTTTATTCGATTTTTCTTTTCTTAGATTAATAAGTAAAGTTCAAAGTTATCTTTTTTACTATTCTGTTAACTTTTAATTTTAAGGCAAATATTTTGTGGTAAAGTTGTCTTTTTTTTTTCAGAATTTTATGAATTCTGATTTTAAAAGTTTGTTTTCAATTTTGTAATTTTTTTTACATTTTTTATTTTTAAAGTTCATTACATGAGTTGTAAATTTTTTGTATATTTTGTCTCATTGAACTCGACTTTTATTTGCTTTTTCATTCTTATTTTAATATGCTGATAGAAGTCTGCTAGAAAATTGTGTATTTTATATGATTTAATTTATTTGTACAGTGTAGGATAACTGAGTAATGTTAAATTTTACTTTAAAATGAAAAATATTTTTCAGAATAAATAAGAAACAAAAGTTATTGCTTATCTTTATTTGTCAAAATAATAGGAAACTAAACAATTATTATCTTATAATTTATTTACCAATTTCTTTTATAAAGAATAATATGTAAACTGTGTGCTGTTATATTGATTTTATGGAGACACTCTTTTTAATAACGAGAAATTTTTTGTGTTTATTTTATTTTATTTACAGCTTTCTTTTTTATATCAACATGTATTTTCTGCTTACTTAATTAAATCAATTAAAGAAAATAAATGGTGCTTTTCTATCTGTTGTTAAAATATGAAATTTTCCTATTGGTATCTGGAATATATTGTGTTCTTTAATTGTACTTAACAAAAATTTTTTACATAATGTATAAATGCTATATTTTGTGACCAGTTAAAATTTTGTAATAATTGGCTACTCAAAAATTGAATTATTATAATATAGTTATCAACAACTGTGTTAGATTTCGAAATTTTTAATAACTATTTTAACAAATGCTTCGATAAAAATATTGTAATTTATCGACGTTCATTTTTGAATTTTTTTAATATTGAAAGCACTTGAAAAAAATTCTGCCAAAATATAATTAATAGTTTTGAATGAAAATCCTCGACAAATTAACGTTGATGAAAAAAACTGTTTCACTGTGTGGAGAGCCAAAATCTGCTTCTTCTGGAGGAAGAATCTACAATGCTCAGCTTTCATGCGTGTGATAAACTTTTTAATTGAAACAAACATTCCTTTCAATTGAGAATACTTTCCGTTACATTTATTTTTCCCGTATTTAGTTTAAAGAAGTGCCCTTTTCTCCTGACCACCTGCACCCATTCATTCAATAAATGGTGGGCCTTAGGCTTAAGGCTGTGTCACGACATATGCGTATTAAAAACGGACATGTGTATGTGTGTGTCATTATGCAGGATTTATATAAAATAACAAAATAGTCGAAATTTCGTAAAACGTCTCGTGGAAAGTGCCCAACCACTCAGGTGCGAGATAAAGCTGTGTGGGAGACAGCGCGCGGGAAGTGATTTCTGACTGCAAGAGAAAAACCACACCCTAGATTAGGTATAACTTTTCATAATGACCCCCAGTGTCATAATAGAATATTCTATAAAGCGGAGAATACATGGGAGACACTTGTGAAGGCACACGATGTACATTTCTTA
Organism: Latrodectus hesperus; assembly: GCA_037975125.1. NCBI lineage: Eukaryota > Metazoa > Arthropoda > Arachnida > Araneae > Theridiidae > Latrodectus > Latrodectus hesperus. The sequence goes on from CM075857.1 coordinate 25,603,252, forward strand.
CTTTCCAATTTTTTTTAATTGCATTAAAGCTTAAAAAGAAATCTTACGTTAAAATTAAAATAGACTTTAGATTTATATTAATTTTTTTTTATAAATCTTTTGATAATTGGAGTGATATTCTCAGAAATATGGTGAGAACCATAAAAGTTACATTCGTGGATTTTTCCGCTGAAAATACGATGCATCTATGTGGATGCAGTCATGATTATGGTAATATTTGTAAGTCATGTCACTTATAATTATAAAATACTATAAGTCATGGTTATAGTATTTATTAGTCATGGTATATTTGGGAAATGAGCCGGACGATGGCTGAGTGGTTAGCGTTCCTGGCTCTTAAGCTGTTGGTCCCGGATTCGAACATGTGGATGCTCCTTTCTCCCTCTCCCCCCCCTCTCTCTCTCTGCGCGCGTGTATTTCCTTGCCCTTTCTGCTGAGATGATGAATGAATGTGGCCCACGCTATAAACGGCTTTGTGCTGGTGTAACATGGAAGCAAGCATTAAAATCAAAGACATGGGTAAATTTCGTAAGGAACAATATTTATTCTAGCTCGGCTACATCGGAAGACAAACTGATAATCGTGTGGCAAGACTCTAATACTGGAAGCCGGACAACTGACCAAGGGGAAGACCAAAAAGAAGATGTCTGGATGATGTGCTGAAAGAGCTAAAATGTTTGAAGATGGAACCCAACTGGAAGAGCAAGACTGGAGACAAAGTCGCCTGGAAAAAGTTTGTGCGGCGGGTTAAGGCCCATCCCAGGATGCAGGATGTGAAGTCAATTTAAATAAACAGTACTACTCGCCTCCTTGATTTAGTTAACTGGTGCCAACCGAGTACCAATCAATGAGTAGCAATTTCCAGCCCTGTTGTGACAAATGGTTTGTCACCCTGTGCCCACCGTTTGAAGAAAAATATCTGTGAAATGTATTCTCGGTTTGAAATGTGAATGACTGACTGTTTAATAATAGTAGATAAACATATCCTCACTTATTGCCACCTAAGACCGAGAATATCATATTATCTAAATTTTCCCACGACGCACGATTAATTTACGATAAATCTACATATAAATAACTTTCTGTTTCTTATTTTTACAGAATATTGTATATTTTAAGTATGATGAATTCGAGGAATCACATCGATATAAAACGATTAGCTGAGTCAACATTCTATAATTGTTACCTCAGTCGTTGAGGCGTGGCTTAGAGGAGTTAATGATGTTTATTACTTCTTTGTTATGTAATGATAATGCTGGTTTTAAGTATGTTTCCAAAACGAATTTTTTACCATTGTATTTCCTGTTGAGTATTTCATAAAATGCTAAGCACTGCCCGGAATTTTAAATTATCGCGTAGTGACTAGGTCGACACTAAATTGATAGCTTTAATTCCTATTTTTAATACGAGTGTTATTTTATGTAGGCAACTACATTGTATATCTCAGGCCTTAATGATATGTTTTGTATTAACATTGATGGAAAAGATGTTGGATGGAGTTTGAGGTATTAATGTTTATGTAACTAAACATGGTGTGCATGCATTACATTTATATATAGATTGTACAATGACCCCGTGTGGTTACTTAAGGCATTATTTTCATGAGTCTACATTCAATCTTTCCCGCATAATGATATTTTTTAAAACTGTCTTGAATTTTATGTGGTAATAGTTTCTAATACCGTACATAAATTAGTAACATTCTTCACGTGTGGTTCAAAAATTCTTCTGATTCAATTAAACAGTTTATTGCAGATAATAAGTTTGTGTGGAGGTCCATTAGCTAAGTACCTTCACGCCGCTTCCCGTTACGATCAGCCAAGTGAAGCCTAACTTGTTGCGGGCAGTGATTGGAAGGGTGACCACATTCTCCCTCACTGGGTCGGGGACGTGTCCACGTTCATCTGTGGCGTCCAAAGTCCTTCCTCTGGTGTGGCGTGGATGCGGAGAGGAGGGTGCCCGCTCAGGTGCTACTTCTTTAACTAAATGTGGTTCAGAATGACGAATCGTTTGGTGACAGGCGCGGTTTGTAACTTAAAGTGATAGTCACACCTGAAGTTACAATCCGGTACTCTCCTGCATCCTTATTTGTATGATGTTAAGTTATTAAATGGTTTTAATGTAGAAGTGACTGACTTGATTGCTTTTAAATTTTAAAGTTATACAAAAAACACTAATTCCAATTTTTACATTGCTCCTGAAAATAGTTTTCTATAAAGTCGGATACATTCATGTTTGGTGATAATTATCACTTTGAAAAAATCATCTTGGAGTTGGGCGTTAGCATTGACATCATGATTGTAAACGCATAGTGAGGTTGATTTAAATTCACAATCCAGAAAAATGTTTTTTACTAATTTATGTATTTTTCCTTCAAAAGTAAGCAATATAAATATGTTTGTCTTCATTGCATTGATCGTAAAGAAGGAAGAAATAAATGATTTATTTTTATTATCACAGAAATGTGCAAAAACAATTTTATTTATTTATTTATTAAAAAATTTTTTTTTGCACATTTCTGTGATAATTTTAAAGTACAGGCTTTCAGGATTATCTTAGGGATGATATCAAAATTATTATCCTTAGAATTAAATAAAACATATATTATTAGCAATAATCTAGAAGATAATTCTATATAATTAACGAGTAGCAAATTTAGAAAGACCAATTTTCATTATAATTAATTCTTACTGACTGTTATAATCGAAGTATTTCCTCATCATATTGGTTAAACAGCCCAGGGTTGTCCAGTACCTTTCTCTGAATTCTGCTTCTGACACTATAAAAATATTTGTAGATACTAAAATATAATTTTTTAATCATTTTAATAAGCGAATTTAGTTTTAAAAAATTGGTTTAGATTTCCAGTTTGTCATAAAACCTTGTACACATTTTAATTGATGAATTTGATATGCTAAAAAATTTATCTGTTTTTTTATTCGTTAGTCTTACATTTTTGTGTTTAGTTATTTTAAGAAAAATAATATATAAAGAAATTTAAGAGATACTGTCGCCGACAAACAGGACAAAAGCATACGTAGTCCATCTTTGTCAAAAAATAATGCTTAAAATATCAGACAGTTTGTAGTGGACGGCATAAGAATCTAAGGCTGATGTATGGTCTTTTAATGTTTACCTCCTAAATTGCCTTGTTAATGGACAAAATCCGGAAAACCCCCAAGCACCCACCCTGACAGCTATACTTCTGAAGAGAGAAGCACAATATCCAGATCCCATTGCTCAACAATGGCTGGGATCGAACCCATGACCTTTCGTCTAGGAGAGTTCTATCCTACGACCAGGACATGTCAGGACCACCCATGAAATATTAATAATTATCTCAGTCCTTTCTTTTATACATTTGAATATTTTAAGTCTCACTGTGCCTCGATTTATTCGCAAGTGTTGCTAAATGAAAGGACGACGCAGTGCTGTGAAATATTTAAGGAGAGCGGCGCTTTTCCTTTTCCCACAATCTCTGGTTATTTATTTCGGAAACAATGTCGTGTATAAATAAAGCAGCGGCCGATTGAAAAATGGTAAGCTTTGGCTAAGAAATGCGTCCACTCGCGGAGGTGTCGGGTCATCCTCTTTCATTGTGCCACGTCGCCGGAATCCGTAATGCGATCTCTCTATCTGTCGGAGGGGGCGACCTCTCGCATTCGGATGCATTTATTTGTCTTGAATATTTGACAGTGGTGTTTGTTGCGAGGGCAGCGTGCCAGCTTTGTTTCCCTCTCGATGATAGATGAACTGGGATTCCGCCAGAAACGGCCCTCTTGACTCGCCAGTGACGGATTATTTCTTTCATTTTTCTCGCGCCTCCTCTTTGTTCGAACTACCGATGCGTGGACGCCAATTGATTCGCTTTTTTTGTGAAACACTCTCCATGCATAAATGTCCGTGTGATTGTGCCCAGGCCTTTTTTTAATTGGACGCCTTTTCTCCGACTGCTTTTGTCTCTCTCTCTCTCTCTGGATTGTCTGCCTTTTTCCTTTTGCAGTGCGAAGCCGTTTTTAATTATTTCTGGTGCACTTACTAAAATGATAATTTTACTTTTCACTGGTTTTGTGGTTCAGTTCAATGGTCATTTTTTTGAACACGCAGATTAATTAGACCGGGACTAGAGCTTAAAGTAGATTCCGTAACATTACGAACGTCCATGTCCAAAGTGAGACTTGAATCCACGAACTGTCGTACCAAAGGGGAGAGTGCTAACCATTTGATTTTAACTCGACTATTTGTTTTCAGAGTGAAAAACAATCCATTTTGAAATGTATATTCATGCTAAATTAAATGAATTATTACTATAATTTTAAATTTGTTAATTTTTTGTTTCATTTTTGATTTGATTGACTAGAAAGGGAACACTCGATATTTCATTACAATATATGAATTTTTTTGTATAGACAGTTCATTTGTTTAAATTTTATTATTACTTAAAATATTATTAATTCACATGCGATAATTTTTTTTCAATATTTATTAAATTAGATTTAAACAATTTCTAATTTTTCCTCAACATGTGTTGAAACTGTTTTATCGTATTGATTCTTTCAACTGTTGTTGTTTTAGAAAGTGTCTATCAAAATGCATAAATTCGATTATTCTGTTTCTGGGAAAACGCGTGTGGAGCGCGAATCCTCTTCGTCTCTTCTTCCGCGCTCCTATTGCCAGCGCGAAGAGGATGAGTCGGCGAAGGTGGATATAAAATGCGCGGCGGAACCACCACGCATCCCTCTTCCTTCGAATCTGCGTCCTCTCTCAACCCTTTCGAATCACGTGATTCGCACGAAGGTGGGACATCCCCCCCGACCAATGAGACTCTCTCTTCCGCAGATATGTTTGTTTGATGAGAGCGGGTGCAAACCACTTGTAGGTCGCGGCGCGCTTCTTCTCTGAAATTTGAATGGAATCCTGATTACGCCGGACATGTCTTCCTGCTCGGCCGCTTGCTGGCTCTACAAAGGTACGGCTCTTTTGTTTCTCCTCTTTTAGCGCTGTTGCGTCATTAGTTTTCGTTCCTGAGCGCGCCGAGGAAAGATACCTATTCTATTCTGATATCGATATACCCTTCCAGTGCGCGTGAATTTTATTTTCATTCACGTCTTATATATATATATATATATATATATATATATATATATATATATATATATATATATATATATATATATATATATATATACAGATATTTCGTACTTAATTTTAACTGATTATTGTTTCATTCTGAATGCGTCTTGCATCATACTATTCTACCCAATGCTATTTTATTTATCTTTTTATTGAATATGTGTGTGGGAAACAGTGTTATATTTAGAATGTTTCTATTGGAATTTATTTTTATCACTTCATTATCTCTATTCCAAGTGTCTAATTCAATTTTTGTAAACTCACTCGATTCATCATGGCCCAGTTGTCACAAGATTGCCGATGTACTTTTCTGTTATCTGTGTGTCGGATGTAAGTACTGCCAAATCCTCAGTATTTGCCAAAAATTTCGAAGCATGAAAAATGGATGGCCAAAATACTTACCTAACCACCATAAAACTTCCAGTCTGATTAACCTTACAAAACGTCATTGTGACACGGCAAAATCGAACTTTTTAATGAACCTTCTTGGCGAATTCAGTGAAGTCATTGGCGACGAGTATTCTTATCCCGGATAAGAGAATAGTACCTATCATGCCATAAATACACAATCAAGTGCTCGAAACAAAATGAGATTGCATGGAAAGGGTAGATGTGAATGCACTTTTCCTTTCCTCTGTGCTCTGGCCTTGAATTCCATGGAAAGAGGCCCTGCGCTGCGAGCGGATGGGGGCTCTGTTCTCTGTGCGAGAGGCCCTGCAAGGGGCGCTCATTTACTGACTCCAAATATCATTTGAGAAGTGGAGGGAAGTTCGGTCTTTGACCCCGCTGCACATTCCTGTCGGTAGTTGGAGCGAATGGAGTAGATGGGGGGGTGAAATCGAAAGAAAAACAATGTGCTGTCATCGCCCATGCTGAGTGGAAAAGATTTTGATTGTATCCTATCTGATTTCCTCCTTGAAGATCTTTCCATTGCAGATGTTTCCAAGAGGTTCTCAAGGAGGTGGCAGGCAGATCGCAAAGTTTCCATGCGTCGGTCACTCCTTTGACTTTTAGACAAAATTAATTCTACGCATTTCATTAATATTTCATAATGATGCGCATTCATTCGTAAATTGTATTCATTTAAAGAGGAATCTTTTTAAAATTGCTAAAATATTTCGCATGCTACTTACTTATAATATATATTTTGATACAATAATCATTTTTAATTCCAAAATAATATTATCATATATATTTATTCGATAATTTTATTAAAATATATGTATAAAATATATTTTAATTCAATTATCATTTTTAATTCCAGTAAAGCTAATTAGACCGTGAATTATAGCTTAAAGTAGATTCCGAACCACTACAAACATCCATACCCAAGGTGGGGCTCGAACCCACGAATTGTTGAACTGAAGACGAGATTGCTAAACATTCAACTGCCGATTCGATTTTTTTTCTAAAAGAAAAGCAATTTGTGTTCCATGAAATTTACCATTTTAAAACTTGTATTCGTTATGCTAACTTGAATGAATTATTATTACTCTTTTTATAACTATTATTTTAAATGTATTAATTAACAGAAAATACTTAATCTAAACACTGTGTATTTTCTTATATTCTTTAGTAGTCTTTATTAATTACTATGTATACTATTTCAAATGCTATCAAAAATTCATTGGATTCAGTCTTTTCTTATATATCTTTCTCCTATAATAGAGATTTTTTACATGTTTTTATAATACTATTCATGTATTTTTCTCCGTTCTTCTTATTTAAATTTATTTTAAAGGTACACTCATAATGAAAAATGGCACCCCTCCCCCATTTCTTATCGCTCATAATACTGATAATAAATCTGAGCTAACGAATAACGTAACAAATGATTAACTAATATGTAACATGAATTAACTTTTTTATTATTTTTTAAAGCTTCTGTATCAATTGTAGTGGGTGAATTTTTTTCATTTGCAAATGTGCTTCGGCGAGTGTTTTGATAACAAATGGGCCTTTTCACACATTTCAGGTCATAAAAGCGATTAATATCCTCCGGTAATGGACCGGGGGCACCTAGTTACCGGATTTCCCTGAGCGTGCCACAATCGGCCAGAAATTAATCAACGAAGCCACTGAACAGATGGCCTGACTCGCAACAAAGCGCGCGCGCGTTCTAAGGAATCTTCAATTGCCGCTCTTTTGTGGTGCGCGGCAGCTTTTTAACGCCTCTGTTTGTTTTAGAGTATTATTGATCAGCAGCAGTGTGGATGCCTGTATCATTGCGCGCTCTTTCACAATTCTCAAGTGAATGCTTCCCAATTAAACGGCTCTGTGATTGCATCTACACTCTTTATTCATCTCAATGTATATATATATATATAAACATTATAGATATACATTATATTATATTTGTTGCCAACACGATAGTTTTTATCAAAATTAATTAACACAAGAATAACATTTGAAGCACATTTGAAAAATGTGATGCAAGTGAGCAGTTGAAACAATGATTTTCCATAAAATAGTCTATTGCTTTTTTCTGAGTTATTATTTTAAGCTACCATTAATGAAACTTGTCAGAAATTATTTCGGAATATATATCAGAATTTCATCCCTTACACTTTGAAATATGTAATTAATTGTTTAAAATAAATTAAACCAATTTAATAAACTTTAAAATAATATATGTGTGAATTGCAGGAAATCTGTTCGATTTTGGAGTGCCCTAGCTTTCAGATCAATATGTTCATGGGTTCGATTATAACTTCCGGTCTCTATGTATAATGGTCCAGAAACCATTCCAAATTGTAATGTCTTATCGAATTAGTGTAAAAGGGGAGGGGAGACCGTAGAGCAAGTAACAAAGAATTTCCATTGTATCAATTGGATATAATTTTAAAAAACAGAGTTGCAAAGATATGATTATGATATCTATATAAAATATTTTCTCAATTTAAATGAAAGTTATGTATAATTGTTTTCAAAAGTGCTTTCTTTTGTTAAAAATAAAAACTTGTTTTAAGTTAATTTTTTTTTTTAATTTATTGCTTTCATTTAAAAGGTAAAAATAATTGTACTCTAAGTAAATAAGTATACTTTTGTATTCAAAGAATGAGATGTTTTTATGATTGAGTAACTTCATGACTTTATTTGCGAATTGAGAATGCAAGTCCTCAATAAATTTTGAAATGAAAATAGTACTTCTCAAAGACTTTTTAAATTATATACTGATTAATAATTATATTATTAATAGCTTTATTTAAGAAAATAAATCATATATTATCATCTTAATAAATATTGCTTTCGTTATATTCAATTTTTCATATGAAAAAGTTTTGATTTATGATTAAAAGTTATTGTCGATCTTTTCCGCCTCACAATCACTTTTTGTGAACCGAATATTATAGGAAAGAATTAATTATGAATTTTATGATATGTATATGCAAATTATATAATAATTAGGAAAAATTATTTTAATCAAACATATTCTAAAATATAAATATCGTGAATCTAAAATTTTAATGTAATCATATTATATATTTTTCAGAAGTATTTAACACTCTCTCATTATATCAATATTTCAAATCAAGAAGATTAAAATGCCTATTTTAAATAATTTTTTTTAATTTAACAACAGTTGCTTCTTTTTTATCTAACAATATTATTATAATTTTTAATTGTTATTTAATTATTTATAAATAATTTATTAAGTAATGACTATTATTAAATAATGTATTATTAATTTATTTAATAAATTTTAATTAAATATATGTATTGTTTATGTAAGGTAAATTACATATTCCCTATTTAAAAATTAAATAATCTTTCAAAAATTTTTGTTTAAAATGAGACATTTTTTTGAGAAAGTTTCATCTTCTCATTAATGGATTGAATCGTTTCAAGTACTAAATTTAATATAAGGCACTTGTAAAGAAATTATTTTTTTGGGAATTTGTCACATAAATTAGTAACTTTTTTTTTAAGCTTAAGAATGAATTCGAAAAATAATTGAAATTTTGCTGAGGGTAAATTATATTTTTGACGATTTATAATTATTCATGTAAATCTACTCTATGTAATAATGTTAGTAGTAAAGAAAAATAATTTATAAAAACAAGAAAAAATTTAGTTGATCTTATATAAATTAAACTTTTTATTCATTAAAGTTATATGCATGATTATGATTACCAATTTTTGTAATCGTTTTATGATTAAATCTTGTTGAAAATAGAACAGATTTAATGAATCTTGTACCAGCAGTGGTAAAGTTACTTATTTTTAAATATACTTATTAATGCGTATTCATATACAGAATATGCATATTAATTTATTAAAATTTAGTAGAAAGAGAACGCGAATTAAAAGAAATATTACTAACATGTAAAAAAATAAAAAAAAAATGAAATAAAAATTGCAATAGTGTAGTATCAACACAGTTAGGTTCATCAGGGGTGGGGGAGTGGTTGCCCATGTTGGTACAATGTATGGATTTCCTGCAAATATAGCCAAGCACAAATGTCTAAATTAAGCCATTACTCTTCAAAACATTCCTTATCATATAAAAACAGCAAAACACACACACACATATTATATATATATATATATATATATATATATATATATATATATATATATATATATGTATATGTATATATATGTATATGTATATATATGTATATGTATATATATATATATGTATATATATATATATATATATATATATATATGTATATGTATATATATATATATATGTATATATATATATATATATATATATATATATATATATGTATATGTATATATATATATATGTATATATATATATATATATATATGTATATGTATATATATATATATGTATATATATATATATATATGTATACATACATAGATAGATAGATGAAATAGCAAATGTTGCCAGTGTAACATAAATAAAAAAGCCTTTATGACTCTCAATTGTAAACCGCTAAACTTCCAAATTAAATACACAAATTTTGACTAAGTGTAAGCGTATTGGCATTATCAGGCTTCTTATAAGACTTTCAAGGAATGAGTGACCCTTCTATAGTGTATAACTACACCTTACATCACTCTTCTTAGCAATGCTTTGCTAGCTAAATAGTATTTAATTAAATATATTGGAATATTTTTAAATAAAGTATTATTTAACCGTTTATAGGTATTTCTGAGTGTTGTTTGAATAATTACATACTAAATATCTATTTAGTTCACTAAAAAAAATTACGCATTTATGTATTTTAATTAATTCGAATTGCAAAAAAAGCAGTCAACATTATTATATATTATATTTAGTTGAGTTATATATATATATATATATATATATATATATATATATATATATATATATATATATATATATATATATATATATATATATATACTATTTGTGAAATTATAGTTCTTGTGTGTTTATTACGACGTGCATATTTTTTGTGATTAAGAGTTTTTGGATTTCTTGTGTTGAGAAATATTAAAAAAGGTATTTTTAATTTTTATTGAAGAAACGAGTGAAAGCGGAAGGAAGCGAAATCAATGTTTTGGAGAAAAATTTAATCCGTGATGAGTGGCCGGGCGCGGGTGTATGTTGGCGGGTGGGGGGGGGTAGGTTGTAAGAGTCATTACAAGTTCATGGATGTTCCTCTAACGATCCATCGCGTCTACCGGCAACTGCCTCTTAAAGATGAGTCCGCTGGAGTGGACAGGGGATACGGGTCAGACTCGGAAGATGGGGCCCGAGTCACCTCGTGCAGAAAACTTATTAATGCCTCGTGTAATGGAGATGTATCGCTCCCGGCGTCTTCCACTCCCCCCCGGCCCCGAGACCCGGGATGAAAAAAGCTCTGCCGTCTCTCCGTAATTAGAGTGATTCAGTGAACGGTAGCTGTTCTAATGAGATGACTGAGTTGGATGTTCATTATTCGATTGTTATTGTTTTTCTTTCCTTCCCCCCCCCTTCTCGGCTGTTTCTGTTTGTGGCTGTTAGAAATGCTCCCGTTAATGGGATAGAACGAGACATATACACGAAATCTCCGGGAATATTTCCTCTTTTTTTATGTAGGGTGAGGAGAGAGTGCTCTTTCTCAAGGTATTACTCAAGTCTGCGGTTACCGTTACTTTACATGGCCACAATGAACACTGATTATATATATATTTTTTACTTTCTATTGCGTCACCTACTTCTTAATTTCCATCCTCTATTTATTCCTACATCTCGATGATTTTCTTTTATTAAAATGTGTTGCAAAACCTTAAATTTTTATTTACGGAGTTTTAAAAGTTTTAGCTTTTAGACAGGTTTGAAGTAAATTTATCATTGAAAATTAAATGGATAAATTATTAGTTTATAAGAACTTTATTTTATACATCCATTTTAAAGCTTCTTTGCTTTTATTAAATTTGCCTGTTTGATAATTAATTTCTTTCAAAAGTGGATATTCAAAGTACTTGATCCCCGAAGAATTTGTTTCTATTTAAAATAATTTCAAACGTCATTGCATCTTTATGTGATGCATTTTGCGAACTCAGAATAATTTCCATTGTTCAGTTTCATGATGTTGATGGATGTGTTGATAATTATGTTTTTACTTTGTGATTTTTTTTAATTAAATAGCTATTTTAGTAACATACAAATTTTTAAAATTGAAATAAGTAATTATGCCTCGATACGTACAGATTTTAAATTTCTGCTTGCGAGATATTTATCCGAGATGCCAATTATATTCATTATTTGTAGTGACTATGTTTTCAATCTGTCGCAGATCATAAGAGAATTAGGGAATAATTCATTCACCTAGCTAAGAAGAAATATATTCTTCCTAGCTGATGCGGAAGTGATTCATAAGATTTTGAAAATTTTAACCATTGTCAAAATACTATGCAGAGACAAGTCCAAATCTTATGATGAATAATATTGACTACTTAAAAGAAACAAATTGAAATTTTGAAATAATATTCTCTTTTGTAAAAATTGACATTTGGTATAGTACTTTTTTAATTATCAAGTAATGCTAATAAAGAGATAATAATTGCCTAATTTGTAACAAATTTTCATATTTATGATGATGTTTTTTTATAAACTCAGTACTTATAATTTCACTTTTCAATTTCATATGTATTTCATTAACATTATTTTATTTCAAATACTTAATTCGAATTCTGTGTAAAGACGCATTTTATTAAAATAAGATTTCTATATTCGTTTTTTTAAAAAAATAATAAAAGTTTTATTTTAAGAAAAGTGAAAATGTTGAATATTTATGAAATTTCAAAAATAAATTGTAAAACGAAATTTAAATCCAACCAGATTAAACTTGTTTCTAAAAATAATTAAATCGTTTCTCACTGTGCTTGCTTAATGCCCCATAAACTTCGAGAGTAATTCTAAAAATTTATAAAAATGTACATCCTTCGAATTATCCTAAACAATATAATTTGCTTTCTTTTTGATACCTGCCGATAACTTGTAAATCATTATAAATATTAGACTTCTAATTAACAACTTAGTATTGGAAATGTAACGTATATCCCTGAAAAATTAATCAGAATTTTCTACAATTTTTGGAATGTATACATATTTTTGCAACTTTACTAGTTTCTTAAAACTTTTTGTAACATAACTTATGACAGGTTTGTTTTTAGTTTTAGAGACAAAAATTCGAATCCATCACTATAATTATAGTCAGTTTAATTTATTTCACTAGAATCGAAAAATATTTTTAAGTATGTTTTGACTTTGTTTCGAAGTAAATTTCCACGCACTTCATCTCGAAATAGAGTTATGATATTTGCAAATTAGGTTAAAAATAAAAAAAATCATATTCTACATCTATATCTTTGAAATTATTTTTATCCGTTTACCAGGTTTCACCTACCGCGATTGCTTGCAATTATCGAACTTTTAAAAGCCCTTTGTTGAGCAAATATTTCATTGGGAGCATTATTATTTATTTTTTTAAGATAACAATTATTTACATAACCAATGTAAATAATACTTGTATGTGTTGCCTTCATTAACTTAATTAACACGGAATCATTCGACTATATATTCATTAATGTTGGGTAATGATTTCCATAAATCACTTAAAATGCAGAAATTAGCAGTTCTTTATACTGAAATGATGTAGTTTTTATAATTTTTCAAATGGATCGTGCTATCGGTTATCCTAATGTATAAACAATATTAATTTTAATTTTTTATATATTTACTAAATAAATATAAATAACTATAAAAATTATTTTTAATTATCAGTTAAGTTTTAAACCAACCTAAATTGAACTACACTTTAGATAAATGAGTGAAAGTCTTATGAACTTTTTACTTTTATTCATCGCAAATGAATTCGTATTTGTTTAGAAAAGGAGAAAAATGTTGATAAACAATATTGATTGAGACTAATAAATTTTTAATATAATGAAATTTAACATTTCTCGATTTTATTTGTAGTATTTAATTTCTATTATTCTAATATATAAGTATTATATAACCAATGAAATTGATATCAGGATAAATTACTACATGGATACAAACTACATATTTTTATTAGAACGAATTCAAGTGAAATTCATATTAAAAATTGATTTAAAAATTTATCCATGAATTGATATCTCATAATTGTCAACCTGCGTACTGATAAATTGATTATCAATTTAATATCAGTATTTAATAGCATCTATAATAAGTATACATAAAAATTCTTATATCTATCGAGACTACTTAAATATTGCTTATTAATTTATACTTACATTTTTTTGTATTACTTCCTTTTAATTTTACCTTTACCATGTAATAAATTTCTTTGAATATACAGTTTTATAAAATTTATACATAATTCAAGTTTTTTAAACCATAATTCAATAAAACATTTTCATCATTTTACGATTTTTATGTAAATTCAATATATTGTGTGGAATTTGACTCAATATTTATTCAGATGCATTTCAATTACTTAAGAAAGGGATAACTATATTTAGAAACATTAATCTTCAAAAATTTGCTGAATTTCAGTTTCAGTGTTTTATATTTTAGTAAATCTTTTTTGTTTTTTTTCATCAATTTAAACATTACATGAAAGTTTAAATAAAAAATTTAAAATTCTACTTCATAAGAATGTATTGCTATTATATTTGATGCTACATTTAGGTTTAAATTCTTTATTTAAAAATTGAATTGATAATATTATATTTCTCAAGTTTTGAATTTATATGTATTTAAAGTTTATTTTTAGGAACGTTTATATATAAAAATAATTAAAGTAATATTCTCGCTATAATTATAATGGCATTTAAGTATAATTGTTTCAGAAGTATGTCATAAAGTGCCTCTCACAATGGTAATAAAAGCTATAAAAATTTTATATAATAATTTTTCAATTTTATAGCATATATTTTTCATTTTTATTGTATTTTCTTATTTATATGAAACAATTTTTAATGGATTGAGTATCATTTAAACAACATCCATTAGTTGAAAAAATAATAAATTAGATTATTCTTATTTTTTTATTCTTATTTTTTATCATAATTAGTTTTATTTTTATTATAATTAATTTTGCTATACTCGGATTCCTTCTATTATTTCATTATACTTGAGATGTTTTTAAAAAATTAAACTAGTTAAATTGCAGCACATTATGTCTAACTTAATCTGTGCAAGTATTGGAGCGTAATTTCAGTTATTTAATTTGCTTTAATTCGAATTCCAATTCTAACTCGAATTTTAATCACGATATTTCTGTGTTGATTACCATGAATCTTTTCAGTTTCACTAGGCATGTGATCTAGAGTGTAAGCGTTACGTCGTTTTAAAAAGTTGATCTTTGTATTTGAAACACAAATGAAGAAAATATTAGTGGAAATTTATATGTATTTTGCTTAGCAAAGTACTTTGAAATATAAATTTTCTTCTGGATTTAATTTTAATTTCACGTTAAATGTCATAAAGAAGGCAATTGAATTTTCTTAAATTGTAATGAAATTACTGCATTTAATACTAGTTCAGTGAATTGAAAATTAATACATAAGAATGATATTATCAATGAAGTTACAAAATTAACTATTTTGTAATGAAGTTCACAAATTATTTTTTAATTAAAATTCTAATATAATCTTCATGATTATAGTATTTTTTTTTATTCATTTACAATATATGTCTGTGGTTTTTTTACTGAACATGATTCTTTGCAATATCTTAGTGTAATTCTTTTTAAAGAAATTAGATTTTGAATTCTATACAGAGAATTCAAAACTATTCTACGTTTTGCAATCGTATCAAGAAATCATTTATCCCGAACTTTTATTGTTCTTGTCCTTTATTAGCAAATTTAATAACATAATATTTAATAAGGGGTTGTTGCAAATTTAATAATGCTTTGAAAAAATGTGTTATGGGATGAATAAGTACAATTTTAATCAATTAAATTTTGACATTTTACGATAAATTTTGCTTTTTTTATTTTTTTATTCCATGTTCAATCAACTGTAACCATTACTATTAATCTATTACTTATAAATAAGGAGCACGAGCTGATATTTTTAAGAACTGCGTATCTAAATACTCTATATCAAGGGTACATATTGGGATCTGGGTAGTCTGTAGCAGGCGATGGCAAGGGATGGACGATACTCGTATTCTTGCAGCTGGGTGGAGTCTGAAGTTCCCTTGATTGAAATGTCTCACTTCTCTCTCCTTCACAAATCGCGCCTTCCCCTTCTCCCTCGATCCATTTTAAGACACCACCTTCCCTCTGTTACCTTCATTAGATATCGGTCCAAAAAACGCTGTCGTATGTCTTCATTTGAAGACTTTTTTCTTATTTCTTACCCTTATGTGTGTGTGTTTTTTCCCCTTCCTTATTTTCCCTTTGTTTCTTCTTCTTTTTTCCCCCACCCTTCTCTCTTTCTCTCATCGTGCGCTGCTTCACTTTCTTTTTTAGGCGTTTTTCTCCCTTTTTTGTCGCCACTATAGGTGTCGGCGACGTTCGGGAAAGAAAAAAAAAGCAGTAAGAAAAGAAAAATAAATAAATAAAAAAGGGAGAGAATAACGTAGTAACTGGCGATCACTCTTGGTTTCTCCCTCCCTGGAGCTTTAAAAATAGCTGCCCTCTTTTTCTCGATGCCCCTTCCTCTTCCTTTTGTGTCCACTTAAAAACAATGTCCGAAAGTTTTGGAAGAAGAAATATGCGCGCATCACGAGGGCTGATCTGCTGTAGAACAGATGGATGGTAAGCAGCGAGGGAGGGGCCTAATGCCCCCTTCTTCCGGAGACGTATGGGATGTCCGAGCTGATTGCCTTTCTGCAGCGTTCCATTCCTCTTTTAATGCGAAGAAGGCGCGATCTGCTAATTGATGGCAGAAGAGATGCCGCGGAGCACCATGCGTGGGAGTGCGTTCTGAGGATGCTGATGCTCTGTTTCCAAACCTGGGTTTTATTTCAACGGCATAAAAAGAATAAGCGGATTTATTGTAAACGTAATGCATTCAAAGCCCCAAATCATGCATTTAGCTTGAAATCGGTGTGATATCGACTTTATTAAAATCTTATTATTCGTTTCAGAATAATTGAAATATTTTCTGGATAAAAAATTAATAATTTTAAAGTAAAATAAGTAAAAGGGAAAACAAATAATTATTTTTGGAAAAACTGTAATCTATTTGTTTAACTATCAAAATGGATATTAATAGTAACTGTATATAATAAATGTTAATGATTTCTACTAGCTCGTTATCGGTTACATGGGTGAAGAGCATATGCTCAAAAGGTACAGTGTAATTATCGTGGCTTAAGAGCACAGGTTTAATAACCTTATGTATACATCAAATGTTTTAGAGTTTCGAATTTTGCCAATACGTTTAGCAAAAATTTGGCACCTTCTTAAGATAAATAAGAAGAATCTTCCATTTACAATAAGTCTATATTTGTGAATGGCATAATCCAACAGCATTTAATTCTGATTTTCGAAAACTGGATTTTTTTTCTAAGATTGAGGTGAAATTGAATTCAGCAATCTTAAATTGCGTTTAAAAATTTTAATCTGAGTAAAAACTATTTGAAAAAAAAAAATATCTACTATATAAATTTCGATATTGTGTTATGCTCACATGGTTTTGAAGAATACAGTTTTGTAAAATTCAGTTTATATATATATATATATATATATATATATATATATATATATATATATATATATATATATATATATATATATATATATATATATATATATATATATATATATATATGTATATATGTGTGTGTGTTTATTTATATCTTAAAAAAATTGAAATATATGATAGTAAATGATAATTTTTTTAAGTTTTTAAATAATTATTTTCTTTTACTAGAAATAAATTATTTTCTGAGAAGCGAGAGGGATTCTTATTTTTGGCAAATATCAGCCAATTCTTACTCTCCATTTAACGATATCATACGGGAGAAGTAATCTCTTCTTTAACCATGATAATTATACTGTACCCTTCGCCCACGATGACGTATTATATTTGCAGACACCGTAATTGTGTGAATTTCAAAAATACTGTACTGTAAATACCAAGACGCAAAGTTTTGAAATCGATTCGTTGCCCACATCGGTTTATTCCAATTTTACATTTTTGATAAAATGTATCATTTGGCTGTGCGTGGTGGAAGCATAATCTAATTCGCGCTTCTAGAAATAAAATCAATGGCGAGCTCCCGAAATCTGTCGCTTGGAGTGATGGATAATGCCACCGCTGTCGGAGCGACGAACTAATCGACGGCTAATTGGCTCTGTTTGCCGTCTTTAGTGGCTGCAATTATTTTCTCCTCTTCTCTCTATTCTTTTCCTCTCTGGGCGACGCCTCTCAAAATATCTAGTTTCACTCTTCTTCCTCTTATATAATACGCAAAGATACATAAAAATTTCACCTCTTATCTAAAAAAAGTTTGTAAGAAATTTAAACGTTATTAAGATTAGACATCATCCCTATGTATAAATATATTTTTTAAATTCTATTTTCTTTTGTTATTCATTAAAATGTGACATAAATATTTATTCATTTTATTACTTTTATTTTTAGGTAATTGAATTATTTATTTTTTTGTTGAATTGAAGATGGACGATTGAGAGTTTGGGTGAGAATTGAACGATATTATTTTTTTACTTCTACATACACATTCTGAACTATAATTTAGGTAAAACAATGTTTTAAATGACTTTACATTCTCAAATAAATATTTTTGAACATTTTTTATTTCATTTAAAAATTTACAATTTTGATAGAAATTATTGCTTTTGATAATATTTTATTCTCAAAAATTAACTTAAAATATTTATACTTGCTGATTTCCAAACTATGAAGACAGATCGTTAGAAAATCGGTTTTGAAAATGCTTAAGATATTAAAAACTAAAATATGATCGTACTTCCAATTATTTAAGTTTTTTCCTCAAAAAATTTAACTTGAAATTTTAAGGAAGTTTCAATTATTATTTAATTCATTATTGGAGTATAGAAGATTAAAATTTCTGTTTTCAATGTTTTGCAAAAAAATTAAACTTCAAAATGCTGAATTATAAAAAGCTGATGAAATTTATTTTCAGATATTCAAGTGTCAATAAGATAGCTTTGTGTGTATGAATAAGAAAGTACTGTTTTTTCTGTTTTGTAACTTACTGTTCTATAACTTTAGTTCAACGATTTTATATTTGATACAATTTAAATTTTTGAACTCTGATTTTTAAACTAATTTATTTGTTTTTTTCTATTTTTTCCTGATTTTTATAATATTTGAGGATTTACAAGCGAACTGGAGAAGAATTGGTCGCAGAAACATTCATATACTAATCTTCCAGATATGAATGTGTAGGTAAGCTCTCATATTGCAACTATCAATTTCTATTTTTAACAGGTGATCAGTTGCATACCAGTAGACTTAATTGTTTCAAAGCCCGCAAATGCTTTCATTGGATTTAAGCTCAGAAAAGTTCTGAAAATATATTTAAAAAAATACAATTATGGTTTTGTGTTTTCTAGTTTTAAAAATGGATATTTCTTATGAGAGAAATGCACTAGTGATTGGTCAGAAAAGAACATTCTTTTTTCCATTTGGAAAAAAAAAGAGAAATATATTTTTTATATTTATTAAATTAAATTTTTTGTAAGTACTTTCTCAAATACATATTTTTGAAGTAACTCTTTTCTTTACTGAACGGAATTATAATATTCTCCACTCTGCTTGCTTATACTCTCTTGTTAGGAGTACTTAAAGGGACTGAAACACATGAAAGTAGTTGAGTGCGTGTCCTGAAATGCGGAAAGGTTTGTAACGTGGAATTTTTATATTACCTGAGCTTATAAATTGTTATCTTGTGGCTGAAAAGACACAAGAAATAACAAGCCTTTCTGCATCTACAGGTGATGCCTCTGAAGTTGACCTTGCTGAAAAAGACAAGTGAACTCAGAGGCTGTCTTGTAAAGGGGCAGTAATGAATCCTTCACTTGAGGTAGAAATGACCTCCAAACCATCTTCTGGTGAAAGTCAGGAAGCTATCCCTAGTATGACTGACTCTCTGACCAGATGGGACTATTTCAGGAAGACCCTATCTGCTGGAAATGTCATACGCAAGAGGAAACGGTAGAGCATATCATTTATGAATGCGAGGCTCTTGCCCTCCCTAGATTAACCTCTTTAGGCATCATCATCGATACTAGAGAGTTACACCTAGACTCCATTAAAGGGTTATCGGACTTTATTAATAAAGTGGGAGACCCGAGCAACTGGAACTAGGAAACATTGGGTTTGGAGTTAATGGTACAAAATGCTGATAAAAGCAGAGGTGCCCAATGACATACAAACCCAATTCTAAGAAGAAGAAGAAGAACGTGGAATTTCAGCAGAGCGTCATTATTGTATATGAGCGCGCACCTCTTGCTTCGAACAGCGCTTGTATTGGCGTTTGGAGAGGTGGGAAAATGTTGTAGGGAGTCGTGTATCATCGGAAGCACTCGAGAGCGAAAATGAGAAGTGAAGTGAAGCAGCTGCTGATTGCTCATTGTCAGAGCATCGCTGTTGTTCCCTATTGGGAAAGCGATAATAGCGGAGGAAATTAAAAAGCAGCCGTTCTCACTCAGCAGGAAATATTGACTGTGCTCTCGAATGTGCTCGTACCATCTCAAAAATCAGGTATCAGCTTTCCATTTGTTTCTGTGTCACTTGGGTTGTTCCATTCTTTCTTTTGTTCTTTGATTGAAAAAAAAATCAAAGATGGGTATCATTATCTCTTGTTCAACATTTTAAATTCTCTCTCTAAAATAGCTGCGATTCCGTGAAACGTCTTCTTTAAAATTTGCTCGAGTGTAAACTTTTCCCTATTATTTTATTATTTTTCCTTTTATTTATTTTTATATACTTGAGTTTTATATGCCGTAGCAAAAATTGGATGTATAGGCCATTCGCTAACTTTTATTTTCTAAATTAAGTTGCAAATTTAAAAAAAAAAACATTAATTTATAAATTTTAAAGGATGAGTTTAAAAAAAAAGCCTAATTGATTTGACAAGTTGGGTGCATTGTCATATTCACTAGTCATTTATATTTGGAAATGTGTTCTGATAACATGTTAAATATTGAAATTTAGAGAACTGAACTTACGTAGTACATTGAGTTTGATGCTGTACTGATATCTAAGGACTCATGAAAGAAAACAATCTTAGTTTATTACCCATTTTTATACGTTGTTTTAATACTTTGCTCTCGTATCTTAAGCGTGGATTTATGTTTAGTTTGATTCTAAGCTATTCAAGGGAAGCCCCATGGGGGTCTCTTTCGAATTTTTACTGATCTATATTGGATGTAAACTATATACATAGAAACTCTAAGATCTAGGCTGGTAAGATTATATAGCAGTCGCGTATTCTGTCTGTTCTTAAGATCTTATATAATTTATTATTCTAAAAGATAATGGTAAATTAAACATCGATTGAAACGGGCTGCTTTTATGATTTGATTACTGCGTACCGGCATACTTCCCTGCCAAGTGTTTGGCTCTGGCAGTTAGGTGTAAGCTGCTGGATTAGAGTTATCATTATTTAAAAGCAGAAACCATACTCTCAATGCTTGACTTGCCACGTCCAGAGATGTTATTTCTCTTGGAGGACAATGCGACCATGATATATTTAAGTCGAGATTCGAACTCCCTGCCTTCCAATAATGAGAAAGATGTCGTATCCAACTAAGTCACCGCAGTCTCTGATTGTATAAAATGAGAGAATGTCTTTTTGAAACTTCGTATAGTAGGCATTGTTAAATACGTGACTAAATGGGGGATGTAAATGTTTTTGTATGTCTGTATTATGAAAAGAGTTTGGAACCATTTATAATATTTGCAATTATTTTATGCACATTTTTAACTGTAATAATGAAACATTCCTTTGTTTCATAATTAATAGTATTAACATTATTGTTGTGTAAAAAAAATATGTAGCCGCATTAGAAAGTCAGTATTGTATACTTATGAAAGACCTATTTCAAGATATTTATTTTTTTTCAATGAAAGTTTTTTTTTATGATTCTGAAGATGATCAATAAAAGTGAATGTGAAGACCATCGTTTTCTAATTCCTAGTCTAAATATTTCACAAATATATTTACCGAGTAGTGGTCCTAACATTCAAGATTTTCTTTTATTATGGAGGAAACATAGTTTTGTTTCTCTTTTCAGAAAATATTCTCCCAGTTTATTCGTATCTCTTTTTTCGTAGGAATTTGAATGGAAATGCACCTGCTTTATCCCCATTTAAAAGTTTTGTATCTAATCTCCGTGCTGTTAGCGGAATATGTATTGGGGAAAAGAAAGCGGAAAGAATCACTGCTCGGGAAAAAACTTGCATCAGAGTTTGTGCGTATATATTCTTTATTGCACAGCCATGAATGTATACATAAAAAATAAGGCCTCTAGGTATAGAAATTTAGTTTAGCCCCGGCATTGTATCGGAGTGATCTCGGGCCCCTGCGTTTCAATGTCGTTTTTGTATCCCTTTTTATATGTATGTATTTATATGTAAGGAGAAAAATTTCCTTTCACGAAAATTCTTCTCTCAAAAAGTGAAATCTGAAAAGAGAATTCCCAAACGGATGTTTTTTGGGGGCAGGCCTATAACCATATTCGTGGCCCAAAAATCTGACCACATAATACATTTAATGCACTTTTTATCGTCTGCATCGATCCTCCGCTTTAAAATGCGAAAGGCTGCTTAGGCTCTTTCCGAATCCTAACTTCCTTTTTATAGACTTTGGTGCGTTTTTACCATGATGAGCAGCTGGTGGTCAATATTTTATTTACCGCTGCTTGTTTCTTCTTCGCTGGCCACTCCGTCCATAATACATTAGGAAAAATACTGTTCTGTTTTCATTCTTGTTAAGGCCTGGACGTGCATTCGCTTTGATATATTCTTCGGAATAAAATCAGTTTTGCTTCCGAAAATTCCCCTGCCTTCCGCTTTTTATTTCATTTTTATGCTCGTTTCTCCGGTTGGTTTATTTCTTTCAGCCTGTGCGCAAACTTTTCCTTATGCATTCGTATTTAGTTTGGAGTGCATGGAGAATTTATTCTGCTTCCGAAATGCAGAGGAAAAGAAATTTCAATTTATTCTCTCGAAATCTTGAAATGGATATTGTGATGCTACATTCCGCAGCAAGAAGAAACAACAACATTTTTTGGCTTTGTTTCCCAAATTTCGGTTATGAAAAAACAAATGCTGGGAAGTAGATTTCCCCGCATGTTTCATTTTTAGGGCTGCATAAACAATACCGAATGCTATTCTTTCCTATTCCCGGGATGGCCACGGTTGTGCCTTTTTTATTTTATTTTAAGGAAACTCTTCTTGTGGTGCTTAGACAAATATTTTGTGTATAGATATATATATTTCTTATGTTGGGAAAACACTTATTATTCACTTTCGTTATTTATTGTTTGCACAGATTCATTTATTTTGAGAATAATTTCTCTCTTTGAAGTTCGGAATGTGTTTCCGAGCTGGAAATGTATGATGGAAAAGAAAGGCTGTGTGCTACAAATAAATCAATAAATGTTTATCATCAGATGAAGCCTATCAAGCCCTTTTTCCAAGTCCGTGGGGGCCAAATGGTCAGATCGCTGCTTAAGCAATTAGATCCATTCATTATGTGTTGCGTGTCGCTTTAATCCCGAATAGCAACGATGGCTTCAGAGAATAAATTTTCGTCCCTTCAACACACACATACGAATCTTTTATTTATTTTTTTCCTTTCTTACCATTACCTCATGTTTTGAGGCGAAATTTTTGTTGTTTTCCTGGTTTTTCGGTGGCGCCAAAGTCCGGGAAACGCAAAAATCCAATCGCTCCCGGCTTTCAAACAAACGCTATCTCATTATGAATCGCGGGAATTTCTTTTATTCTTTTATATACGTGCTTACTGGATTTCTCTCTCTCTCCCAGCACCCCTTCTCGTTCTGTTTAGCGTTCCTCGAGCACCCAATTCTCACACGCATCCACCCCCAACACCAATCTATTTGGAGGTTCTTCGTTGTAGAATTATTGATTGACCTCCAAGCGCCCAGTGTCCGGTACAAACGATGACGTTCTTCGCTTTTGCAGTGGACAGCGGATCGCCTTGGGCCACAGTTCTCTCACCCACTCCTTTTTTTTCTCTCTCTCTCTCTCATCTTCTCTGTCAGTCGGACCTTATACGAGCGGAATCTCTTCTCTCTCCTTCACCTTTCACTCGCCCTTCCCCCCTTCGGTATCCCCCGGGTCTCTTGTCCCTTCTTTTCCGGTTTCCTTCCTGTAAATGACATTTTACACCACTCTGATTCTTGCTTCTACTTTTTCTAATCTGACGCCATCAAATTTTGATCGCAGTTTGCTCTCTTATGAACTTCAAACTTGAACTCATATCGTATGCAAAGGAAACTGTTCCCCTAAACTCAATTGATATTTTTGCGAGAAAGACTGTATATATATATATATATATATATATATATATATATATATATATATATATATATATATATATATATATATAGAGAGAGAGAGAGAGAAAGAAATTTATTTCCGTGAAATAATCATCTTCTGAACTCCTGAATCTGCTTTATTACAATATCTTGTCTCATATCAAAATTAATGTTTCACCTGCACTTAACAATTTTTAAATGTACCCGTAATTTTAATTAAAATGACTCAGATAATAGCGGTTGTCAGGGTGAGCTTGGCTTCTCTAAGTGTCATAAGTAACAACAACAATCGAACCTTTTCTGTATTGTAGTATAATAAAATTCAAGGCTATTATATTCTAACCATTACTTATGAAAACTATTATTTATGAAAACTATTACTTATGATAACTATTACTTATATGAAAAGACAAACAAAAAATAATTTTTGCATTTTTATTTTATACACAAAAATCTACAAAATGTTGCCCTCCATTCATTACAAATCTACTAAATCATGTAGTTCTCAATTTATTTAATGATTTTAAAAGTCAACCCCCCCCCCTGATTGATAAAGATAAGAACGTCTAAAGGCGAGATAAGTATGTAAAAAACTAAAAATGTCTTAGTTATAGGTTGACTTTCTAAAATTATATGATTCAATATTTCTTTAAGCTAAAAATAGATTGGTGCTAATTTTTAACTGAAATCTTGTGCTCACAAGTCAGTTTGTACCTTAAAACTGTGAGCACGAAAATATTGTTGGAACTTATACGTGTAACCCTTAATTGCTTATAAGCATACACTGCCCAACACTAGAATTGCAGCATCAAACACACACACATCTATTCACTTGAAAAGTGAGGGTGAGGCATTTATCCACGAGTATCCAATCACAGAACGTCACCATTCTGAAAAGTTCAATAGCAGTTCATTGAACGGAATCCCTTATAGGGGTGAATACAGATTAAGTTAAAACTGGTGACGATTGTGCGCTTGTTGGCAGACACCGCGAACATTTTACGTTTCATATTGTGCGAAGTTTTCAGTGCTATTTCTGTATGGGCGAATAGCATTGACTGCTGATAGGTGGCAGTGACTGCTTAAATCACCTTTAATAAAGATTTATAAAAATGTATATCCCAGTGTTGTGACGGAAACGATCTGCGGTAGCTTTGTTACCATTCTCAGAATCATTTTTTAATATGAGTATTTTGATAGATAGCATATGAGTACCCGAGGCTAAATCTTTTGCATGTCCAATGTGTTGCCCAAATTTTGTCTTACTCAAGCATTTAAGTGCTCAAATGACGCAATATTAGGGGTTGTCTGGGATATAAAGTTGGTAACTGACTTCTAGTTTTTTTAGTTTTTTTAATTTTAAAAAAATCGGGAAATGCGGGATTACTTTTTGGGTCACATTTCATAGATTTTAGATTCCTCAGGATTTCAATCGACAATGTATTTACAGCACGTATTGAATCTTTTCATTTTATGGCAGTGTGTGGAAAGTTCAATATTTACCGTATTGTGGTATCTTTATCAATAACTTAAAATGGAACATGAAATTTTAATTACTATCCCATATCGAGAGTATCAACAGACCTATGAATTTCCATTCAATTCTTCGATCATTATTTTTTGTGTCACTGTGCAAATAAATAATGTCCGCATTATAAATACTCATTGAATTTTTTGTTTAGTGATCATAAGTTACTTTGCAATTAACCTCGCTTTGTCTTGTTAAGAAAAAAGAAATAATTTGTAGTTCTAAATGTGCGTCGTGGGGTGGGAAGTAAGTGTGGAATAAGAAATTTGGTTCTTTTCTGACTACCAATTTTGAGGAATGTAGGAAATTTATTTCTTTCAGAAATGGAAAAGGATACTGTAGTTCTATTCCCCCTTCATATTCAAAACGAAGTTAAGGGCTGGACGAGGAATTGTGCTGTTCCGGTCGCCTTCCTTGTATTCTAGTCCGAGAAAAATTGCATTCCGACTCCGTTTATCTGCCTTTCAAGCGAGGAAATAGACAGCAGAAAAGAATTTTTTTGCTCTGGGTTGGATCTTAGGTGACGCTTAGTCCAGCAACATCATTTTCCGGACAACAAAGTCAATTTAGGTGCATCTTTCCAGGTATGTACCGGAACTCCTGTATGGTTCGGAAGAAAAGAGTGGAGGAGAAAAGGTTTCTTCAATCTTTTTGGTCAATGCGATTTGCGTATAGCATTTGGATCAACTATTATATTAAAAGGAGGAAGGGAGAAAAAGTATTGTATAGAGGCAAAACTGAGTAAATATGTCCAATGGTCTCTTTACCTTAACAAAGACGTTGCAGGAGAGTACCGTTGTTTTGCTGTATTTTTATCAGCCATTTAAGCTAAAGCAGATAAGAATTCGGAAATGCGAATGCTTTCTGTGACTTTTTTCTTCCGTCTTGGCTGAAAATTTTTTTTTTATAAAAAGGAATATGCCAATTTTGAATCTCTCGGTACTTTTCGATAATACATTGCATTCTTGTAAGCGGCCATTCTTTTTCTATTATTATTATTCTTTCTTCACATGCAATTTCAGGAGATATTGAGGTCTCGGACCTTAGAAAAAAGGCAAAGGAGATCTTTTTCTTGCTACGATGATGCTGGGGCAGTTTTATTGAAAAACCATTGGAAAAAATTCTTTCACATCCAGTGCTTCGACTTTACTTCTCCGCCCTTATAAAAACCCCTTTTGCAGATGTATTCGCAAAATTTGCTGTTTCAGAATTGTATTTGTATCTTTTATTACTTTTCCTCTTCTCGGCTTCTTTCCTTGCGGAGTCGAACGAAACTTATTCCACGGCCCTCTCACCCCCTTGTCCTTTATGTCGAGTATTTTCATCGCTCTCATATATACACTAGTTTACCAATTTCCCTTCCTCCAAATATATTCGGCGTTATTAAAGAGGCATTTCATCTGCAGATGGTTACGTATTTTTTATATTTATTTATTGTAATAGAAATCTCACAAAATTCTTTCATGAAATGCTTCATATTGGAACATGTAATAAAAGTTTGAAAATTTCATGTATGTATCTGGGTTTGTGACTGAAAACCTACCAAAATCTCTTCCATACTGATCATCATTTTTTTTCACTTTCATTTTCTTATATAACATTTATATTTTTGTTTTCGAGATTTGGATATTTAAAACGTTTTATATTGAATAGTCGCTAAATTGATTTTAAAGCATACAAAATACTTTTGTAGTTCAATTATTTCTTATGTTCAGTTGCAATTATAAAGAAACTCTGTGTTAAATCGGAATTTTAACTATACATTTCAGATTTTCAGATTTCACTTTACAAAGATAATTTTTATTTGATAATTTAAGCTATGAATGTGTTTTGTTGATAGGCATAGAAAACCACATTTATTACATGGAAATTCTTTTCGCATATTTAATTTTTTCTTATTTTCTTTAAATCTAACTACTTTATTGAACTTGAAACCTAGCGATTTTTAAAGAAATATAATTCTTAAAATAAATCTTTATGTGTAAAGATCTTTGGAAAAGATTGTTTCTACAGTCCATTTGATTAAATCATTGAAATTGAAGATCTGAAGTACTTTTTTTGTAATGAATGCTCGATTGTGAAAGGCAAATAAAATTCTTGAATACACATAATTGATAATATATTACGAAAGATACAACTTTGTGTGTGAAACATCTATTTAATTTAAATCAATCAAAAAAATCTAAATTTTAAAAAGTAAAAAATTAGTGTAACAATTATGAAATTTTTCAAACGTATATGTGTAATCTAGTGCATCAAACTTAAAGAAATCGAATATTTTCCAGGTTCTATCATAAAAATATAATGAAATAATTTGTATTACAAATCAAATCGAGAGAATCACACACACACACAAATACCATTCTGTATTCATTACATTCATTTTTAATAGTTAAGCCAATCACCAGAATTTAGATATTTATAAGACAATCTTGATGAAAGTAACTAATTATCATCAAATCTATCTTTGCATACAAAGAAGAAAAAAGTTACTTAATTCTAATTTATTTATTCGCTTATTTAGTTTCTCAGCTTTCTTTTGCTTTTGCATGTTTTTGAATTCCATTAATATATTTTCGATATTACAGTGAGCTTTTCGCTGTGAAGTTACTGTTGTAACTCTTGGTTTTATTAAACATTGCATCTGTATTTTTGCATATTTGCATATTATAAAAATTTTTGTATATTATTTATTATCTCGATTTATAATATAATATTTTGATAAATTTGATTAAAAAATTAGTAGTCTATGTATAGATAAATAAATCATAATAAGATAACTTGAGAATTAATTTTTGGCAGACATCACCCCCTCACACACACATACACACACACACACACACACACACACACACACACACACACACACATATATATATACATATATATATATATATATATATATATATATATATATATATATATATATATATATATATATATATATATGTATGTATGTATGTATATATATATATTCAAATTTTATTTTGCATAATATATATATATATATATATATATATATATATATATATAATATATAAATTATATATTATACTATTACATAATATTAAATTTTCAATTTCGGTTAAATTTACATTGTGATTCTCTTTCTCTCAAATTATATAGGTACTTTTTGTGGAATACATTTTATGTGTTAAGTTTTTATTTTTTTAATGTAGTTCTTGTAAGTCATTTGAAGTAAGAATAAAAACAGTAATTTTTTAAAAAAAATGATAGAACACCTTTAATTGAGTTTGGTCATCATTTTTTTCATAAGATTTTTTTTTAATTTTACAAATACTTTTACTTAAGCTGTTTCTAAATTTTTTTAGTTATATAATATGAAGATTTTATTTATTTTTTTAAACATCAAAATTCATATCCATTGGGTATTTCTGAATATCGGAACACATTCAATTCCAGAAACAGTTTTAAAGCAAATCTATCTTTAAATTTATTAATATTTAAAGATTTAATAATCTTAAATATATCTTTAAATTATTAATAGTTAAAGATTTAATAATCTTAAATATATCTTTAATTAATAATTTTGAATGTATCTTTAAATTTATTAATGTTTAAAGATTTAATAATCTTAAATATATCTTTAAATTATTAATAGTTAAAGATTTAATAATTTTAAATATATCTTTAATTAATAATTTTGAATGTATCTTTAAATTTATTAATATTTAAAGATTTAATAATCTTAAATATATCTTTAAATTATTAATAGTTAAAGATTTAATAATTTTAAATATATCTTTAATTAATAATTTTGAATGTATCTTTAAATTTATTAATGTTTTTTTAATAGCTTGATTGATTTTTAGTGTTTAAATGATGTCCAAATGAGAAGCTAAAAATCAAACGCGTATGTTGAAATAAAAGCAAATATTTATGTGTGCAAGAATGAAAGGTAATTTATATTCACAGCGAAGACGGGGGTTCATTTTCTTAAAAGTGCATCATATTCTCCGCGGCGTCGTTTAGCAGATAAAGAACAGGAAGGACATGGTAATCTGTAGGAGTGCGGGGGTGGGGGCGTCTGCTGTCCATGATGAAGAAAACAACACATGCGGCACACAATATTTCAGAGTGGCCATATTCCGGCGCGGAATGGGCCATAAAGCACGTGACCTGTCGGCCGGCCGTAAACTCCACCACGTGCTATCTCGCACAATGGAGGAAAGCCCGTGGCATGTCGGGATTGGATGGCCACTCCTGTCCCGCCGCCCCCTCTGCCGCTGACAAGAAGGGGTTGATTTAGATTTTGTTTTCACGGGGGTTTATTTTCCTTCCGACCGCCTCTGGCCTAAGGTGGGTTGAGTTGCGCAATGTCTCCTGCGCCTCATCTGCATATTCGGTTTGAAAGCTCCTCCCCCACTGCAAAGATGTTTTGCGTTTTAAAATTGGATAGTGCAGTTGTTACGGTTATTTTTATAGTTCTGTGTATGGCTTTATCTACTGTCTTCTAATGAAGCAGACTTAGTGGAATTTAAATGTTTGTTTATAAGTGCTGTTAATTAAATCACGCATTCAATTTCTATTTAACGGTAGGGAATATTTTAAAATGAATTTGCTTTTAATTTTTTAAAATAAACCTTATAATTTGATTTTTACATTTAATATTTGTATTCAATTTCAGTAGATTTGCTGAATTCCACATTCATATGTTATAAATCGCTTTTGAAAACTATATTACAGTGTAAAATTTGATGTGTAAATATTATTTTCTTAAATAAAAATACCTTCTTCTTTTAAGTTTACCTTTTTGAAGGCAAGACACGCGCGTTTTGAAGGTTTAACTATTAAAATATGTTTTCAAAATTCAGCGATAATTGTTAAAGTTATAAGAATTGGTGTATATATATATATATATAAATATTAAAAAAATAGTAGCATGTTTTTAATATTGTTTAGTTTTGTTGATTAAGTATTAGATTAATCATATTTTAACTTTTACCTCATTTCAGAACAAAATATATATAACATTACAGATATTAGAGGGGAGGGGAAACGATATTACAAACAAGTAAATTGTACCTCAACATTTTTAAAAATTTTTTTTATCAATATTGACAAATTGTGAATCGAATTCATTTATAGTAGTTTTAAAAAAATTCATGTTATAATAAACTCTTTTTCATTTTTCGTTGCATTCAGCTAACTGCTACTTAGACTTATCTATGGAATTATTACTATATTTTAATTTGTCTCATAATTATTTTGCATTTCGTATGAATTTTTCACCTTCCACTATCACTTTAATTTCGTTTTCTTATGTTGACGTTAATGAGTGCTGCTTTGACATAGTGTTCGTTATAAGGGAAATAATTTTTGATTATGCATTACTGTTTATTTATTTATTTATTTATGTTTACTTATAATTTGAACTTATAACCATATCGCCAGTTATAAGAAATGAACCACATTTGATTTGAGTTGAATGCTATAGTGCGTCCATTTTAAAATGTAGTCATTTTCTCATGCAGTTGCTTAGTAATCGTCACCGGTTTAGTAACGGTCAATGTCAGCTTCCGTTGTTTTTAAGTTCCTTTAATCCCTTTTTTATTTTAACTCGAGCAAGGTAAAAATAGCCATTCGAAGAAAGACAAGTGGAGGAAAATGGTGAACAACAGCAGCCTGTAGTTTATCAGGATGCGTGTTTTATTCCTGCCGGTGCAGTTTAGCATCCCAGCCAGCCCCTTTCCCGTCCGCTACTAGTTTAGCCCCCACTATCAGCGCCATTATCCATTGCATTTCCCCCTCTCTCTCTCCGGCCCCCAATACAATCGATTTTTACCAGAGGTGGGGGGAGGTCGGGGGAAATTTTGCTTTGGTGGCCTGGAAGAGTAGGGTGGGCAGCTTTGGAGTGTTCTTTCCAGGCACGAGGGGGGCTTTTGGTAAGATGCCGGGGCGGTTAAGGGGGCGCTGGGAAGGTCCAAGATGGCCAAGAGCAGCCACCCGGAATGCATCTCGTTCCTCATGCATTGGAATGACCGTCTCCATAGCAACTAAGTCCGTGGTCAGCGCCGGGGTACATCATCATTAGGGGCGCGGACACGGCCCCTTCCCCCCATCCTTTTCGTTTTACCCCCTCCCCTCGAGCCTCAACTTCTCTTCCTTTTCGTCCCCCCTCATCGATAAAGATTTTTTTTTATTCCTCCCTGCTATTATTTGAGATACATTCTCAGGGCCTCATCATTATTTGTTGTTATATTATACTGGACAACGGCGAGGTACGCAGTTTTTTCCCTTGCATGTTTCAATTTTGGAACTGAATGTCGACAAATATGTAATTCTTTGCTGATGGCAAGTATTTATTTCACTGGGGAATCGTTTCTCATTTGTTTCCTTGAATGGTTTATTTGGAAAGTAAAATTAAAAAAAATCCTTATTTTTATAAAAAAATTTTTGTTGAAAATAGGGTCTGTAAATAAAAATAATATTAAATGCATTTTAGGAAAATTTGAAAAAAAAAATACCTTAAATAAATTTAACCATTATTGATTTGGATATATTCATGATTTATAAAAACTTTAAAAGACGTGTTATTTTAAAAATTGTTCTACTTATCAAGTAACAGTTAATGAAAGGTTTTAAAAAATTTTTCCTTGTTCGTTTACCTAGTCAATGATGAATTGTATTTAAATTGAATACCGCCCACAGATGGAGGAAATAACAATCAAAATCAATCTTTCTACTTTATATAATCTTTTACATTCCTAAATGATTTAAGTAAGTAGGAATCTTATGATTTCTTTTAACAATTCAGTTATTTCCTTTTAGAATGTATAAAAATAGTTCAACTATTTCACATTTTTACTGAAATAAACGCATTTCTCATTTTTCAGTCAGTTTTCACTAGAAAGTTGTTGAAAGATAAAATTATAATAAAATTAATTTTCATGGTTCATTAACACCCCCTCCCCTCCGTCTTTGACATAAAATAGCAAACACAGTTCGGAAGGCTCAGTGTGGGTTTCATCTCTCACTCCTACACCTTTCTTTAAAGTTTCGTATTTTCCAACTTGGAAGATGCAGATTTGAGAGAGTGAGAAAAGAAAAAAAAAACGCATTCAAATGCTGTGATTTGCTGACGGAAGATTCCTTCCCCCACCTCCCGTCGCGTCAGCCAACCAGAGAGCATTCTGCGACTTTTTTAACCCTCTGCTGTGCGTCGGAGGGCCGGCGTTTCCATGCGCATCTCACATTTGCATGCGTGACGCACGGGGAGGGAGGAAAAGCACGTCGTCTTAGCAACGCGAATTATTGATTAAGTGAGAGCAGCCGCATCTTTAGATTTAATCAGGGAGCCTCGCACAACTCCTGTCAGGGAACTTAAATTGACTCCCGATTTAGTGCGCCCCTCCCTCCTCATTGGCTGTTTCTTTAATTTTTTTCCTCCCCCCAACCGTCCCGAAATTCAAGTTGATGGCAGGGTTTTTTGGAAGCCGTCACTGCGTGTTGACCGAAGGAAGGCAGGTCCATATCTTTCGTCGGGATTCTCTTCTTCCAGCTTTTTCAATAGGGACGTCAGAGAAAACCTCCTCTTCCGCTATCTGAACAGCACAGAGATCCTCTCGCTGCTCCTTGTGTGTTTGTGTCCTCCTCCGCCCACTCCGCCCTCCTCGGATCCCTCTCTTTCATATCCTTCCTTTGAATTGGGACCCGGGCTAAAGCGCAATCTCCTGCGCCTGCCAGAGTTCTGAAGGGTCAGTTTAAAGCCTTTGATTGGGGAGACGGACGGCCAGGGGAAAAAAATAATAATTTGCAAGGGAAGAAATGAGTTGCTTTAGTGTTTAACAATCTCTGTTCAAACATTGAGATCTTTTAGGGACGCCGTTGTTAAGGAGGGATTCCAAAAGCGACTTTGCCCGGCACTATTTCCGAAAGAACTGATTACTCGATGGCATTTAATAGATTTCATGTGTAATGCTACTAACCGTGTTTTTAAACTGTGAACAAGAAAAATATCAAACAATAAATGTAACATCTTCAATTAATTTTAAACACTCTTGTCTTAGCAATTTTTGAGCTGTGATTAACAAATATGTATTAGTAGTTTTATGATATTGCATTTATTTTTTTAACATTTCATATTTCTATATCTCTAAATATTTGCATTTTACACTTCACTCATGTTTCTTATGTTTTATTCATAAGGAAAAGATTTTTTGAAGGTGGTCTTGAATTTTCTTTTAAATTCACACAATTTTTGCCTGGTATTGTTTCTGCAAGTAATAAAATTGAACACAATAAAAGAAATGGGTTACTTTTATTTTTGTTGTATACATTTTTACTAATACTCTTCAGTAGTTTTAAACGAATCTTAAATAATATTAATAATGATTTCTTATCTATTTAAGTTGTTTATTGTAAATGAGTAACTTTTCATGTCAATTAGATTCCTAAATTAATATAATTGCATAGAATATGTATGACTTGAAGCTCTGTCGCGTTATGGCAGCGCTCCCAAGACACAGGTTCGAGGTTCGATCCTCGGGCTGGGTAAGGTCGATTCAACCTTTTATCCTTTCAATGGTTCGATAAACTGAGTACCGAACATGCTTGGGAACTCAACACAGGGAATTTCGTGATAGGTTGATCACCTAACAAAGACATATGCTTCACACCCCAGGTACCTCAGTCAAGAAAACCAATGTAGGCCTGGGAATACATATAGTCTATTGTGGCGATGTTTTTTTATGACCCAGAATTTATAATAGTATGAGATTTAAAGCTACCTGACGTCATTACTCAATAGTTTAATAATTTTGATTCTGTAAATCACAAGAGATGTTATACTTATTTATGTATTTACCAAACAATCTGCCAACACTCATATGCCGGCTCAAAAGACATGAAATGATGCTTACAAAATTTGTACGAACTGCTACTTTGTTACAGCTTGAAGTTTTAACTTCCCCTTCTTTATCCTGATCTAGCACCTACTCATGTTCTTCCCGGTTCCTTTTCGCCGAAATACAACTTAGATTTTAGCTGGCAAAAGACGAGGCCATTTTAAAAAGAATTAATGTTTTTTATTCACTAAAATTCTTAACTGTGTTCATTAGAAAAATCTTAAAATTCTAATGTCGAAATGAGACTTTAGTACGCGTATATCCAGCCAGTCTGTCAGGGGAAAGCTACAGTTGGAGCTATAACGGTTGGGCTGTCATATTAAGTGGCAAGAAACATTTGTGTGCTTCAAAATTAATTTTATTAGAGAATGACTTCGAATATTCAGTAGCAAAGAAAATTGAGGAGTAAAATAATTCTAATGTAGGGAAAGAGTAATTTGAAAACGTTGTATTATATATATAAATAATTTATTTATTTCTCACTAAACTTCGAGCTACGAAAATATTTTAAACCATATTTAAATTCTTTTCTCAGGTGTATTATATATACATATATATATATATATATATATATATATATATATATATATATATATATATATATATATATATTCATCAATCTGACCGGAAATTATTTAAATTTAATAAAACGAAACATAATTTTAAGTGTTTAGCTGATCATTATTATTTTTTGGTTTCCCTTTTGATTGATAAAAATTTTTTAGACTCGTATTGTTTTTAAAATTCGTCTTTATATTATTTAATAGCGACCAAAAACGAAATAATGTGTGTAAAATTTATAAAAGTACTAATGGTTGACATTTTGATTTCTTAATGTGGGTGAATTGGTTTTCATTTAAATAGGTCGCATTTTTTTTTTTTTTTTTCAGAAAGAGGGTGCACTGAAAATCTTCCTCATTACCTTGTAAATGAATGCGCGTATATAGTTTTGTATTATTTCTGCTCTTTACTTTTCGGGTTTTAAGTGAAACCTTTTGTGAGCCATTCGGAAATCCCTCTCGGAGCGTTCCAAGTGTGCCTTGTGCAGCACGGCTAGGTGTCAGCATCGACACGGAGGTTATCTGGTGCTTGGCGCTGGAACAAGGAGAGGTGAGCCCTAATGGGAGCCACCGGAGGTCAACAGTCATCCATCAAGATGCGTCACAATTTCTTGCTTAGCCACTGCATGCGAGAGGTTCTCTACCTCGAGAATTTATCTCTCTCATATTGGCACTTCCCAGTTATTATTACTCTTGCTTGAAATTAAAACACCATAAAAACCTGGAATCTAATTGTTTGCCCATCTACTGCAAAATTTATTTAATTTGTAACAATAAGCGAATACATTTTTTATGATACACGTTTCTATTTCTATTGACATGTTTCTCGCGTGTCTTTTTCTCGTTTATGATCTGGACAATGAATGTGACAGATTCTTTGAAATGCTATAAATTCTACTCCCTTTTTTAGTTTTAAATTTCAATCATGTTTCTTTTCAAAAAATAGCTTTAATAGGATTGAATTTCAAAATGTTTAAATAGTAATACATAAAATTTAAATGATAAATATTCAAAATTGTGTTTGCACACTATTTAGGGAAGCACTCGTCGAAAATTACATTTTAATATCATATGTGTATAGTTGTAGAATAAAGTTGCCATTAATGTTTATAAATAAAATTAAATAAACATAGCATTAAATAGGTTATATCTATCTATCTATCTATCTATCTATCTATATATCTATCTATCTATATATCTATCTATATATATATATATATATATATATATATATATATATATATATATATATATATATATATATATATATATATTAAAGAATATTAAAATATTATATAAAACTGAAGAGTTCTTTCTATATATAATTTACTATAATTTAATATATTTTAAAAAAATATGTGTTGTGTTTATGAAGGAAACTATTCGTATGTTTATTTATTCTTGAATAGATTACTGTGATTTATAAGAAAATTGATTAGTTGTATCTTCATGATAACTAAGGAATCTAATTTGAAGTGCTTAACACGTTTTATATTACAACTCATACAAAAATAAATTTGCTAGTTTTATAGTCAATATTGTAATAAATTGTTAACAAGCGATGAAATTGCTTTGAATAATAATTAAAAAAGCAACATAAAATAACATATATTTCAATTTAAAATTCTTTCAAACGTTTTACTTAAACATTTTTTTAAAAATTAGCATACTTAATTAGCTAGTAATTCAGACTCACACTTTTAATTTTCATGTAAAAATCTTTTCATTTTATTACTTTTTTCTTTTTTGTAAATAAGTGTGCAACAGTTTTTTAAAATTATTTTACGAACTACTTACAATAATTTTATAAAAATATTAGTGTTAATGTATTAATATAATTTGAAGCGATCAGAAACATTCAAATGATCTTCATATATATATAAAGTATCATAGCATTGAACTATTTCATTTTATCAATATAAATGAAATCATTATAAGCATTTTGAATATGATTTTCACATATTTTCAAATTATGTACAATCGTTTTCAAATATTAAAATGCGTTTGAATAGCCTTTTACTTCTAATAGTAAAATATATTTAACTGTTCTGTATTAATTATAACAATGTATTTAATATGTGTTAATCTAAAAATTGTTATTCTGAAGTCTAATTTTTGCATTTTAATTTAATTTATTGATTTATAAAATTTTTACCGCCCAACAAATGAGTAGCAAATAAGAAAATTCTAGCTTGTGTAAGAAATTATTTTGTTTACCCGTTACGCTTTAATATTAAATTTAAATGGTAGTAACGAACTTCGAAATTAATTTACTTTGTTCATAACTTAAACAAATACTATCACATCATCTTTCATTGTGAGATTTCTATGTGCCGAAAAATGTTTCGCTCTCTATTCATTGCTTGGAATTTCTGTTTCTTAATTTATTTCTTATATTTTGGAAAATATTAAGTATTTATTTTTAAATGGTATCCCTCTTTCTAATGTAATATAGACAACTCTTTCTGATTATCACTGTTTCATTTATATATTTTGTTTTAATGAGGAATCCATGTCTGAAATATCGTGTGTATGCAAATAAAAGGAAAACAATTCCAAAATTTACTAAATTGAGTTAAAAATAAAAAATTTTAAAAATATTAATTTTGTAAAAATACTGTTTAAGTACGAAAAAACTTTTAATTTGCAGTTTCTCTATGTAATTGGATTTACATTGAAGAGTATATTTTCATTCTTAGCCTTTCCATTCATTAAATTCTAATGATTTTCATTTTTCAACAAACAGTTATTCTGTCATTAATTTGTTGCTTTTACTAATAAATCAGGCGATACCCCCTTCTTTTAAGTTACAACAATAATTATTAACATTATTTGAATTATTTAATTAAATCACGATATTCAATTCTCTCTTAAATATTTTGTAGACTCCCCGTGACCTAGTAGTAAGATGTTACTCTTCAGAGTAGAAGGTACCGGGTTCGATTCCAGTCACTGTTGAAAAATGGAAGGTAGGAATTGTGTTTCTGCTTTCTGCATGTACAATGCCAAGATGAGTGCTCGAGAATTTTCCCCGTTTCCTCCATTACGGCATGTGAACACCGTTCACCATCTATGAAAAGCCCTCCCTAAAGGCTATTGACGCGGCTGATATGTATTAAAACGCCTTACAGCAATCTTCGGCCTCTTGGCTATAAGCTATTCATGATATATTTAAATTTCACTCACACTAAAATGCTGTCAATCCTTTTTTAAAAAAAGTAAAGAAAGATTTTCTTACTTTAAGCACCTTTAAGTGCATTTTAGTGCATAGCTAATGCATTTTATTACTCTACTTAAATTTTGATAAATGCATTAAAATTCAAAGGAAAGGTAGAGTCGAACTGTTTTTATGAGCAGTAGATGTCTTTACATAATTTTTATGATCATTGCAAATGGATAGTATTTTTTAAATAATCTAATAAAATTTATCTTAAAATATTAACTTTTAACAAAATTCCGTTTTTTTTTTCAAATTAATTAAAGCAATATAAAACATTTATTTAATTTGTTTACAGTAGTATCTAGTGAGATACTTAAATATTACTTAAGTATCTCAAGGTATTGAACTGCATTCGCAATTTCAATTTTTAAAATTTCGCAAATTTATATGGCATTTTTATATATGTTCAAGTAACAAATTTCTCTATTTTTAATCTTAAAAGTCATTTTAGTTTTTTTTAAATGTAGTGTATTATCTTTATTTTTAATACATATCTAAAATATTCTTCTTTCGTCTAAAAAGGGAATAAATAATATAGATTTTCAGTGTGATGCTGTTTTCCATACTTTTGTAAATCTTTAAATTCCATGAAATGTTTAATTAGTATATGAGTTCTATTACTGAATATTATTAATGTATTGAACATAGCTTATTTTATATATTTTTTTAATTCGATACGATACTTTACATAGATTTCTTGAGTATTTTATTGAATACCTGTATGCCAACTGTAACCACTGAGTGAGGAGGAGAATTGGAGTGTTCCCTAAAAAACGAAAGTCTGTCGTGCAGTCTGCGCTCGCGTGGCATGGTGCGTTTTCCCACGCTTTTTATTTGTTGCGTTTTTGTGCGCTCCCCCCCCCTTCCCAATCTGGTGCTCCTTCTTTTTAAGAGGCCGACTGCTGTCATCGACTCGCGTTAGAAAAGCCTCCCGGGGTTTGTTGGCCTCATCCAGAATTACAGCACAATTAGCCATTAAACGCCACTCCCATTAAAGGTCGACGCTGCTGCTGCTGCAGTGGCGTTTTGTCTAAGTGTTTCGTTCTCTCTCGAGTTCCTTCATTCGCTCCCCCCTCCTATAGGATCTTTCCATCCCGACAGAAGCGGTAACTCTTATTTTTTCTCCTCTCTTGCTCCGCGCCACTTTTTTCCCCTTCCTATCTCTCGGTCTCTCTTGGCACGTCCGGGGTGTCGGCCAACTGACCACTGGGCTCATGGGAAAGGCAATCCATTACGGTGGTTCCATTAATTCTTCGGACATTAGCTACTATTTGAAGCTCTGTCCTTCCTTTTTCATCGCCACCAGTTATGAGTGACTTCGCTCCCCGAAAGGGAGAGCTTTCTCTTAAATGCGCATCACACAGAAAGCGTGCATATGAGATGCATTGTCCTCTTCGCTCCCTTCCTGTTCCTGATGTATTCATTAACATCATCGTGCATAGTTTCACATTCAACGAATACTTTTATCGATGATATCATTTTACTTTGAAGGTTTTCATCCATCTATCCAGCGGTGAAATGAATTGAAAGCATTTTTACACATTGTTTCTCTTTAATGTGTATTCAAATCACCATTATTTAAAACATTTTCCTTTTTTTTTTTAATCCATGAATACAAAATAGCACTCTCAAATTATATTTTAATTTTTTAAATGCTGATTAAAACAGCGTATTTTCTTAAAACAATATTTTGTGTTAAGGCCATGCTTTATGAATCGTACTTTTATATTGAAGATGATGTGAAAATCACTTACTGAATTCGCGACGGATTTATTTGTGTTATAGATTTTAAAATTTATTTTAATATCAGCACAATGAATAAATAATCCATTTTTTAAGCATGCAACACTTATTTACATGTAACGATGATTAAAAAGCATATATTCCCGTATCACTCCCAAAGTAAGAATTGAAACCGATGAAGCCATTGGCTGGTTTATTTTCTTCATCAAAAATTCCTATAAATCTGATGACAAGCCCCCTTTTTCCTTGCAAGGGGAAAAGTGTAATCCTGCAGTGCTCAGCTTATTCAGTTTCTGGAGAAAATGAGGAGATGGTGCTGGCCAATTGTTTAATCCTCGTGCGGGGGTGGAGAGGGGGCGTTATCATCTAACCGACGAGCGATGAGTAGTTTTCCCATGTTAGTCATTCGGATTTAAGGGAGTACCGACTGCCAGAAGGAAAGGGAAAGCGTAACTTCTTATCGTTCCCCGAAATTTTCCATTAAAGATGCTTTGATGGTCCGCAAATGTGCAGAGTGGTGCTTCAGCCTTTTTATAGGAAGGTCTTAACCTCCCTCCCTCCGAAGCCAGATTTTAGGAGTTGAGCGAGGCGTCCGTGAACCAAAGAGATAGGCGAAAATTCCTTCTTCCCAATAAAAGAAGAGAGAGACGATGAATATTAGAAGAATACTTGTATTTCTTATACTCCTCCTTTGCCCTACAAATGATTTCGGATATTTTAAAACAGATTGAGAAATCGATTTTTTTTTGGTGGCTATTTTTATCCTTTTACTTCATCTTTTCTATTTTTTTTTTTGGAAACTTTTCTCCATTTTCAATTTTTTTTTTCTTCCTTTGAGCATTTTACTTTTCCATCGAACTGTTCCACCTGTTTTTTAATCGCTCTAATATGGTAAGCTTTTAATGGCCTCTTTCCCTTCCTGCCGTTGAAGTATTTCCCTCTTGTTTGGCGGATTTGTATTTCATTTTATTTACCCTCCATCTTTGTATCATGTTAA
Source organism: Latrodectus hesperus (assembly GCA_037975125.1). NCBI lineage: Eukaryota > Metazoa > Arthropoda > Arachnida > Araneae > Theridiidae > Latrodectus > Latrodectus hesperus. The sequence goes on from CM075857.1 coordinate 25,644,232, forward strand.
TGTTGAAATACATATGTTCTTTCTTATTTAAATATTGCGTTGCTCACTGTCGTCGCAACAGTGTGGATTTCTAGGAATTATGTTCTTTATATTTTAATCTGAAAAACATAGCTATTTATTGAAAAAACAGTAGCTTTATCTACAATTTCAAATTGTCATACTTTCAGTTTAAAATACTTTTCAGTAGCCTTTGTTGTGCATTCATTTAACTACACAAATTTTTAAGTAAGGCCGCGGTGGCCTGGTTGATTAGGGCGTCGCTCTCATTATCGGAAGTTCGAATCCTAGCTTAACCGAAGATCCGTCGTGTTCGCTAAAAGCGGCTGGGACACATTAAAACTCGGTCGCAATGTCTTCCAAGTGAAATGATACCTCTGGGGATGGCAGGCCTAGTATTAAAGGCCTTCTGCTTGGTCTTTACTTCAACGTCACGAAGATTCCACCCGGATGCTTCTATCTAACCGCTAGATCTCAATTCATGGCTAGGTGCGGAGAAGCATGCTGATCAACAACAAATTTTTAAGTTTATCAGCAATTGTGAGGAATATTAAAGTTAACTCTTCTGTATGCTTATTTTAAAGACCGTCCATGTACATTGAAAATCTATCTCAAAATCACCAAAGGTATATCAAGAAAGTTTCACTTACGTCATTACGTAAAAGAAATTTTGTTTCTTAAAGTGGCTTAATTTCAATGGTAAAATAGCATTTTTCAATTTGGAATGTTCTGAAAAAGTCTGTATGAAAATTTTAATTTATTGATATTTAAAATAAGCACCACTAAAGTATATTTCGAGCTAAATTTAATTATTTTTAAACTCTCTGGTGTCCACATAAGCTTTACTTCAGTGTCACTAATGATTCACAGTGATAGTGTTTCATAATTTCATTTACAAAAAAATATAGTTCATTTAATGTCATGCAAATCTCCTGATTAATAATGTATACCTTTCACTGTATGTTCAAGTATGCATAAGCCTATATTTAAATGAAGACTTGGTAATTGTCAGTATGTTTTAACTTTACAATGTTATACATTTTCCTTTTACGAACGAGAGTGCATATAAATCGATTGAGTTTTCTTAATCAATTCATATGAACTCTTTAAAATTATTTTTTGTTGCTCGCTATAAAATGTGTTGGAATAAATGCATAATTTTTTTTTTTTCATTCATAAGTAATTTACTACCTCAATTTTTCTTTGTCATGTAAAACGAAACACCATTAAACATCAGAAAGTATCATTATACCGTTCCGTTCAGTAATAACTGTTCAACTATGTTATGATTTTTCTTATAGGGAAGAATTTTTCAACATATCAGATCTCCAGCACAAAAAAAAAAGAAAAAAAAATTACAAACAATTTTTTAAAGTGCTTTTATTATGTATTGGACCTTTAATTTTTCCAGAGTGAAAGTTTTTAAATTTAAATGTTAGCATTTAAAGTTTAAAATCTTCTTAAAAATAACGAACGTTCGTAAACTATAATATTCTTTCAAAGTATCGAAACTTCAATACAGATTTGAATATCCTAAAATTTTGTTGTTCTGTTTTGTACGAGGGCAAAAAAAGGACGATAAAGATAAAGGAGTGCTCATTAAGCATCCTTTCTTTTAGATGATGGAGAAAGTAATCTTTACATTTTATCTTATTCTGGAGAGAAATGGGCAGAAACAGCGGAGGAGAAATCGCTACCGGGAACAAAAAAAAAAAGGCTGGACAGCGATGTGCTCATAATCAGCCACCTGAACAAACAGAGACAATACGGGAGGGTGGCCCTGGCCTCCAACAGATACGCTCCAATATTACAGGCTAATCTTTTGCACAAACCCAACGGCCACATTGATGTACGCTGGACAGAACAACAGCTTCTTGGATGCCGATCAAGCTCCCTTTTTCCTCCCCCGCACTCTCCAATCACCAGAATGCTCCCAAGGAGCCGAAAAAGAAGATTTTTGACTGCTGAGTGTGATTTAAATTTCTCACCGGAAAAAAAAATCTTTGTTTTCTTTCTCTTCTAAAAGATGTCTCTGTAGAAGTTTTTTTAAATATAATATAATATACATTAAAGTCTAAAGTAGATTTCGGACATTTTAAATGTACAGTAAATTTTCAGCTGTCCAGCACTGGAAGAATTAAGATGTCTTAGACAATGAAGTTGCCTAATAACTGGTATGTTTTAAGTGTTCAAGTGTAAAATTTTAATTAAAAAAGGAAACATTATTGTGAACGAATCGAGTGATCGTGGTCTAGTTTCTATTTCAAATATTTAACAAAACTCAAATGATACACAACAACTATAGATAAACACTAACTAACTTAATCGAATTCGTATCCTATTGACATTAGGAATTATTAATTCCTATCGACAGAATCAAAATACGTGTTTACACATTCGATGCATATCATCAACTCACTATTTCTTCTTTACAGATGGCACTGTCTACGCTGTGATGGGATTATTTCACAATTATTTACTTAAATTAAACTGAAATATATATGAACGGGTATTAGAATTGTGTGTAATTAATATTTTACTGTAATTATTTTTTTTCAATAAAAGTAAAATATAAAGTGTGACATATAGGTAATACATTTTTTCTTTCATTCAAGAAATAAAAAAGAGTTTTTTCTTTCTATCTTAGGAGATTTAAAATATGTCAAGAATAGTGTGTGGAGTTGAAATAAAAAGGAGACGCTTAAAAAATAGGTGCATAAAATCGTCATTTTCCGACTGTGCCTTATCCTAACATATTTTTTATTTGAAAAAGATTAAAAGAAAAGCAAATGCAAGTGTTTTATTTGTTATTTTTAAGTAAATGTTATTAAAATATCTTAAGTTTTAAACATGCTTGTATTCCCTGAAAACAATAGTCAAAGCAACGTATATTTTATTTACGCAAAAATCTGTTACTTGGAAGTAACAACATTTCTTTAAAAACTGTACTGAGTAACTTGGGAGTTTCTTTTAAAACTAGTATGAGAATGTAACAGTAAATGTATGAAACCTTAACCTGGCCTTTCCATGCGACTTTAAAAGCGAGAGGATCCCTTGGCTTCGTGCTGCACGGAGAAAGCCATTAGCCGAGGAGCGAAAGAGGAAAACGAAATAAATACCGCTAGATATTTTTTCTCTGTTAGTTCCTGTTAATGCCCTTAGCAAGCAAACCTTCTGCTTCTCCCCCCCAAATCTCGTTTGCAGGCCGCCATTATTTTGTTAATCCGTTCACCGTGTCATCATCTCGGCTCTCGTGGGGCCAATTTCAGGCGGAGGTAAAAGGGGTAATGAAAAAGTGAAGGACAGAAATCGGATTCCCTTTCTTTTTCCCTCACCCTTTGACATTTGAAATGTAGATTTGCCTGATGAATGACTTCACGCCTTTCTTTGGCTGATGAGACTGGTGTGGGTGTAGCTCTCTCAAGTCATCTGAATGCCGTTATTTGCAACTTCTTGGAAGTATTCTTTTCCGAGAAAAGTCTTTCCTCAGTTAGAGGCAGTTTGCCGAATGCGTTTCTAGAAAATGGCAGCGATTAAAAACGAGATTTTTTTCTTTCCTATTGATCATGCTTATGGAAATGGAAGTTCCTACTTTACCGCGTGTTTATTCATTCATAATGAATTGATGTATTTATGCGTTGTACTTTTCTTTCCGCTTCTGTAAGGAATATCTGCTGATTTTGTGAATAAAAAAATTCCAGCGTTTGCTTTATCCACGTTTTCCAAAAGTGTAATTTTATGTAAAAATTGAAAAAATAGAAAAAAAAATGCGTTATCTTTCATATAATTCTACATTAATTTATAACTTATGATAAAATTTATTGAATAAAAAATGAAGGATCACCAAATATTTTGATCTGTTCCAAACTTTAAAAAATTTGTTTCGAAATATTTAAAAAAGAATTTAATGTGAATATCACTTCTATTGTGTGATATGTAAATTTCTGACCCTGATTTTGATATGTACTTGTAATAACAACGAATGGTAAAAATCCAGGTGAAAAAGAAGAAAAATAACCCACCTAACGAAAAATTACTTGAAGAGATTTACTTAAGGAAAGCATCAACTAAAAATTCCTAGTAATTTTTTTTTAAAAAATAATAAAAAAAACTGGCTGTCCGATATAACATAGTTAATGAAAAACATTTTTATGATCTGAATTTAAATCCTATGAGAAGACTGATTTATCAATATTGATTTTCTTCTGACTATATCAAAACATTATTTCCACGTATTTCTTTAGGATTATTTTCTAAATTATTACCACATTGTGAAGTTCTACCCAAATAACAAATGATCGTAAATACTGTTAATCGTTTCTTAGAAACCGCTTTTATTTTTAAAAGTATAGCTATTTCTCCTAGGATTTCCATTCTTTCCATTTCGAATTACGAAAATTTAATATTCTTGCAAAATAACAGATGAAATGAGATTTTTGAAAAAAAATCATTACACCTTATCAGTCATTAATGAAATTTATTTTCCATCAAATGCCACATTAAACTAAACTTCATGGCACGACAGCCCATGTGGGCCAAGGCCTACAGTGTCCATAACTGTTTTCATGACCGAGGGCCCTGGGGTGCGAAGCATATGTCCCAGTTAGGTGGTCAGCCTTATGTAAGACTCCCAGTGTTTAGTTCCCAAGCATGCTTGGTATTCAGTTAATCGACCCACTGAAGGCATGAAAGGCTGAGTCAACCTTGCCCAGCCCGAGGATCGAACCTAGGACCTATCATGGGAGCGAGAAACGCTGCTACTAAGCCACCGGGCTTCAAATGCCACATTATGAACGAAATATATTATAAAGCTGTAGAATTATACTAAAATATGGAGAAAAAACAAAGGTGCTGACAGATCTACATATACTGTAAATTTTATTAGAAATCTACTTTAATTTCATGCTTGCTTTAATTGGCTGATGTTGATTCATTCAGGGAACAGTTTATACCACTTTGAAGCAGTTTGAAATAAAAAAATTCTTGCTTCACGAAAACAAAGAAAAAAAAACTAAATTATTAATTTAATTTTTTTTTTTTTGTTTACTGGCTTTTTCATAATTTTGTACTTTAAATTTTCTATCCTTTAAAGTTAAATAATTGTATCATTATGAAAATAAAATGTTATTTATCGATTAGTTTCAGTTTTAATTTTCAAAATTTTTGTTATACATTAAAAAAATGAATTTGTATCATTAGCAAATAATAAAGGAAAAAACTTTAGAAGCTCCTGAGTGAAGCCAAGCTAAAAGAGAAATTGTTAGTACTTGGACTTTCGGCTTAACAGTCTTTGAGTTCGGTTCCCACTTCGAACTTCTGTTTCTCTTGTTTCGAAATGGACTTAAAACTGCAGTTCGTGGTCTGATGTACCTTTTGTGTGCAGAAAAAACCGCTGAAAGACTAAGAAATCAAACTCTTTTGCTTTAAAGATATCATATCCGATTTTTGTCTCCATTGACCAATGAAATGTTAAATGCATTTTGCGTATACATCTGCCTGGTGGTTGCTTAGGAGATTTCTGAATTTTATCTATATATAACTCACTACTATGCGATTATTGCTTACTATTTATGGGAAAGCTCTCTCGGAAAATTATAATGCGCCATAATAATTGTGACTAAAGGCAAATATGCTCAAAAGATGAAATTCGGAATTCATTCGTGGTATTATAACTCAAGGTGCCTCAAACGTGATTTTTAACTATCCAATATCTTTGTAATATTCAATATTAATTATTTTTATATAATATTAAACGAAATAATTTTATGTAAAGAAATATACGTTAAATTACATTTTTAGGAAACTTCTCAAAAGTTAAAATTTTATCTACTCAATGATGAATTATTTTTTCTCTTTTAATGTTCTGAAATTTAACTACAAAAAGTATTTGTTTGATGTCCTATTAGGTTTTCTGATGAAAGGATCATCAGATTTTTTTCCAATTATATTGTTTTGGGAAAAGATAATCATAAATATAGATTAAAAAAAACATCATTATTTTGCCTCTACCTTTTCTTATAAATGGATGCTTAAAATTTTCTATTTATAATTTTAAAATTTTGTATTTGGTTGTTAGTTTAAAAAAAATTACAAAAAGGCAGATACCGGTGATTATACTTGTTTCCATCATTTACTTAGTTCTTCTTTGATAGAAAATAGCTATGACACACACCGCCTTTCTTACAAAAGCAAGATATGACGTGTGAAAATATTTAAATGTTTACGCGACACACGCAAACTTTTGACATTCTTTTATGTTGTTTCTTTTCTCAACTGAAATATTATTTCCAATATTGTGTAACTGAGTTCAGCATTTCATTTTAAGCAAAGAAGTTAATTATGAATTCGCTTACAGTTTACTTCGATTTTTTAAGATTTCGTTCTAGTCTTTCCATTCTATCAGAAAATTCGTAAAGACGATAGGTGATAAAATAAAATAATAATAACGCTGCATTTCCTGTCGGTAAGTGAGCTTAAGACAGCCCTGTTATTTTTTTAGAACCACCCTGGCTATTAGTCGCCGAGGGTGTCAACTATAATTTCAAAATGCCTGTGTTAGCGGTCCTCTTCTTCTCCCGATCCGGTATTTTTTTTTATCAAGCTTCTCCCAGGAAGAGCCCAATGTTATCGGCAGTTTCCTGAAAACAGGTTGGCCGAATTAACGGACAAAGCCAGCGAAGAGAGAGGGGGTGTGTGGAGGCCGGCGTAAGATTACTTAGAAAATAAAAGGGGGGGGATATAACAGAGTATAAGACGGAAAAAAAATGAAGCAGAGTAGCAGCAAGGGGCCATTAGTTGGCATCGCTGCTGCCCGCGTCAGATGATGATTTGAAACATTGCGGCTCTTCTCTGGACGGCCCCGTGCATTCCGGAGATAAGACGGGGCCCCATCTGTCTTGATTACAAACTGCCGGCCTGCCTCACCTGATCTGGGGAAAAATAAGCGATGGGGTTAATTCATTGTTCAAGACTACGTTCCGAAATCTGAAAAGGAATAACACTTATCGCACTTCTGGAGTGGGCTCTCTCCTGACTCCTTGATGGATTCCCAGCGACTGCGCTCATTTGAATGCTCTCAGAGGGAAAGGATGGATCTCAACTCGTGTGGCTCTGTTATTATATTTCTCTATGCATATAAAATCTTTATTTCTTTTGTCTTTTTCCATTTAATCCCTTAAAGTTTGCTGTGGTTTTAACACTCTATAAAAATAGTAGGTTACAATCAAACTACACTCTTCATAAACAAAGTACAAAAAAATAAAATAAATAAAATGTTTAGCAACAAGCAAATCATTTTTAAAATCTTTAATTTCTGAAAAGAAAGAGACGCTTCTCCTATATAAGTCGAAAAGTGGAAAATTTTTTTTATTTAGAATTGGTTTATGAGCATCTCACAAACCATAAACAACATTCATAAACAATGGCACACCTGCTGAAAAACAGGTTTTGTTACTTTTCCTCGTTTAGTCCCTTGCGATTTTTGAGAGAAAAGGAATCACAGTCTACGAAACGTTTTCTCTTGGAAGGCCAACTTAATAGGAATCAAAAGTTATTGCTGCTTTAGCTATTATGCTATTCTTTTAATTGGATACCTTAAGTTAAAAATTTAACTGAATAACTAATAACTGCACATATTACATATGTGTGTGTGAAAAAAATATGCATTTTTTAACTCCACTCAATTAAAATTTTTCATGAAAGCGCCAAGCGCCTGTAAATAATTTTGACCACAATGAATACTGATTGAAATTCCTTCTAAAGTTCCTCGTGCTGTGATGCATATCTTTCCGGTATTCAGCTCTTTTCAAGAACGAAGGAGTTTTTTTTCTTTAAAAAAAAAAAAAAAAAAATTCATCTATGCGTAATTGTTGGAAGTAGTGAACAAGTATAAACATCGTTTATATTCTTTCTACGTTTCATTAATTTTTTTTTCCTTTTTTAAAAGAGCCGATATTTATTAACTTTTTTCCAATTTTTGAAAAAGTATTGTCTTGAACCCGGTTCAGTGACCGCCTTTTCTGTGCTTCAAGTACGCCATGTGTGTCAAATGTATTGAGATGTAGATGAAAAAGGAGTCCCTATATATATATATATATATATATATATATATATATATATATATATATATATATATATATATATATATATATATATATATATATATATATATATATATATAAAGTAATAAATACAATAATGAAAATATAATGTTATAAAATAGGAACTACAATACACACATTATAGGAAATCTAGCCAGCGCAAAAGCAGCTAAAGAAAAATTTGCCTGTATAAGATAAAACATGAAAAATATTGAAACTAGAGAAATATAAAATTGAAATAATACTGAAATATATGATGCAAAAGACAAGAAGAAGGCATAGGGACCACGTCTACATCAGGATAGAAATGGCCAACTATGCAAAAAGAACACTCTTTTCTGACATGCTCGAAGGACAAATGTCTAAATATCTTCGAGCAATTCCCCCGAAGAGTGTTCGTATTAAAAGAACTTAGTTAAAAAAATTAGAATAAATATATATGCAGAAAAGTAAAATTACTCACAATAGATGAAACATAAGTACAGTAGAAAAAATAAATACTGTAGAAAAATACATACAGAAAATACAGAGAGTATTAACACATTTTTAGAACGATTTTGGAGCCGTTTAATTAATGTTTAAAATGTAAAGACTATTTTTTTAAATGTTCGATCTGATAGCTTTTTTCTGGACTATAAGTCTGCATCGTGATTTCCATGATATAAGAGCTTTTCGTAAAATCTCCAGGGGTATTGCTTTCCATTCCTCTTCCACTATTTTCCAGAGTCCATCCATCGTGGTATGTTTGCGTTTAGAAAGAGCTCTTTATAACAGACCAAAGGCAAAATAGTCGATAGGTGAAACGTCAGGGGACTTCACAGGAATATGTTGAAAAGGCATATATGCAATAACTATATTAGTCTTCCTTTTTTCAAGGAATGCAGTAGTAGTTTTCGAAGTATGACTTGTAGCTTTGTCTTGTTGATGTTTCACTTTTTGAAAGTCTTTGGGATAAAGAAGTGTTAATTTCTTCTGTGAATATTGGCCGTAAAACCTTCTCCTGATAGTATGATGAGTTGATTTTAACATTTTTTTCTACTCTTTTTATTTTTAATTTCCCATTCTAGGAGAAACCAGTGACTATCATAAACCTCTTACTGAAACTTTCTTTGCTTTGACGGAACCAGGTTTGTACATTTTTTTTCTCCTCGTTTCCTATAGTAAATAGACCTTTTTTGTTGCAGTCATTTAGGTAAACTCATGCTTCATCAAGGGTCACAATGTATTTCCATTTATCTCCTGCTAAATGGTTTTCATACAGGATTCTACAAAATGTTTTGCGTTGAGCCACATGTCTCGGCAAAAGCTGGTGAACATTATGTATTTCAGCATTTTTAAGTTGTAAATCTTGATTTATTATTTTATTCATTGTTGATACAGATGTATCTAAAGACTTTGCAATTGATTTCTGTGTTGATGGATTTTCTCTTGTTACCAGCGATTTCACTTTAGGAACATTTGAAACAGTACGTACTTTTTTCGGATATGCGTTTCGAGTCTTCTTTTAATGTAGAAATAATGATTGACGGTTTTTACCTGTCCTATTAATAATGTAGCTTATTTTGCACTTAGAAATTTTAATACCATGCATTTCACAACGTTTTTGAATCCTGGAATAAGAATATTTCTCTTCGGAAAACGCAAAAACATATCCCTCAATCCACAGCTTGTTTACATGCGACATTTTGAAAGAACAATAAATTTAAAAGTAGCAGACGATATTTCTCATTTCAAATAATAAGCTGTTGCCAAAATTTTTTATTTCAAAACATTTACTTCTTTAAAATTCTTAATCGAAATCGTTCTAAAAATATGTTAATACCCCTCTGTACATACAGTAGAAAAGTACATAATACAAATGTCAGTAAATCAGATTGAATTTATATATGAGAATAGTAGGAGAGTTGCCAATAGTAAATTTGAAATTAAAATAAAGAAATATTGCCAGAAGTAATTTAATTCAAAAAGTTAAAGTGGTTTAAAAACGTGTAGTAAATTTGAAATTAAAATGTGTTAAATGTGGGATTTAAGCTTAAGTTATGTATAAAATAAAGTGTATAAATGTATGGATGCTTGTAAGAACTTCAATGCTTAGGTGGCCCTTCTGTAGTTATAAAAACGACGCATTATCTTCAATCTTACAAGCGATTCCCTACTTCCTACATATTTTAAAATAAAATTAATTGGAATATTATTATTTTTTAGGTGAGCTATTAGGCGTTTAATTTGATTTTTAGTAGATTCATAATTGTTACAGATATTATAAATGCGATTAAGTTCATTAATTATAACGTTTCTGTATATTTTTAAAGAAATATTTGAGTTCCAGGAAATTAACTTATTAACATGAAAATTAAATTGATTTGTTTTGTCGAAGACATCAATATATGTAGTAGAATTATCAATAGTGATAAATAAATCCAGAAATTCTGTTTTAGTTTCAAATAAATTAGTTTTAATTAGAGAAAGTTCTTCAGGGTGAATAGTTTTAGAAATATCTTCAAATTTTCAATTGTTGAAAATAATGAAATCATCTATGTATCGGAAAGCAAAAGGATATTGATAAAAAGTTTTTTTCAAAATAATGTAGAAATAAATTTGCCTGTGTACTAGAAAATTTGGATCCCTGTGGAATTCCACAATTTTGAATAAAAATATTTTCACCGTTAAATATAAAATTATTATAAATACACATTTTAACTAAATTATTAAAGTATTCAAAATTAATATTTAATAAGTTTCTATAGTCCTGATAATGAAGGTGTAATACATCGTTTAATTTATCAATGGGAATATACTAGTAAAAAGGTCTTTAAAGTCAAAAGAATTAACACAATAAATATAATTTTTTTAATAAAAGGTCCAAAATATGTTTATTATTATTAATAATCCAAGTGGCTTCTGATTTAACAATATTGTCTAATATAATATTAAGAAATTTAGCAAAAATGATTCCAGGTTTATTCATGTATGATTTAGTACCACAGGTGATAAATCTAAACTTTATAGGAATTTTGTGAAATTTAGGAATGACTCTTAAATAAGGAAACTCTAATTTATAATTGTTAATATTCAAAAGTTAGTAAAACCCAAGGATTTTCTTATTAATGATATTAACTGTGGAGTTTAAACGTTTATATGTGCTGGAATTTAATGTCTCATTATAAATTAAATCTAAATAAAATTTCTTACAAAAAAATGCGTAATTATTAGAGGCTCTGCTGGTGTAATGATAAAGTTATCTTTTAGATTATTAATGGCTAGTTTTAATTATATTTTCATTATTGTATTTATTACTTTATATATATATATATATATATATATATATATATATATATATATATATATATATATATATATATATATATATATATATATATATATATAATTCAGATTTTAATAATTTCATAACCAAGAAGAATTTTAAAGTGTTCTACCCCTCTTTTATTTATTGTTAGCTGATCATGAACGTGAGATCTCATTTCGGGAGTGAAACGAATTTTGAAAATAAGCTAAGTAAATAGTAAATATCATTAAAATATTTAAAATTTGTTATTTTTTGTAACCACAAATTTTTGCCTTAATCTAGATGCGTTTTCCATTGAAAGGAGTCCGAAACCTGCCAGGCTTACCCTTAAATTAAATATATATTTAATGTTTTTTTTATGCATTGAAATGCAATAATTTTGAGTATTACTCTTAAATTTAACCGATCAATATTTGAATGTATTTAATTACAGAAAATTTTTATCCACAACATTTTTTTCATCATTAATTTTTTTCAAAAAAATCAGAATGTTGATTTAATGTGTGATATAATATGCTAATTAATTATGTGTTGTAAAAATCTATTATGCCATATGAATTATTTTAAATGAAATTTTTAGAAGAAATCGCAAAGGTATAAGTAAATAATAAATATATAACAAAGCTTAAAACAGATAATAACTATCTAATAAGCTATCAATTATTACAAAGAATTATATATTTATGTCACAATCATGATTTCTTACAGATGATTTAAAATAAGGCTGTGTATCTTTTGAAAGAAAAATGTCATTGTTCAAGAACTTAAATATTAGTATTTTTTGACTGAATAATAGAATCTTCTTATTTACACAGTTTTTACTGAAAACCTTTTAAATAATTTTAAATTGATATTTATGTAAGATTGTTCTGTAAGGCATAAAATGAATTTGTTTGTTAAATAAAGATATATTTAACTATTTTAAATACATAAATCGTATTAATTTTTTTATTAAAATAGATAATATTAAAGTAGATGTTTATAAAAATTAAATAACGAATAACTTAATTTTTATAATTTCAATTGATTATAATCACACGTCTATCACACTGAGGTAACACAGAAACTTATATCCATTCAAAATTAATTTCTTTTCGAATTTACTAAAGTCTGCCAGCAATTTATATCTTCTTTTCGGTAGCAATTTACTTATTTCATTTTGTGGAGTTCTTAAATTGATTTCAAATAAATAAATGAAGTAAATAGTATAATGCTTTCCATCTAAGAATTATTATATATTCATTCCATGAAATCAATCAATCCAAGTTATGTTTCATTTAATAAATGAAATTAATTCATTTTAAATTTCATTTTTTAATTCTTTGTTAAATTTATATATTTTTAACAATTTTGTTCGATATTTTTATTTATGTAATGCATTTGTTTTCTTTATTCAAATAAGAAGTGTTTAAATTTTTTTTTATTATTAGAATGAATTTTATAGTAT